>JAROYE020000109.1:0-29611 GCA_029619315.2 Dynastes maya | reverse complement strand
AGACCCCCCACCCCACCACCAACCCCAGTACCAGGATCCCCCTCAGCAAGACAGACAGGGGACACACAGAACCAGACAGGACCCCCCCCCAGAAAACCCCAGCTCCAGACCCAGCCGGACCCCAGACAGAACCAGCCCAGAACCCGAAGGAAGACCCAGACCCCCCCAGACCAGACAGACCAGACAGGAAGCCCACCCCAGACAGGACCAGGACCCCCAGCAGGGACCCCCAGACAGACCTCAGACAGACAGGCTACAGGACCCAAGAAACCAGCCCCCAGGACAGACCCCCCCAGACCCAGAACCAGACCCCAGGAACCCAGAAACCCAGACCCCCCAGACCAGCACAAGACCACCCCAGAAACAGGACCAGACAGGACAGACCCCCCCCCCCAAGACCCCCCCCAGACCCCCCCCCCCAGGACCCAGACAGGAACAGGGACCAGGACCCCCAGACCAGGAAACCCCCACCCAGAAAAAACACCCCCCAGCCCCCTCCAGAAAACAGACCCCCCGGGAAGACCCCAGCAGACAGCAGACCCAGACAGAACCCAGGGACCAGCAGGACCCCCCCCCCCAGGGGACCCCCAGGGAAGAAGACAGAAGACCCAGACAGCCCCCAGACAGACCAGAAACCAAGAAGAAAGAAGAAGGACCCAGCAGACCAGACCCCCAGACCCCAGCCAGAAGACCCAGCCCAGCACCCCCAGAACACCCACAGAACAGCCAGACCCAAGGACAGGGACCAGGACCAGACCCCCCCCCCCCCCCCAGACCCCAGACCCCCCCCAGACACCCCAGAAGACCCAGACCAGACCCCAGCAGGGACAAGACGGGAAGACAGAACAGCAGACCAGACCCAGACAGACCAGACCCCAGGACCAGACCCCCCCCCCCAGAACCCAGGGGGGGGGGGGGGCCGAACCCCCCCCCACAGACCCAGCCGAACAGACAGAACCAGACAGAACAGACCCCTCAGCCAGACAGTAACCCCCCCCCGCCCCCAGGCCCCCCCCAGCCACCCCACCCAGACCAAGGGACCCAGCAGACCCCCCACCCCCCCCCCCCCCCCACCCCCAGACCCCCACCCAGACCAGACCCAGGACCCAGACCCAGAAAAGACACAGGGGGGAAAAACCCCCCCCCAGACACAGACCCAGACCCCCCCCCCAGACCACCCAGACCCCCCCCAGCAGTCTCACCCAGACCAGACCCAGACCCCCAGACCGACAGACAAGTACAGGGAACCCCAGACCCCCACCCCCAGAACAGACCCCACCCCCCCCCAGACCCCCCCAGAACAGACAGACCCCCCAGAAAAAAAACCAGCCCATGACCCCCCCCAGATACAGGACCCCCAGAAAGAACCCAGTGCCCAGATTCAGCCCCAAGCCAGGACCCAGATCAGACCAGGACAGACCAGACCCTCAGACCCAGAGCCCCCAGACAGCAGACCAGAAGAGAAAGAAGAACAGACCCCCCCCCATACAGCAGGACCCAGATCCAGCACGCCACAGGGCCACCCCCAGCAGAACAGGGGACCCCCCAGGGTCCAGCCCCCCAGACCCAGACCCCCCCAGGACACCAGAAGCCCCAGACCAGACCCCATCCACCAGGACCCCCCCCCCAGACAGCAGGCCCCCAGATCAGAAGAAGCACCAGAACAGACAGAACAGAGCCCCCCAGAAGACAGGCCCAGAAAAAACCCCACAGACCCAGACAGGCCCCCAGACCCAAGACAGGTCCCCAGAACCACCCACCCTCCAGACCCAGAACCCCAGGCCCCAAGACTCCAGACCAGACAGACCCCAGACCCAGAAGAGAGAACCAGACAGACAAGACAGGACAGGAAGACCAGGACAGCAGGACAGACCCCTCCAGACCCCCCAGACCAGACAGACAGACCCCCGAAACCCCAGAACCCCCCCCAGAACGCCCCCCCAGCCCCCAGGACCCCCAGCCCAGACATCACCAGACCCAGAAACCCCCCAGCATCCCAGACAGCAGACAGACCCCCCCCAGACCAGAACAGACAGAACAGACCAGCCAGGGGCCAGACAGACCCCAGGACCCAGAACCAGACCAGACAGAACACAGCCAGACAGAAAGGAACCCCCAGGACCAGACACAGAAAACAGAACCCCAGACAGACCCAGTCAGAACAGAAACCCAGACAGACCAGACCTCAGACAGACCAGGCCCAGACCCCCCCCCAGACCCACCGACCCCCACAAGCAGGAACCCCAGACCCCAGACCCCCAGCCCCCAGCAGAAGACCGACAAAGAACCCCAGCCCCAGGAACCCCCAGCAGGGACCCACCCCCAGAAAAACCAGAAGGGCCCCAGACCGCCAGAACCCCACAAGGCCAGACCAGAGCCCACCCCAGACCCAAGCAGACAAGCCCCAAGGACCAGACAGAAACCAGGACAGACTAAGGCCAGACAGACCAGAACCACCCCCAAGACAGACCCCCCCAGAAACTAGACAGACCCCCCTCCCCAGACCCCCCGGGAACAGGAAGAGAAAGAACAGAAGAAAGAAAGAAGAAGAAGGCAGAAGCCACAGACCCCCCCCCCAGGACCCAGCCCAGGTAACAGACCCCCAGCCAGCCCCCCAGCCCCAGAACCAGACAAGACCACAGCCCCACCAGCCAGCCCCAGGAAGTACCCCACAGAACCCCAGGACAGACACCCCCCAGACCAGAGACCCCCCCAGATCCTCCCAGACAGACCCAGACTCAGGACCCAGACACAGTACAGGACCCAAGAAGACCCAGATCCCCCCCTCCCCCCCAGACCCCCGACCACCCCACCCCCCACAGGCAGACCCCCCCACAACAGCAGAACCCCCAGACAGACCAGAACCCCCCCAGACAGAACCCCAGACCCCCCCAGACAGAACCCCACAGAATCAGACCCCCCCCCAGCCCACAGGGCAGTACCACCCCCCCCCAGCAGACCAGACCCAGACCCACCAGAAATCCACAGACCAGAACACCCCCACACGACACCCCAGAAGAGAAGAAGGAAGACAGCAGGGACCTCAGAGACAGACCACAGACCCAGGACAGAAGACAGACCCAGAACCGGACCCCAGACCAGAAGCAGACCAAGGACCAAGCCCCAGACCCAGACCCCACCAGATCCCCAGAACCCCCCGGGACTCCCCCAGTAAACCCAGACACAGCCCCCACTCCCAGCCACAGGGACCCCCGACAGGGAAACAGAAAACCCCAGACAGGACCTCCCCCAGCAGAAGACCAGATCAGACCAGAAAAAAACAGGCCCAGGGACCTACCCCCCCACCCCCCAGCAGACAGACCCCCCCAGACCCCCGAACCCCAGTACAGACCAGACCCCCCAGGCAGGAACCCCCAGAACAGACCACCCAGCCCAGACAGACCAACCAGCAGAACCCAGAAGACCACCCCCCAGACCCCCCCAGGCCAGGGACACCCCAGACACCCCCCCAGACCACCCCCAGGGACCCCCACCCCCCCAGAACAGACAGCAGCCCAGACAGACAACAGCCCACCCCAGACCCCAGACCCCCCAGTACAGACCCCCCCAGAAACCAGAACCCAGGACCCAGACCCCCCCCAGCCCATTTGCAGGACCCAAGGAACCAGACAGCCAGGCAGACCAAGACCCAGAAGAAACCAGACCCACCCAGACAGACCCCAGCCCAGACCAGACAGCCAGCCAGACCCCCAGGGACCCCAGCCCCCCACAGACCCCCAGACCCAGCAGCAGACCACAGACAGACAGAACCAGGACCAGACCCCCCAGCCAGACCCCAGACCAGACCCCCCCCCAGAACCCCAGACCAGACCGCCAGCCCCAGACAGGGGCAGCCCCAGCCACCAGAACCCCAGACCAGACAGACAGACAGAACAGCAGCAGACCAGACAGGAAAAACCCAGACCAGCAGACCAGGAAAACCAGGACCAGACCCAGAACCCCAGCAGACAGACACCCCAGACAGAAGAAGCAGAAAAGGAAGACCCCCGGGACACCCCCCAGGACAGACCCCAGGACAGACCCCCCCCCAGACCAGACAGCCCCCCAGCCCCAGACAGGACCAGAAAACGGACAGAGAGAAGAAGAAAGGACCAGGCCAGACAGGGCAGCCCCCCCCCCCCCCAGAAACCCAGACCCCCCCCCTCCCCCAGACGACAGAACAGACAGACCCCCAAGACCCAGACCCCCCCCAGGCCCCACCCCCCCAAGACCAGCAGACCCCCCCCCTCCCCCCTCCCAGACAGACCCCAGACCCAGCAGCCCCCCCCCCCCACACCAGACCCGACCAACCAACAGACCCCAGACCCCCCAGACCCCCCCCCAGACGACCCCCCCCAGCAGACCAGAACACCCCCCCAGACAGCCCAGAGAAGCAGGAAAGACCCCAGCCCCCCGACAGACCCAGGACCCACCCCAGACCATCAGACCCAGACCCAGGATCAGCAGACCGCCCAGACCCCAGAAACCCCAGACCAGCGAACGACAGAACAGACCCAGAAAAACCCCAGACAGGCCAGAAACAGAGACAGAAGGGACCCCAGACAGAACAGACCCAGACCGAACAGGACCCTCCCAGCAGACCAGACCCCCCCCAGACAGACAGGAACCCCCCCCAGCAGACCCCCCCCCAGACCAGGACCCAGACCCCCCAGCAGACCAGCCCCCAGACAGAGACACCAGACCAGCAAGACAGAACCAGACCCCGAAGCCCAGCCCGAACCAGACCCCAGCCCCCCCCCCCCAGACAGCGCCCCCAAGACCATGAAACAGGAACCAGGGACAGGGGCAGACCCAGACCAGGACCCAGACAGAAGAAAAACCAGAACCCAGACCAGACCAGACAGCCCGGCAGGACAACAGGCGAACCAGGGACCCCAGCCCCCCACCAGACCAGGGGACCCCCCTCCCCAGACCAGACAGCAGAACCCCAGCCCCCAGACACCCAGAGCAGCCCCCAGAAACAGACCCAGACCCCACCAGAACAGTAAGAAACCCCCAGGACCAGGACAGACAGACCAGACCCAGAAACAGACAGGACCCCCCAGGCAGAAGGAAGAACAGAAAGGGGAAAGAAGAAGGGAAGACAGAAGAAGAAAGACAAGAAGAAGGAACAGAGACATAAGGGAAGAAACAAGATAGAAAGGGGGGACCAGACCCAGGACAAGACCCCCCCCCCCCCCACAGACAGGACCCAGGCCCGGACCCACCAGACCAGAAGACAGCGCCCCCAGAACAGCCCACGCCAGGAGGAAGGGGAAGAAGCCCCCAGAAGACCCCCAGACAGACCCCAGCCCCCAGACCACCCAGACTCCAGACGACAGACAGACCACCAGAAACCCCCCCAGCCCAGGCAGAAAAATCCCCAGGACCAGCCCCAGACCCAGCCAGAAGACAGGAACAGAGACCAGACCCCCCCAGACCCAGGCAGGGCAGAGCCGGGACCAGGACCCCCCCCATACCCCCAAGCCCCAACCCCAGACCCCAGACCGACCAGACCAGGGAACCAGGGGGGAGACCCCCCCCAGACCAGACAGGACCAGACCCCCAGACAGACCAGACAGACCCAGACAGCAGACCCTCCACCAGTACCCCCCCAGACCACCAGGCACAGAACGACCCAGGACCAGCAGACCCCCAGCCCCCAGACTAAGAACCAGCCCCAGACAGACCGCCACAGAACACAGACAGAACCCAAGACCAGCCAGAACCCCCCCCAGACCCCCCCCAGCCCCAGACAGCAGGCCAGCCAGACAGGACCAGGACCCCCACCCAAGCCCCCCCCAGACAGGAAGGACCCAGACCACACAGACCAGACCCCCCAGCCCAGACAGGACAGAAAGGGCCAGGACCCAGACCCCAGACACAGCACAGGAAAGCACTCCCCAGGCACCAGAACCCCCCAGGACAGAACCCCCCCCAGACCAGCAGGAACCCAGACATGACCACCAGAACCAGACCCAGCAGAAAGGCAGACCCCAGACAGAACAGCCAGAAGAACTCCAGAACAGCCCCCCCAGACCCCCCAGACAGAAGACAAAGGAAAACACAGAAAATCAGACAGGGACAGACCCCCAGAACCAGCAAGAACAGACCAGACAGCCAGAACAGGGAAGACACACAGCCCAAGGTGACCCAGGCAGAAAACCCAGGACCAGGGCCAGCCCCAACCAGACCCCAGCAGAAGAAGGAAGGCCAGAAACAGGACCAGGGACCCCAGGAACAGAAACCAGACCCCCCCACCCCCCCCAGACCCGCCAGACCAGACCAGCCCCCCAGGAAACACAGGCCACCAGAACCAGACCCAGACAGGACAGAACCCAAGCCCAGAACCTCCCCCAGGACCCAGCAGACAGACCAGCCCAGAACCTCCACCAGCCCAGCCAGGAACCCAGAACAGACAGACCAGACCCCAGACCCAGACCCCCCAGACCAGACACCCAGAAGGCCCCCCCCCCCACCCCCCAGACCAGACCAGAAGGACCCCAGACCCCCAGACCCAAGGGACCAGACCTCCACCAGAAAACCTCCAGAACCCCAGACCCCCCCCCAAGGAACAGACCAGGGGCCAGACCAGCCCAGACCACCAGCCAGCCCCCAGCCACAGAACCCACCAGACAGAACAGACAGGACCAGCCCTCCCCTCCAGACCCCCAGACCAGAAGAAGAATGGAAGAAAGAAGAGCAGCCAGCCCCCAGGAACCAGACAGACAGACCAGACAGCCAGACCACAGAAAACAGATCCAGCATTCCCCAAGACCCCAGACCCCCCAGACAGCAGACCAGGACCCAGCCCCCCCCAGACACACCCAGGAACCCCCAAACCCAGGAAACCCAGGAACCAGACCCAGGCCAGACCCTCCCCAGAACCCCAGAAGAGACAGAAGAAAAGTGAAGAGAAAACAGACAGCCCCAGACTCCCCCAGGACCCCCCCAGAAGAAGAAACCAGACAGACATGTCAGCCAGGACAGAAGAAGAGAACAGAAGAAAGAACAGAACAGACCAGGACCCCCCCAGCCCCAGAACAGGACCCAGATCACCCCCAGGACAGCAGGCACCAGACAGGACCCCAGACAGTACAAGACCCACCCAAGAAAGACAGAACCAGCCCACCCCCCCAGGACCACAGGGAACCCCCCCAGACCCCCCAGACAGAACCCCAGCCCAGCCCCCCCCCCCCCCCCCAGGCCAGACCAGCAAGCCAGCCAGGGAAACCCAGACCCAGACCCCCCCAGACGCCCACCAGACAGAACCAGACCCCCCCACAGCAGACCAGACAGACCACAGACAGACACAGACACCAGCAGACCCAAGACAGAAGACCGAACCCCACTCAGACAGCCCCCAGCCAGACAGACAGGACAGACAGACCAGAAGACAGACCAGCTCCAGACCCCGACCAGACCCCAAGACCCCAGAAGAAGAAGAAGGACAGAAGAAGAAACAGAAGACAGAAGAACAGGAAAAGAAGAAGAAGAAGAAAGAAGAACAGGAAGAAGACCCCCCCCCCAGACCAGACCCAGAACACCAGCCCCAGACAGGACCCCAGACAGACCCCCCAGGACACCCAGACAGACCAGGAAGAAGGAAGACCCCCCCCCCAGACAGACCCAGAAGAACCCCAGACCAGGCAGACCAGACAGAACCCAGTACAGGATAAGACCAGACAGACCCAGACAGCAGAAGACCCCCCCTAAGCCAGGAACCAGGAAGACTCAGACCCAGGACCCCAGCCCAGACCCCAGGCAGACCACAGCAGACCCCCAGACAGACCAGGACAGACCCCCCCCCCCCCCAGCCCCAGACCAAGACCAGCCGACTCAGACAGGACCAGACAGACCCCCCCCAGGGACCCCCCCAGGAAGGCCCCCCCCCCCAGACAGCAGACAGCCAGACTCAGAACCCCCGTTCCCAGCAGATCAGGACCCACCAGCAGACCAGACCCAGACAGGGACAGACCCCCAGACCCCAGGAAACCAGGCCAGGCCAGACCAGCCAGACAGACAGATCCCCCCAGACAGACACCCACAGAAGACCCCCAGCCCCCCCAGCCAGACCAGAAAGGACCCAGACCAGCAGCCCCGAGGACCCAGACCCAGACAGACAGGACACCAGACAGAAGAAGAACCCAGATCACAGACCAGGCCCCCAAGACCAGGCCAGCCCCCCCCCAGTCCAGGATCCCCCCAGACCCAGACCAGGCCCAGATTTTCCCAGACAAGTGACCCAGACAGAACAGGGACCAGACCACAGAACAAGACAGGACCCCCCCAGAACAGACCCCCAGACCACCCAGAAAGGAAACCCAGACCAGAAAGACCCCAGAACAACCCCCCAGGACAGACCCAGCCACCAGACACCCCCCCCCCCCCCCCCCAAGGCAGAACCCCAGGACCAGAAGACCACAGGGGACCCAGCACCCCCAGGAACCCCGGAACAGGACCACCAGCCAGGACCCAGGGCAGGACCCAGACCGATTCACAGAACCCCCCAGACCCCAGACCCCCATGACCCAGACAGGCCCCCAAGGGACCACCCCCAGAAGCACAGGGATCCAGACCCAGAATACCCCCCCCCCCAGACCCCCAGACAGACAGAACAGAACCCCCCCCAGAACTCCCCCCAGCCAGGATCAGACAGAAGGAAGGAAGAAAGAAGAAAAGACCCCCCCCCAGCAGACAGCAGAACCCCCCCAGCAGACAGACCAGACACCCCCCCCCCCCCCCCCAGCCAGCCCAGAACCCCCAGACGCCCAGACAGACCCCAGCACCACCCCAGGAAAAAAAACCCCCAGACCCCCCACAGACCCCCCCCCAGAACCAGAAAAAACAGACAGGACCCCCAGACCAAGACCCAGACAGAACCCCAGAAAGAACCCCCCACAAGACCAGCAGCCCAGACAGAAACAGACCCAGACCCCAGAAGACCCAGACAGACCCGAACAGACCCCAAGAAACAACCAGAACCCCCAGACCAAGAAAGAACAGGACAGAACCCCCAGGACCAGAACCCAAGGAAACAGACCCAGAAACAGAACCCCAGGACAGGACCCCCCCCCCAGACCCCCAGACAGACCAGACCAGATCCCCCAAGGACCCAGCAGACCCCCCACCCAGGACAGACCCAGCCAGCCCCCCCAGGAAGACAGCCAGGACCAGAGGACTAGACAAGACACAGACCGCAGAAACCCGACAGGATCCAGAACCCCAGACCAGAACACAGCAGCAGACCCAGAATCAGAGAAGAAAGTAGAAAGGAAGAAGGCAGATAGGAAGAAGAACAGAAGAAGATAGAACAGCAGAAGAAGAAGAAGAAAAGACCCAGCCCACAGACCAGACACCATCCAGAACTCAGACACCCCAGCAGATAGAGGAAGGAAAGAAGACCCCCAGCAGACAGACCAGACCCCCCCACAGACCAGCCACAGCCCACAGAAACCAGGAAAGACCAGAAAGCCAGGAAACCCCCCCAGACAGGACAGCCAGACCCCCACAGACCAGACACCAGACCAGGAACCCAGCCCTCCAGACCCCCCAGACAGACCCCCAGACCCTAGGAACCAGAACCCAGCAGATCCCCCCCCCCAGAACCAGATCTGCCCCCCCAGGACCAGACACCCCCAGACCCCAGCCCAGCCCAGACCCCAGACATACCCACAGACCCAGACCAGGCCCAGACAGGAAACAGACCCAGACCTTCAGCAGACCAGACAGGACATCCCACCCCCCCCAGACCCCCACCCCCCAGACCCAGACCAGACCCAGAAAGGACCCCAGGGCCCCAGGCCGAGGACAGACCCCAAGCCAGAACCAGCAGCAGACAAGAGGGACCTACCCCCAGCCCAGACCCAGACCAGAACCAGAAGGAAAACACCCCAGACCCCCAGAAGAAGAAGAAGAGAAGAACCAGACCAGCCCAGACAGAAAACAGACAGACCAGAACAGACAGGACCCCCCCCCAGACCAGCCCCCCAGACCAGAACCAGAAGCCCCCAGGACCCACAGACCCACAGACAGGACCCCAGACCAGCAGGAACTCCCCACAGACTCCCCCAGACCAGACAGACACCCCCCAAGCAGCCAGAACCAGACAGACAGGACAGACAGGGAACCCCCACCCCCAGACCCAGACCCAGACAGGGGAACCAGCCCCCAGGACCCAGACCCCAGACCCCCCCCCAGACAGGGGGGACAGACCCAGACCCAGACCCAGGAAGACCGACAGATCACACCAGAAGACCCCAGACCCAGCAGGACAGACCCAGACAGACCCCAACCAGACAGACAGACCCAGAACAGGGACAGGACAGCCCCAGACCCCAGAAACCCCAGGCAGACCCCCAGACACCCCCCACCAAGCCCCCAGGACCAGACCCCCAGACCCCCAGACCCCCAGACAGCAGACCCCCCAACCCCCAGAACAGGCCCCCCCCAGGACAGCCAGACCAGACCCCCCCCCACCCAGAAAGGACCAGACCCCCCAGAAGCCCTTCCCAGATCCAGACAGATCAGACCCCCTCCCAGACCCAGACCCACCAGACCCCAGCAGACAGACGCCAGCCAGACCCCCCAGGCCCCAGAAAAACCCAGACCCCCCGGAACAGACAGACCGCCCCAGCAGACAGACATGCCAGGGGGGGGGGCCCAGGACAGAAAACCAGACAGCCCAGCAGGACCAGACCCAGACAAGACCCCCCCCCAGACCAGCCCCCAGAATCCCCAGGCCAGACACCCAAGGGATCTCCAGGCCAGACCAGAACCCAGCCCACCAGACAAGACAGACCCACCAGCCCAGCACCAGACCCAGACCAGACCCCCCCCAGACAGACCCCACCAGACCCAGACCCAGCCAGCAGGAAACACAGACAGAAAACAGACCACCAGACCAGCAGCCCCCCCCCCCCCCCCCCGACAGCCACCAGACCCAGACTCAGACAGACCCCAGACCCGACACAGGCAGCCAGCCAGACAGAAGACCCCAGAGCTCCAGAAGACCCCCCAGACCCCCCAGGACCAGACCAGGACCCAGACTCCGACCAGGGACCAGAACAGCAGGGAAGAAAAAAGCCCACCCAGGGACAGACAGGACACCAGACCCCCCAGACCAGCAGAACCCCCAGTACCAGACCAACCACGACCCCAGCAGACCAGACAGACCCCCAGACAGACCCAGAACAGCAGCAAGGAAAAGCGCCGCAGCCCCCACCCACCCCAGAGCCCAGGACCCCAGGACCAGACAGCCAGACCTCCCGGGACAGAAACAGCCCCAGAAGAACCAGGAAAGTACCCCAGACCAGGAACCACACCCCCCCCAGCCAGACACAGACAGACAAACCCAGACCCAGGCCCCAGAACCCCCCCAGACCCCAGACAGAACCCCCCCCAGACAGGAGGAGGAAAGAGGGAAGGCCAGACCCCAGACCCCCCCCAGGACCCAGAACCCAGGCAGCAAGAAAAAAAACCCCCCAGACACCAGAACCAGACATACCCCAGCCAGACAGACAGAGGACAGCAGAAGAAGAAGAGGAAGGAAGAGAAGATCCCCCCAGCCCCCCACAGAACAAGGACCCAGAACCAGACCAGACCCCCCCAGAACCCCAGACCAGAACCTCCAGACAGGAAACATGCAGAAAGGAGACCCCAGAAAACCCCCACCCAAGCCCCCAGCAGAACCCAGGACCAGACCACCCTCCCCAGGACCAGACCAGACCACCAGGCCCCCCCCCCCCCCAGACCCCCCCCCCAGACCAGACCACCCCCAGACCCCCCAAGACAGGAACGCCCCCCAGACCAGACCCCAGGAAGAACCAGGACAGCAGGACCAGACAGCCCCCAGAAAC
The DNA here is from genome assembly GCA_029619315.2 of Dynastes maya. Classification (NCBI taxonomy): domain Eukaryota; kingdom Metazoa; phylum Arthropoda; class Insecta; order Coleoptera; family Scarabaeidae; genus Dynastes; species Dynastes maya. The sequence continues at coordinate 17,753 of JAROYE020000109.1, read as the reverse complement.
CCCAGGCAGCACAGACTCCAGACCACCCAGGATCCCAGACCAAGAGACCCAGAAACAGTCAGACCCCCAGAAAGACAGACCCCAGCAAAAACCACCCCCCACCCAGGAAGAACCCCCCCCCAGACAGGACCAGAAACCCCCCAGGCACCCAGACAGGCAGACAGAACCCCCCAGAAAGACCAGACAGACCCAGACCAGGCCCCCCAGAACCGACCACAGGCCAGACACAGACAGGAACCAGACCAGCACTCCCCCCCCCAGGAACCAAGACAGAAACCAGACCCCCCAGACACCCAGACTCCGCCCAGACCCCCCCAGACAGACCAGACAGACCCCAGGGGGGGGCCAGACCCAGAAGACAGAAACCCCCAGACCAGACCCAGCAGCCCAGGGACCAGACAGACAGACAGACCACCGACCACAGGACCCAGACCAGACAGCCCAGACAGACAGACCCAGAAGACAGGACCCAAGGACAGCCCAGACAGAGCCCCAGGACCCCCCAGCGAACACAGACAGCAGACACAGATCCAGACCAGGCACCCCAGCAGAAATCCCCAAGCAGACCAGACAGGACCTCCCCCAGCCCCAGCAGACCACCCCCCAGAAACAGGAACAGACAGCCCAGACTAGAACAGACACAGACAGGATCAGGACAGACCAGACCCCACCCAGAATCCCCAGACAGACCCCCCAGACCCCCCCCATCCCCAGACAGACCAGAAAGACAGCAGAAAGCAGAGAACAGACCAGGCAGACAGAAGACCCAGGACAGACCCCCAGACCCCCCCCAGGACCAGACCAGACCAGACAGACCGCTCCCCCACCAGACCCCCCCCACCAGCCCCCCCAGCCACCCAGAACAGGCCACAGCCCAACAGACCCCAGGCTCCCAGATCAGCCCAGGGGACGATCCAAGCCCAGCCCCAGACCCCCAGGACCAGCAGACCAGACCACCTCCAGACACAGACCCAGACAGACAGCCAGACCGGACCCCCCCCCCCCCAGACCCCAGATCCTCCAGACAGCCCTCCCCTCCAGGACACAGAACCCCACCATGCCCCCCCCCCAGACCCCCCAGCAGACCAGACAGAATCAGACCAGACAGACCCCAGCAGCAGACCCAGACCCAGCAGCCCCACCAGACAGGACCACCAGAACCCACAGGACCCCCAAAAGACCCCAGACCCAGCCAGACCAGACTCCAGAACAGACCCCCCCCCCCCCCCCCCCCCCCACCCAGACCCAGACAGCAAACCCCCCCAAGACCCCCCAGATAGGGAGGCCACCCACAGACACCCCCAAAGACAGGCCAGAACCAGAACCCAGGACACCCCAGACCCACAGACAGACAGACCAGACCAGCCAGACCCCCAGACAGGCCCCCCCAGGCAGACCAGAAAAAACCACACCACCAGACAGCCAGCCCCCCATGACAGAACCCAGGACACAGACAGACCCAGAACCAGGACCAACCCCAGCAGAACCCCCCCAGACCCCCAGAACAGGTGGGGGGGGGCCCCAGCCAGACCACCCAGCAGCCAGACCCCCCAGATCCAGCCCCCGAACCACCCAAGACCCAAGCCCCCAACAGACTCCCTCCAGCCAGGCCCAGGCCCCCCCACAGACCAGGAACCAGCAGACCACCCCCAGACAGGCGCCTCAGATCCCCCCAGCATTGCCAGAACCAGCGGACAGAACAGACCCCCCCCCCCAGACCCAGACCCCACCAGCAACAGACAGACACAGCCAGACCCCACCAGGACCCCAGACCAGACCCCCCCCCGACAGACTCAGACAGAACAGTCAGCCACAGAAACCAGAAGGACAGCAGCAGCCAGACCCGACCCGCAAGCTCCACCCCCAGACCCCAACAGTCACAGGAAACCCCCAGACCAGCAGGACCAGACCAAAACATGACCCAGACCAGGGACCCTAGCAGACAGCCAGACAGAAACACCCCCCCCAGATCCCACAGGAACAGGCAGCACCCCACCCAGGATCCCAGGACACAAGCCAGGCACAACAGGGACCAGGGACCCACAGGGCCCCCCAGACCAAGACCCCCCAGCAAGATCCAGACCCCAGGACAGACAGAGACCAGACCCCCCCCAGAACCAGTCCAGCAGAACCCGGGACAGCCCAGACCCCAGTCCAGACAGACCCAGAATAGAAGAAGACGACCAGGACCCCAGACACAGCCAGGGAACCCCAGAACAGACAGGCCCCAGGACCAGACAGACCCCAGACAGGGACCCAAGACAGACAGAAAATCAGAATCCCGACCCAGAACAGACACTCAGACCAGGACCCCACAGGCCTCCTCCACCCAGAACAGACAGCAGACCCCCCAGGACCCAAGAGGGACACCCAGACCGACCCAAGGCAGCAGCCCAGACCCAGACCCCCAGACCCAGACAGACCCCCCAGACCCCCCAGACCAGGACCCCTCCAGACCCAGCCCAGACAGGGCAGATCCGCCGACAGAAGAAGCAGAAGACAGAGCCCCCCCAAGAAAAAAAGACCCCCAGCCCAGACCCCAGGACCAGACCCCCAGACCCCCAGCATGACCAGACCAGACCGCCCTCCTCACGCCAGACAAGGAACAGCCCAGGAACAAGACCAGGACACACCAGAAAAAAGGAGAAGAGAAGAAGACGAACACAGGACCCAGACCCCCAGACCCAGCGACAGAACAGATCAGGAACCCCACAGACCCAGCCCAGACCCCAGCCCCCAGAAACCAGACACCCCCAGGAGGACAAGGACCCCAGGCCCCCCAGACATCAGACCAGACAGCCCAGACCCCAGACAGCCCCCCAGCCAGCAGACCCACCAGACCAGGACCCCAGCCAGAATCCAGCCCCCCACCCCAGACCCCAGCAGACCAGACAGACAGACAGATCAGACAGACCAGCCCCAGACCCCCCCAGGACCAGACACCAGCCAGCACAGACAGCCCAGAACCAGACACCCCCCCACCCCCAGACCCCCCCGACAGCCAGACCGCAGGGGACAGACCCCCACCCAGGGGAAAAAACCCCCCAGGGGACCCAGAACCCAGAGCCACAGGACAAACCCCAGACCCCGCCCAGAACCCACCAGACCCCGAACCCCCCACAGAATACAGGCCCCAGAACCAGCCAGACAGGCACCCCCCCCCAGCAGACCTCCCCAGGACAGAACCCCCCCCAGCAGCAGAACCCCCAGACAGCCCAGAACCCCACAGACCAGCACAACCAGGAACAGGGACAGACAAGAACAGACCCCCCCCAGACAGGGACAGACAGACAGACACCCGACCAGACCCCAGCACCCCCAGACCAGACCCCCAGACCAGACCCAGGACGACAGACCCCCAAGAAGGGAAGAGGAAGAACGCAGGACAGAAAGCCCCCCTCCCAGGCAGGAACAGAGCCAGACAGCCCAGGACCCCCAGACCCCCAGGGAACCACAGGACCCCACACCCAGACCCCCAGCCAGACGCCAGACCTCCAGAACCACAGAACAGACAGCCCCAGAAATTCCAGGCCCAGAAGATTCAGACCCCAGCACCCAGACAGGACAGGCCAGACAGAACCCAGACAGACAGGATCCCAGACAGAACCCCAGGCCCAGACAAGGACCCAGGACCCCCCCCCCCCCCCCCCCCCCCCTCCAGACCCACCCCCCCCAGCAGACCCCAAACAGTCAGATCCCCAGGGCAGACAGCAGACCCCCCCCCCAGACCCCAGACATCCCCACCCTCCCTCCCAGAAGGAAGAAGACCCCCCCACCCAGACAGACCCCAGGGACAACCCCCAGACCCCCAGCCCGCCAGACAGCAGAACCCAGACCCCAGCAGGCAGACAGAACCCAGCAGACAGACCCCAGGACCCCAGGACTACCCCCAACAGACCCAGACCAGACTCCCATGCCCCACCAGAAGACCCCTCAGCAGGACAGATCCCAAGACCAGCAGGAGAAAGTACAGGGACCCCGCACAGGAGCCAGACCACAGACCAGACAGGGAACCAAGGACCCCAAACCCCAGACCCCCAGACAGACCAGACCCCCCAGCCAGCCAGACAGACAGACCCCGAGTCCCACCCAGGACCAGACAGACCCCCCCAGCAGCCAGACAGGCACCCCCAGGCCACCCCCCCCCAGAATCCCACCCAGACCCCAGGGACACCAGACAGCCCCAGCAGAACCAGACCCAGATCCAGGACCAGGAAACGAACCAGACCAGGAACAGCAGGACAGCCCAGACAGACCATGGAAAAGTCAGTCCCCCCCCCCCCCCCCCCCAGGCAGCCAGAAGAACACAGAACAGACGCAATCCAGACCGCAGGACCAGAACAGCAAACAGGACCAGACCAGACACCAAGAACAGGACCAGGAACAGGGAACCCCAGGACCACACGACCCAGCCAAACACAGCCCCAGACCAGAAGAGAAGAAAGGAGCAGACCAGGACAAGACCCCAGGACGCCAAGAACTCCCAGACAGGCAAGACAGGACAGGAAAGAAACCAGACAGACCCAGACCAGAACCCCCCCACCCCAGACCAGACAGGCCCCCCCCAGAACAGACAGACCAGACAGACCCAAAGACCCAGACCCAGGCCCAGGACCCCAGAATCAGACCAGGACCCCCAGAACCCCACCCCCTCAGACAAGACAGACAGCCAGACCAGACAGCACGGCCCCAGGACCCCATGGCGACCCAGACCCAGACCCTCCAGACCCAGACCCAGAACAGACCAGGGCCCCCAGGACAACAGACCCCCCCACCAGAAACCAGACACCAGGACTCCACAGACAGACCCAGCCCCCAGACAGGAAACCAGGAACCCAGCAGGACCCCACAGCCAGACAGACAGAACAGACCAGACCCCCAGAACCAGACAGAAGGTCCAGGAAGGAGACGACAGCACCCCAGATCCCACCAGACAGGAAAGCAGGACAGCCCCCCCCAGACAGCCCCTCAGCAGGACAGACACCTCCCCCAGACCCAGAACCAGCAGACAGACAGGACAGACAGATCCAGACAGCAGACAAGGCCCCAGACAGACAGAACCCCACCCTCCACAGGCAAGACCCCCCCACCCAGAACCCCCCCCCCCCGACAGACTCACCGACCCAGCCCAGACCCCAGACCCAGACCCAGCTACAGACAGATCCAGACCCTCTCCCACCCCAGACACAGAAGAAGGACCCCAGACCCACGCCACAGACACGACCCAGCCAGACAGGACCCCCCCCCACAACCAGACCCCCCACAGAACCCCAGGACAGCCACAAGACAGACCACACTCCCCAGACCAGACCCCAGGACAGAAGATAGAAGAGCCAGACCAGTACCCAGACAGACCCCCCAGACCCAGACCAAGCACAGAAAGTCTCAGCCCCAGACCAGACCAGCCCAGACCCAGGACTTCCAGCCAGGACAGACGCCATCCCAGACCAGAAGAAGAAGAAGAGAAGATAGACAGGAAGAGGAAGAAGACAGAAGGCCAGACAGAAGAAGGAAGAACAGGACAGGGAAGACCAGGAGAAGGGAAAGAAGCAGACCAGAACAGAACCCAGATCAGAACAGAACGGACCAGACCCCCCCCAGCCCAGCAGACCCCCAGGAACCCCCCCAGACCCACAGACACCCAGACAGAACAGAAAAAAAAAAACAGACCCCCAGACAGACAGGACCAGAACCAGCCCCCAGACCCCCTCCCCACCCCCCCAGGCCAGGCAACACAAGCCCAGGCCCCCCAGAACATCCCCCCAGACCAGGGCACCAGACCCCCTCAGACCCAGCAGGACCCAGACAGACCCGGACCACAGACCAGAAACCCCAGAACCCCCCCACAGACCCCCCGCCAGAAACCGCCCCACAGACAGACGCCAGATCACAGAACCCCCCAGACCAGACCCCCAGACAGACAGCCCAGACCAGACCAGACCCAGACCCCCCAGATCAGACCCCCCCCCCAGACAGGGACAGATCAAGACAGGGAATCTCAGAAGAACCAGGACAGAACAATCAGACCCCAGGCCCCAGACAAGCCGAACAAACAGAACCCCCAGCCCCCCAGACTCCCCAGACCCCCAGACAGAACCAGCCCAGACCCAGCAGACCCCAGGCAGACAGACCAGGCCCCCCACCCCCCCAGACAGGCCAGGACTCAGACACCCCCCATACCAGCCCAGACCCAGAACCAGACCCCCCAACCAGGACAGCAGGGAAAGGACACAGGACAGAACCAGACTCCAGACAGAACCAGGAACAGACCAGCCCAGAGAAAGACAGAAAAGGAAGGAAGAGACAAAGAAGACCAGAAAACCCCCAGACAGACAAGGAAAAAAAAAAAAAACCAGACACCACCCAGAGACCCAGCAGACCCCCCCCAGCGACAGGACCAGGACGACAGAGAGCCCACCCAGACCCCCCAGCAGCCAGCACCCCAGAAAAGAACAGCCAGGGGACCAGCACAGACCAGGAGCAGGGGAGACCCAGACCCCAGATCAGCCAGGACCCAGAAACCAGGACAGACCAGAACCAGGACCAGACCAGACCCGGAACAGACAGGGCCCCCCAGCCCCAGACCAGACAGGAACCCCCAGACCCAGACCAGAACCCCACCCCAGACCTGTTCCCAGCCAGCCAACCCCCCCCCAGAGCCCCAGAACTCCACAGCCCAGACCACGATAGAACCCAGCCCCCCCAGAACCCCAGACCATGAACCCAGACCCCCCCCCAGGACCCAGAACCCCCAGATCAGCAAGAAACACCAGCCAGAAAAAACCCAGCCAGACAGACCCCCCACCCCCAAGGGTGGGGGGGGGGGGGGGGGGGGGGGTGTGTGGGGGGCGCCCCAGATCCCCAGCCAGATCAGCCCCCCCACAAGAACCCAGGACCCACCCTCCCAGACCCCCCAGGACCCCCCAAGCTCAGACCCCCAGGAACCAGAGAGACGAAACCAGCCCCAGATCAGACCCCAGGACCCCACAGAAGACCATGAACAGGAAAACCCCCGCCAAAAACCCCCGCCAGGCAGACCACCGAGACAGGACCAGACCCACCAGACCAGACCCCCCGACCCCCCCCCCAGACCCAGAACCCCCCCCCCCAGGACCACCCAGGACAGACAGACCAGACCAGGACAGACCTCCAGACCAGAGCAGACCCCCCAGACAGCAGACCCCAGCCCAGACAGACCAGACCATACCCCCCGCCAGCCCAGAACCAGACCCAGAACCAGACCAGACCCAGCCAGAACCAGACAGCAGGGGACAGACAGACCCCCCCAAGAACAGATCAGACAGACCCAGCCAGACAGCAGACAGACCCAGAACAGACACCCCAGGACCAGGACCAGAACCCCCAGACCCCAGCCAGCCCAGAACAGAAGACCCAGACGGAACAGTCCCAGGAGCCAGACCCCCAGACCAGACCAGACAGGACAGGAACAGACCCAGGACAGACCCACCCACCAGGACAACCAGCCCCCCCAGGAAAGACCCCTCAGACCAGGGACAGGACCCCACCCCAGACACAGACCCAGACCACACCAGACCCAGACCACCAGCAGAACAGAAATAGACCCCACAGACCAAGGAAGACACAGACAGAATAGACCAGCCAGGAACAGGACCCCAGAAGCAGACAGAATATACCAGACAGCCAGACCCCAGACCAGAATCGAGACCAGACAGAAGACAGTAAGACCCACCCACAGACTCCCCCCCACACAGATCATCCAGGACCCCAACCCCAGCCCAGACAGACCAAGACAGACAGAATCACACCAGAAACCAGACCCACACAGACCCAGACCCAGAATCAGACAGACAGACCCCACACCCCAGACCAGACCCCCACAGACAGACCCAGACAGACCCCCCAGACCAGACCCAGCCCCCAGCAGAGACCACAGAACCAAGACATCACAGACAGAACCAGAACAGACCCCCACACACCGACCCACCAGACCAGACCCCACCCCAGACCCCCCAGACCTAGAAAAGCAAGACAGACCAGATCAGACCCAGACCAGACAGACCACCGACAGCCAGAACCAGAATCAGACAGACAGACCCAGTCAGACCCACCACAACCCCAGACCCCCCCACAGACCAGACACCAGACTAGCAGAACAGACCCCCCCCCTCACCACAGACACCCCCAGCGAATAGACATCAGCAGACCCCCCCAACAGACCCTCCCCACAAGCACCAGACACCCAGACAACCCCCCACAGACTAGACACAGCACAGAACAGACAGACCAGACCAGGACAGGAATCCAGACCACCACCCCAGATCGCCCAGCCCAGAACCATCAGAAAGAAATCCAGAATAGAGCCCCAGACACATCCCAGACCAGACAGACCCAGACAGCTCCACCACCCAGAACCAGACACCCCCACCAGAATAGACCAGACCCCACCAGAACAGAAACAGAACACCCAGACCCAGCCAGAACCGACCACCAGATCCCCAGGAGCACAGGACCTCACCAGATGAACCACAGATCCCCACCCAGACAGAAACAGACCAGACCCCAGAAAGACAGAATAGATCAGACAGCAGAATCAGCCAGACCAGACCAGAAAGACCCAGACAGACACCAGACCAGAATAGACACAGAAACCAGCCAGGAACAGAACCAGACCCCAGAATAGCCCCAGAACAGACCAGCCGCCAGACACCAGCCACCCCCGAAGACCCCCAGAATACCAGAATAGAGACAGACCCAGAACCACCAGAACCCCCCCAGCCCCAGAATCCCAGACCACCAAGCTCAGCCACCAGACCAAGACCCCCCAGACCCCAGAATCCAGACCAGACAGACCCAGATCCCCAGCCACAGCAGACACAGACAGCCAGAACATCACAGACAGACCCCCAGCCCCCCAGACCCCAGACAGACCCCAGCAGACACAGAAGACCCCACCAGACCCCAGCTAGCCAGCCCCAGACAGCAGAGACAGGAACAGCAAACCCCCAGCCCACCCCCCCACAGACAGAACAGAATAGACCAGCCAGCCAGAATAGATCCCAGAAAGACCAGACCAGAACACCAAGGACCCCAGACAGAATCACAGAATCCCAGGACCCCCCCCCAACATTCCCAGAATCCCCCTACCAGACAGATACAGGACAGCCCAGACCCCCCCAGCCAGACACCAGAATCAGACCAGACAGACAGGACAGCCCCCCGCCAGCAGCAGACCACCCCACACCCAGAACCCAACCAGACCCCCAGACAGAATAGACAGCCAAGACAGACCCAGACACAGAACCACCTCCAGACTCCAGACTAGACAGCAGAACAGACCAGACCAGACCCAGCCAGATTCAGACCATCAGACACACACTACAGACAGTAATACCAGAGAGAGAGTACACATAGAAGAGAAGCGACGCCAGACCCCAGGGGACCAGACAGCCAGCCCCCAGACAGACACAAAGTCCCAGAATACCTCAAGAAACTCAAGACAGAATAGACACTAGACACACCAAACTAACACAGAACCAGACCTAGAACACAGAGAATGTATGCCCACAGACCGACACAGCCCCAGAGACCAACCAGAACCATACCATACACCAGGATAAGAACCACAGAACACACTTCCCAACACACCAGTTCAGACAGATAACAGAATTCAGACACCATCACTACCAGACAGTCAACCCTAACAGCAGAAACTGACACAAACTAGACCCCCAAGATTACCAGAACAGACAGACCAGATAATCACAAGAAACAGAACTGTAAAAAAAGGATCCATATCTCACATGAACAAGAGCACAGCCAGAACAGACCACTCAGCAGCCACACCACAAGGACACGAAACACTTCTAGGTATGACCATTTAGTAATCTGCATACAGCCACCCCATGAACAGAACCAAGATCCCACCAGAAATTCAAGCTCAAGAATCACCAAGATACCTATACCACTGTAGAAAATCAGAATCTCAGAAACAGAACTCCAGACTAACACAGACCGAAGACCGATCAAAGAAAACCCCCCACATCTAAGATCATACTACCATCCAATAAGAAACCTAGAATAAGATACTTACTACACAGCCACTCAGCATGTAACAAAGTCACACTCAGCAATGAGAAACAGCAGAACTAACACGACCCACATACGATCAGGAACAGAGATCACTCCTCAGAGCTAATCACCACCAGAACAAAACCAATAAGAAACAGAAATCACTAGAGAACATCAGAACAGATCCCATCATCAATGATCCCAGATATCAGACAGACATAACCAGTACAGTACATATCCCTAAAGAACCAGAAACACCACAGTATAGAACAGACGAAGTAACAGCAGATAAAGATCTCCAGTAACCAGAAAATAGACCCAGAATCCAGATATCAACAAGACAAGACAGCACAGATAAATTCAATCACATACACCTAGGACACAGAACAGACAGAATAGATAATGTAAAGAATCATAAAAAGAACCACAAGACTACACAGCCAACTGACAAAGAATCATGTACACACAAATCCAAGATATAGACACAGAGACACAGGATCATGAAAACACAGACCAGACAGAAAATCACAGATACACAGAATACAGACCCACCAGAAACCCAAACCAGTGACACAAGAACAACCCTCTATGAATCAACCAGAACCCAGAAACACAATAGATATACATCAAGAATCTAGGCCAACCAGACACAACAACTCCACTCACAGACAACCATTAGAAAAGACTAACAAGAATTAAACAGATATGACGCCTAACTCTCAGAGACACCAGGAACCACAGAACATTAAGCAGAAACCACAGAACACCCACCCACATCCACAAGAATAGATTAACTAGAAGATTCGTACCCAAGACATGAAACAGACGACCAGAACCAGGGACTATCAGTAGACCCAAGAGCACAACCAGAACACGACACAGCAGAAACAAGAATTCCAAGAAAGCAATCATAATAAGAACCACACCACACACAGCCAGATCAGCTACACTATAGATCCAACACCTCCGAGACAGACACACGATATAGATCAGAGACTCCACCACTCCAACAGACACAGAAAACCAAGTCATCCAGAGATCATACAAAATACCCAAGCCAGACCAAGTAAGACTCTACTAGATCACAGAGAAAACGCACAAGAATAAGATCCAGCACTATAAGCTACCCATCACCTAAGCCAGACTAATTTACTAAATCAGCACTCATACCACACAAGTATACAGTACACACAAACGGGAATTATAATATGTCTCCCTCATTAGAAGTTCTATCACTGTAGATAGGCACAGACTGTTTCATGAGACAGTCAACGTAACAGATGAACACCGTGCATTATCTTGTACACTACATTGAGACCGATATGAAATAATACACGAAGTGTAATTCACGAGTATTACAAGACAAGTAATTGATTACGCAGGCAAAACGTACTTTTCACAAATAAAAATAGAGACTATTCACAGTCCATACACGTAAAACAATACAAATCACTACGACGAGCTACACACTCCCGACTCTAGTTTTTAAGATACATTAGACAGAGAACATTTAGTCAAGGAATTCATAGACACGAAATATTGAATTTATTTAACGCCCGATACCTGAAACGTCTTTACGTTTGTTCTATGACAAAATGAAACATTATACTGCAAATTACACATACAATTCCATAATAATCCCAAAAATAAAAGCTCCTAAGAACACACTTCAGCTTCCCAGACCAGATGAACACAACTTCCCTGCACACGCACCTACACACAGAGCTTCTCATTGAGTAAACAGCATTCAGCTCCACAGGAATAGACGTCGCACGTGAGTGTAACAGCCCATACCCGACCGAGAAAGCACGAGGCACCCCGTGGGCATACAGGGGGACACGACAGATTACGAAACTCGTAGTCGCACTCTCGAACACGCGAATAGCCAGAGCAACTCGACGGACGAGTAGTCAAAGCGACACGTACGCTTGCACGATAGTACCGCCGAAAATAAGAGCGCGGAGCACACTGGGACGCCACACAAGGGTATAAAACGAGTCACTTCACAGGAGAATCGCATCAACAAAGACAACGACCCACACACGGCACCATTCCTGACAGAAGACCTATAGAAGAGCCAGCAAACAACTTGCCACTCACAATATATCGCACGCAAATACGCACGCCGAGACCGACCACACTGCTACAAGTTACAGTAGAGAGTCTTAGAATGTAGACACGAAAAACACAGAGTAACACGCACAAATGTCCCAGTATTGAATTTACATTTCAGAGAGAACACAGTAGCTTCACCCTCGAGACAATGCAGATCTATATGACTATGTAAAACATAGATTATTTTATGTCAAAGTCGTCACAGACACATAGCCTCCCAACACAAACGTAAGAATTACATCGAACACATTTATATCGCTCTCTTACACGCGGCCTTCCAGCTATCTACTAGAGACAGCAGACCGACCTACAAGTACAGTCACGCGAGACCCTCATGCGCAAGCTGCCAAGATCCTATGCAATTACACGAAGATACCACATGTCAGACGAGCACAGACCCAACACATAGCGCAACAGGCTACAGTAACGAGAATGCACTAGATAACCAAGAACGTAGATGACCAGACAGAAGACCCCACCTCGACCAGACCACCAGCCCCAGCAGGACACCCAGACAGAACCAGACAGGAACAACAGAACCCCCAGACACCAGACTCAGACCAGAATCAGACCAGACCCCAGAACCCCAGAATCAGCAGACCAGACCCCCCCCAGACCCAGACCACCACAGACCACACCCAGAATCACCCTCCCCCCACCAGACCCAGAATAGACCAGACCCACAGACCCCAGGACGAATTCAGACCAGACCCAGAATACAGAATAGCCCCAGAATCAGAAGACCAGAATAAGCAGACTCAAAAAGACAGAAAGACCCCCAGACAGCCGACAGACAGAACAGAATCCCAGACTCAGAAACCCACAGACAGGACTACACCCAGCGACAGACCCCCAGACCACACAGGACACCCCCAGACAGTCCCACAGCAGAATACCCCAGAATCACCATCCCCCTCACCACCACCCACCCCCCACCCACTCCCCCAAGCCCACCAGAACCCAGACCCAGACAGCACCCCCAGACAAGAGCAGACAGCAGCAGAAGACAGACCACACAGAATCCCAGCCAAACCCCAAACAGACCCCAGACCCACCCAGACCAGACCCACCCCCCAAACCAGACAGCCCAAAAAAAAAAACCCCCAGGGAAAATCACAGCACCCCCCCAAAAAAAAAACCCAAACCAGCCCCCAACCCCCCAAAAACCCCGGGACCGGCCCCCAGCCCAGACAACAGGAAAGACAGACCACAACCCCCCAGCCCCCCCAGACCGGGACCCCAAACACAGACCAACGCCACCGGGCCCCAGCCAGCCCCCGGGGGAAACCCAGAGCCCCAACCCGGGACCCCAAACCCCAGACCCCCAGCCAGCCCCCAGACCCCCCGGGAAACCCCCCCCAAGACAAAGCCCCCCCCCGGGGAACCCCAGAACCCAAAACCCCACCCCCCTACAGACCCCAAAACCACAGAACCACCCAAAACCCAGATCCCCCCCCGGGCCCAAAGACCCCCCCAGAAAACCAACGGCCCCAACCCCCCCCCCCCCCCCCCCGGGGAAAGACCCCCCCAAAACCCAGGGGGCCAGCAGACAGACCAAAACAACCCAAAAGGACCGCCAAAAACCCCCCACCCAAAGAAAAGCCCCCCCAAAACCCAGGCCAAAAACCACCCCGACCAAACCCCCAGCCCCAGACGCAGCCCCACCAGACCAAAAACCAGACCCCAAAAACCCCCAGACAGAACCAGAAAACCTCGGGCAAAACCCCCCCAAACAGACAACCCCCCAGAAAAACCCCAGCCCCCAGCCCCCCCCAGACCCCCAAAGAACCCAGACCAAAAACCAGCCCACCCCCCCACAAAACCCCCCCCCACCCCCCGGGGCCCCCCAAAGAAAGACAGACCCCCAAAACCCCCCAGACCCAAACCAACGGGAAAAAGGCCCCACAGAATCAGATCCCAGACACCCAGACAGCCACTCCACCGCCCCAAGCCCAGACCCCCCCCCCAGAACCGCCCAGCCAGCCCAGCCCCCCCCAGCCCCCAGACCAACCCCCCCCAGAAAGCCCCCAAAGGCCCACAGACCCCCAGCCCAGACCCCCCAGACCCAGACCCGGACCCAGACAAAAAGACCAAAACAGACCCCCAGAACAGAACCCGACCCCCCCCCCAAAGACAGCACCCCCCCAACCCCCCCAGACCCACCCAGACCCCCAGCCCAAGAACACCCCCAGAAAACCAGCCCACCCCCAGAAACAACCAGACCCAGAAACCCCGGGACCCCCCCCAACCCCCAGCCCCAGACCCCCCCCAAACCCCCCCCACCGGGAACAGAACAGACCCCCCCCCCCCGGGACCCCCCCCCAAAACCCCCCGGGACCCCCTTTTCCCGGGCCCCAAAACCCCAAACCCACCGGCCCCAACCCCAACCCAGTCAGCCCAGCCCCAGAAAAGACCCCGACAGAAACAGACAGCCCCCCCCCCAAAAACCCCCCCCAGACCCCCCGGCGGGATAACCCCAGACCCCCCCAGCCCCAAGACCGGGACCCCCCCACCCCCCCGGGCCACCCCAACCGGGAACCAGAACCCCCACCGGGAAACCCCCCAAAACCCCCAAAACCCCCCAGAACCCCCCCAAACCCCCAGCCCCAGGCCCCAAAAAGAACCACAGAACCCCTAGACCCCCAACCCCCAAGACCCAACCGACCAGCCCCCCAGCCCCGGGCAGAACCCCAACAAAAAGGGCCCAAACAGGACCCCAGCCCCCAAAAGAAAAGACCCAACCCCCAAGGCCCCTCCAGCCCAACCCCGCCCCCAGCGGGCCAGACCACCCCAGCCCCCCAGACCCCCCCCAGCCCCCCCAGACACCCCCCCCAGCCCGGGACCAGGACCCCCCCAGAACCGAACCCAAAACCCCAAAACCCCCACCCACCAGACCCCCAAAACCCCCCAGCCCCGGCCCAGCCCAGACCCACCACCCCCCCCAGACCGCCCCCCCAGCCCCCCCGGGCCGGGCCCCCAAGAAACCCCCAAGCCCCGACAGCCCAGACCCCCAAGACCCCCCCCCACCCGCCCCCGAATCCAAAACCCCCAGCCCCAAAGACCCCCAGACACCGACAGACCCCAGACCACCAGACAGCAGACAGACCCCCAACCCAGACCAGACCCCAGACCCACCCAGCCCAGACCAGACCACCAACCCAGACCCACAGACCAGACCAGCAGACAGACCACCCAGCCCCCAGACAGACCAGACC
The DNA here is from genome assembly GCA_029619315.2 of Dynastes maya. Lineage (NCBI taxonomy): Eukaryota > Metazoa > Arthropoda > Insecta > Coleoptera > Scarabaeidae > Dynastes > Dynastes maya. The sequence continues at coordinate 2,373 of JAROYE020000109.1, read as the reverse complement.
CAGACGCAAGCACCCCAGACCCAGACCCAGACCAGACCAGACCAGCAGACAGACCCCCCACCCCCCACAGACCCCCCCACCAGCCCAGACCCCCACCAGACCAGACCCAGACATCAGACCCCCACAGACCCAGACCGTCCCCCCCCCAGACACGCAGACCCCCACAGACCCCACCCACCAGAGACCAGACCCCACCAGACCCAGACACCCCCCAGACCAGACCACAGACCAGACAGACACAACAGACCCCACACAGACAGACCAGACCCAGCCCACCCCCCCCAGACACCCACCAGACCCAGACCCCAGGACCAGACAGCCCAGCAGACAGCCCAGACACACAGACACCCCCACCCCCCCAGACCCAGACAGACCAGAACCACCCCCCCAGACCCCAGACCCAGCACACGCAGACAGACCAGATCCCCAGACGCAGACAGACCAGACCCCAGCAGACCCCCCCCCATGAACCCCCCAGACTCAACAGACCAGACAACCCAGACCACCAGAACAGACCAGACCCAGGCCCCAGCAGACCAGAAAAAGACCCCAGACAGACAGACCCCAGACCCACAGACAGACCCAGACCAGACAGCCCACGAGCCCAGACAGACCCACAGACCAGCAGACCAGTACCCAGCCCCCAGACAGACAGCCCACGCCAGCCCAGACAGACACCAGACCCCAGACAACAGACCCCAGACCCCCCAGACCTCCAGACCCCACACGCCCCAGCAGACCCAGACCCAGACCACCCAGACCAGCACCAGCCCACCACCCCCAGAACAGACCCAGACAGACACAGACCCAGAACCCAGAAGACCAGACACCCAGACCCAGACCCCCAGACCAGACAGACACCCAGACCCCCAGACCAGCCACAGACCAAAAACCAGACCCCCCCCCCCCCCCACAGCCAGACCAGAGCCCCAGCCAGACAGACCCCAGACCACCCAAGACCAGACCACCCAGGACCCAGCCCAGACAGACCCAGACCCCCCAGACACAGACAGACCCAGACAGACCCCCAGACCCAGCCAGACCCCCCCACCCCAGACCAGACAACCCCCAGACAGACCACAGACACCAGACAGACCCCCCACAGACCAGACACCCCGCCCCCCCAGCCCCCCAGCAGACCCCACCCAGAATCCACCCCACAGACCCCCCCCCCAGACCAGAGCACCAGCGCCAGATCCAGCCCCCACAGCCAACCCCCACCCAAAGACCCCCCCCACCCAGACAGACAGCCCAAGACCCAGAACCCCCCCACCCCCAACACCAAAACAGACCCCCCCAGACCCCACCCCCCAGAAACCACCCAACCCCCCAGACCAGGACCAGACAGAACAGCCCAGACCCACAACACCCCGGGACAGCCACCCACCCCCACCAGACAAAACAGAACGCCCCCAGACAGCCCAGACCCCACCCCCAGACCAACAGACCCCCCCCCCCAGACCAAGACCAGACCCCCCCTCCCCACCCCACAGCAGCCCCAGACCCCCCAGACCCCCCCCAGAACAAGACAGACAACCCGCAAGAACCAGACCCCACGACCCCCCCCAACCCCCCAGCCAAAAAGACCTCCCAGACCAACCACAGCCCCCCGCACCCCCCAGCCCCCAGAACACAGACAGACCCAACCCAGACAGACAGACCCAGCCCCAGGACCCCCCCCACGCCACACCCGACCCCCCCAGAAGACCAGACCAGAACCAGACAGACCCCCCCCAGCCCAGCCCCAGACCAGCCAGACCCCCGCACCCAGAACCAACCCAGACCACCAGACCCCAGCAGACCAGGCCAGACAGCAAACCAGCCCCCCAAAACCCCCCAAAAGCCCAAGACCCCCCAGCAGACCAGACACCCCACCCCGGCCAGACAGACACAGACCCCAGCCCAGACCCAGCAGCCAGCCCACAGCCCCCACCCCAGAACCAGCCAGACCAGACCAGACCCCCACCAGACCCCCCCAGCCAGACAACCAGACCCCCCCAGAAGACCACCCCCCAGAGGGGGCACCCCCAAACCAGACCCCCCCCAGACAGACCCCCCAGACCCCCCCCAGACCCCAGACCCCCAGCCCCAGCCCAGCAGACAGACCAGCAGCCCCAAACCCCAAGCAGAACCCAGACAGACAGACCCCCCGACCACCCCCACGGGCCCCCCAGCACCAAACAGCCCCAGCCCAGACAGACCCCCCCAGCAAAACCCAGACAGACCAAACAGACCCCCCCCCAAAGACCCCCCCCCCCCAGAACCCCCCCCCAGCCCAGACCAACAGAACAGAAACAGACCAGACAGACAGACACCAGCCCCCCAGACCCAGACCCCCCAGACAGCCCCCAGACCCCCAGACAGACAGACCCC
>JAROYE020000108.1:0-30707 GCA_029619315.2 Dynastes maya | reverse complement strand
ATGTTTTCAACCCCTTCCCTTGGGATCGAATTAAAAAACCCACGTTCTTAAATTGTCAAAATATTTATGATAAAAAAGCGGCCTGCAACCATTTTCCCCAACGAGTTACAATAGGTTCTGGGGCTCTGGATAGGGGGCACGTCTGTGAAATTCGCGAATACGTTTCGGTGTTTTGAAAAATACTTTTTTGGGGAGCGCTATTAAAAGTCTCCCTCAGGAAAACTTTTTCATACTATCCGAACAAGATTGAGAGCATGAATTTACACGTAATGTGTAACAATTAGCAGAATGCTTTTTAAGAGACGGCCAACAAAAAGCTTTTTGGCACCATCACTCCTAACATCAAGATTTGGGTTTTGTGAAAGTTAAAAAATTGTCCAATGTTTTAACAAAAACTTTAAAATTTATTCGGCAGACACTTTGTATTCATTTTGGAGACAAAAGGGGAAAAAGGGGGCCCGTTTGACGGGGTTCCCCAATTTTGCGTCCTTTACATTAGAAAGAATGTTTCTTCCGATCTGTTTTTTCTCGACACAAAACCACAATTTTTGATCTTCAACTCCGATTTTATTTTTGTTAATATGTTCGCGCGCGAGGGCACAATTTTCGAACGATGTTCGCTTGGTAATTTGCACCCCATAGTTTTTTCCCAAAAGCAGATAAAGGTTCCTTGTTAGTTAATTAACGGTAAACATGCGATAACGTAACGCATAAATTAAAATATAATTTTCATTTGTCTCGTGCGCTTTTTCCTTTTGAACATGTTTTTTTCATTTTTTTACGTATCGTAGAAAATGTTGTCGGACCAAACATTAACGGGTTTTTTACAGATTAAAATTTAAAATTTTAGCACTTCATTTTTTAAGTCGGGAATTTTTTGTAAAAATTTTTCGACTTTGTCCGACCGGGGTCGTTTTGGCTGAGAAATCAAAATTTTTTTCTGGGATGATAAAAAATTGCGCAAATCCCGGCAGTAAAAATGTCCTTATGCTCCGCAGACGAAGTAATATCCCCTTTCCTCTGGGTCCGAACTGATTCTACCCGATGCGCGGACCGCCCGGGGGCCACGTTATTAAAGAGTAATTCATTTGAAATGCCACTCCTACGATTTGTGAAAAAAAATATACACGTGTTTAAATAAAATGCAACCCAAAGCCGAAATATGATGCGAAATTTTTTTTTTGATTACCCACTTTATTGATCGGAATAAATTATATTTTTTTCTTTTTTGACTATCTCAATAGCTGCGCTAATATGAAGTTATTATGTTTCAATTCCAATATAAATTTCATTGTATTTTTGTTTTCCATAATAGACAAGGGTTCAATTTCAAAAATATAAACAATTCAAGTTGCCTGAAAGCGATGTGCAATTAATTTTTCCTTTTTCAAACCGTTGCACAGCGGGGAAAACTACAATTTTGCAATTTTAAAACCTAGCAGCTACAATAATAATTTTAGCAATAGTGGCCGTTAACTTTTAACAGCCTGTATATACAGTGAGGACCAAAATACCCCCCCACCCCCTACTAATTTTGAACAATGGGGCAGCTTTTTTTCGGAAAAAATAGGTCGATTTTTATTTTTTTTGAGCTAACTTTTGGTATTATCTGAAGTTCTACTGCATTTCGGTTTTCCGGGAATGACATCAACTTTTTTTTTAAATAGAACACCTGTTTTTTTTTAACATTTTTGGAAAGGCAATAGAAAAACGAATTTCAACGATACCACTTTTGCTATAAATTGTATTGTGTGACGAAGTAGGCTAAAGAAAAACTGCAAATTTTTTTTTAATTTAATAAATTATCTTCATTTTTTTGCTTTGATTTGGTGTCACAGGGACATTCAAATAACAAAAATAGTTTATTCCAACTTTTTGCTCCAATCGTAATATTTTTAAGCAAAAGGCTAAAGTATAATAAATGGGGGATGGTTAATTCGTCTTTTAGTTGCTTTCCAAAAAAATGAAAAAAAAATATAGGGTATTCTGTTTAAAAAAAAAAAAGTGACGTTATTTCCGGTGAAACGGAAAATTAAGTTAAACTCTATAATACCAAAATTTAGCTTAGAAAAAATAAAAATCGACCTTTTTTTTCCAAAAAACGCTAGACTAGTTTTTCAAATTTAGTGGGGGGATTTTTTGGGGTCCTATTTATATAGAGAGAGAATATTTTAAATTCAAAAAAACTGTTGAAATTGTGAAATTTAAATGTAGTAACTGCTAAATTCTCTATTTTGGGCGTTTCAAAATCGTACAACACTAGCCCAATTTGTTAAAAGAATAAAGTTTATTGTAGCAAACGCTGAAAGTTTTGCGCATCAGGTTCTTACAATATTTTTTCACTAATGCAAAAATTTAGCGTAGCGGTTCTAAAAACCCTTCGTAGGGGCATTTGCTAAAATTGAGAAGTATTAATAATGAACAAGGACTGTGTGGGTGTAGGTAGTAGGAAAAAACAAATTCTGGGCACACTCCGCCCCATACAAATTTTTAAATTAATCGGAACAGCCGTTTAGAAACAAGTGGTTTTATTTTCAGCCCGCCCCGTTTGATTTTAGTAAACAATATTAAGTCTAACAACTCCTCTATCCATCTCTTCAAAAAAATATATACAAAACCTACTTTTGCGCTTAAAAAAAAAAAGCAAGTTAAAAAAAGGGTTTAAAAAGGGGGGAAAAGGCTTGTCACCACAAAAACGAAAGACAGTGCCATCCCACCCTAACAAAAATAAAAATCGGTAAGACAACGGTTATGTTTTTTTATTGCAATTTTTTTCTTCCCCTATACCTCCAACTAAAGACTAACTGTGCGAAATATCAAAAGGGATCGGTCTCTTGTTATGCACATACATAAATCAAAAAACCCTCTTACCGTAATAAATCGAAAAGCAAAAAAGTGTAAAGGCCCTTTCTCTTTATTGATTAAGTTTGCATTCTTATTTAGTAAATAGTCCACAGGCTCTATTTGAAGCGGCAAAATAAATTTTTACATTTTTGGTTTTTTAAATTTTAATTTTATGCCCGTATCGTTTACGTGTTGTTACATTGCGCTTCTATTCCCCCTTACCTGTAATCCCTTTTTTGTTCAAAATCTAGTGCCTATCGTCGTTTCGTTTGACCAATATGCTTATCACATCATCAAGCAATTTTTAAATTCCCGCCCTTTCTTCATGCCCGGGTTTATTTTTGGATTGTAAAGGTTTTTGAGTGTATTTCACGAACTGAAAAAATCCCGCTCATTTTTTGTTCCCTTTAAAAATTTAGTAAATGAATACAAACTTACCCATAAAGTAGATCCAGTTTGCTAGAATGATGGAAATCTTTTTTTTCGGTGAAGTGTGTCATTCTTAACGTTACTTTTTTTCTTTTAAAAATCTACGCTACATTATAGTTTTTAGACAATAATTTTAAATATGTGTTTTGCATTTGGCCCCTTGGTTTTAACCAAAAAAAGAAATAGATAAAATTTTGATAAAAATATTTGAAGTTTAAAGGGTTTCTACAATATTGTTTAAAGAAAATTAAATTTAGTGGACGATAATAATATTCTCTCTCCGGGCTTTCTTAACTTGTTTAATTCTACAAAAGAAAAAATCAGAATTTCATAAACAAAATTTATAAATTAATTCGAAATGTTTTAAAAAAATTGTTCAAATGAGTTGAAAAAAACAAAAATTACGGAAACTGAATTTTTATTAATTCTTGATGGTTCATTATAAAGTTTGTGTTTTGAAATTATAAACGGTTTTATAGCTGATGTACAAGTAGATCAATGTCGTTAAAATTTTAGCAATTATTTTGTTAGCCAAATTTCCCATTTCGTAACCGTGGCACAAAACCAAACTTTAAATACCTATGTATAAATTCACGATATGCAATATATTGTTAAAAAAACCCGAAAATTCCTGGGCTATAAATAAAAGTAACAAATTCAATCTCAAAAAGTAAAACCCGGGCCAACACAAAATAACAATAATATAACAATTTTGTATTTGGGGGGGTGTCCTTGGACTTTAAATTTTATATTTTAATGATTGAGACGGGTTTTAGGCAAATGCCTCTTTTTTAGATTCAAGGCAATTTAAAAATAATACAAAATCTATATGGTTTTTCGACAAATCAAAACGATTGTATGGTTTTTTTTTTCCTAGTTTCCTATTTTTGGCTTTTAACAGCCTAAATCGTGGTTTTTTTGCGTATTTTTTTCCTTTAAAAAACAATTTATTTTGGGCTAAAAGTTTTTTTTTTTTTTTAAATATGGTTTTTTTCACAGCTGCATCTTTCTTAAATGTAAATTTTTTGTTTTTACGCTAAAATCAATAAACTAATAAAACGATGGGTTTTCCATCTATTTTGGGGAGGGGCAAAGTTTGGGTTTGCCTGCCCCTAAAATTTTTTTACTACCCTATTTAAGATATATCCTCAATTATCGGCTTATCGCTCTGGGGGCATTTACCTGCACCCACTTTTTATTTTACGGGGAAACCCTATCGGCTTGTTTACGCCCCCGTAAATTTAAAACCATAAACAAATTTCTTCTCCCTGTGTTAAATGACTAAGAATACAGGATGCCCATTCAAGTTTTTTACAATGGACATCTTTATATTGCAGTTTAGATTTATATTTATTTCTTTAAAGTTTCTCGGGCGTATATGTGTTGTTCCTATAGCGAGGGGGACTATTTACGAATCGTATATAGTGAAAGACTACTTTGAATTTTCATTTTTTATCGTAGCTTGCAACGAATTTTTTTTCGGTATTTTCTGTCGGGTTTTTGCTTGTTTATCTACCAGTGTTTGTTATTTTCCTTCTACAACAAAGCCAAAATCCAAGGGAACACTAGCGATAAAGTTTAAAAATGGCTGAAGGCAATTTGGGGGCATTGTTTTCAGCTGAATCCCAAAAACAGTGAAGAGTTGTTTTGTTTAAAGCGGCGGAAAAATGGTATAGGGGTTTTTTTTTTTTTTCCAACTTGCTTCAAAAAAATTTATTGTAGTTAATTGCCCCAAAAAAAAATCATTTAGAGCAACATGCTATGTCCTGGCATCGGCAAATCTTGGAAAAACCCTTGAGGGAACCCAAAAGTTAAAAGACACCAAAAAATTCAAAAGAAATCGACGTTTTTTAATGATTTATGCGACGTTTTATGTCTGCAAATATTCCTCGGACAGATTAAACTTTCCAAAACTGCGAAATTTTCTCCTAAATCTGCAACAAAAAATGTGGCAAGCGTGAAAACCCTTTAAAAACAACAATGTAAAAATGTTTCAAAGAGGTAATTTTTAAAATAAAATAATAATTTTAAAAATGTTTTTTCAACTGAGTGTCATTAAAATTTGTTTACACATAATATTTTTATTAATTTTTTAAGATATTAATACTATTCGCGAAAAGTTTGGGAACAACGATATTTGGGGTATCTATAGATGAGACGACTGCTCTAAAGGTCGTATTTGGCAAATATGATTGTGGGTAAGCTTTTTGGAAACATCAGGGAAAACCCTAAATTTACGGCTACAAAGCAAATTGAAAAAACAAAATTCAATACAATTCAAGATTTGTGAAAACCCCCAAACTTTAGGTAAATATATTATGCAAAAAAATACTTTAAAAATTGAAATTTTTAAAGCTAGGTATTTTAAAACAGGCAACTCTCGTATTTTAGTATTTTGGGGCCAAAAAATGAATTTAAATACGAAAAGTCAAGCTTTTTGTCCGGATGGGGCTTCTTTTATTTGCTCAAATGTGGTACAAAATTTAAGATTTTTTTTAAAAATCTTTAAACATTTAAAATGTTTTGCCATGGGCCAAATTGGGGGTGTGAAGTCTAAGAAATCAATATGCTAATGTTAATGGTTTAATTTCAATACCAAGAGAGTCTTTTTTAAAAACTCCACTGGGGGCAGTGTTAAAAAAATTGCCACATCTCCCCTTTTTCCCCCGAAACCGTCTTAAACACGTTGGGGAATTTGGGTTTGAGGCGGTAGGTTTTTTTTTGCTAAGAATTTTTTAAAACAATAAAATCAGTACTTTTTTTGCAAAATTTTAAAAAAGATTGTTTTTATTTTAAAGCTTTATGTTTTTAGGTTTTAATATCGTTTACAAAATTTAGTAACTGTATTTACAAACGCAAGAAAACTTTTCAATCAAAAAGTCAAAAAACGATCTTTTATACATCAAGTGCATTATAAATTTCTCATTGATAACATCAAAAAATTAGAAACCTTTGGGCCCTTTCCCCTTTCAGATTCGTTGCAGAATTAACAATGCCGAAGCAGCTCTCAAGATCCCAGGAAAATTGGCAAAATAATTTTGTCAAAGTTTAACCAAGTGATTTCCCAAAAACCCGGGGTTTTAAAACGGGTTTAAAAAGTTTGCTGATGCTCAGGGGCGAACAGTTGAAGCTTTCCCCTCTACACAGCTACTGGTCCATATTTAAGTTTTTTACCTCCCCCTCGGTGAGTAGAACGTTCATTTTTTTTGTACAAACTGCTGTTTTTACCGAAAAACAAATTTTTCTAACGACAACTTAAAAACTCTTGGTGCTACGCAAACGCGAAAAATTTTAGGACATGTTACACGGCGATTAATTAAATTTTTATTATTTTAAAAAAAATAACTACTATTTTAGTTATTTTTTATTTTTTTTAGGGTGAAATGTACCTAAAATTTCATTTAAAAATCGTCTTCTTATTCATGTTTTTTTTTTTAAAAAAAGATTTTTTGTGTTTACCCTTTTTTTTTAGTATTTTCCTAAATGCCTAAATCACAGTTTTCCGTCCCCAAATACATAGTTTTTTAAAGGGCCCAAAAAAGGGGCCCTTTTAGCTGTTTTTTTTGTCCCAAAATCCCGTCCTATAATATTTACGAGAAAAATTTGTATTTTGTTAAAATTAAGCCAAAAAACATAGCTTTTTGTGCCGAAAAGGGTTTTTACAAAAATTTTTGACTTAAAAAAATTATTAATCCCCTTTTAAAAAATGAATTTTTTTCAGTCGCCTAAAATAAAAACCCAAACCCTAGTAATTTTATATTTTTTAATTTTACCAAAAGATTTTTTTTTGTGAAGAAATCTTTTCGCAAAACTCCCAGAAAATTGATTCTATTGCTTACGTTGCTAGACAATTGTCATGTGCAACTGAAAAAGGTTTTATTTCTACGTTGATTTTTTCCCCAAAGTCCTCGTAAAAATGGCACAAACCACTTTGTTTATTACCCTTGAACTAATTGGGGGAAATTGTTATTAAAACCATTTCCAATATCGGTTCCTGTCAGTCCCGGGTTTAGTTCGGTATCGGCGACCCCTGTCAGCATCCGTTCAGTATCGTCTTTTTCAAATCACTTTATGGGAAAACCCCTTAAAACTGATTTACAATTCCCTTTTGTTTTTAAAGCTTCAAGTTCAGGTTTTAAGTGTTCGTGATGTCTCCCAAAAAATGCCAAGTCACAAACCCATTTGGACAAATTTGCGGAAAATTTTTCTTTTCATTCCAAATATCACCTACTTCTTTTCAAAGGTCAAAAATTTTTTTAGCTTTTTCCCTTTTTCACCCCCCCTTACTTGCAATAGTAGGTAACCATGTGTTCTAAAAGAGTTCACCAAAAATGCTATAAATGCGAGGGTTAAGCCGCGGGATCTAAAAAAATTTGATGGGATTACTCCCACATCCATAAGTTTTCACCGAATGGACTTAGGCAAAATTTTTGTTGGGAATAAGCAATGCAGAATTTATTAAACACATTCTTGCACTTTCATAGCGGTTGCTTTTTCCTTTCAGTTTCCGATAAAACCTTTTCGTGGACCGACCATTGAAGGCGCCCCATCTGGCACACTCCAAAAATTTACACCATGCACCATACTGCTCAAAAAGTACTTTACACCTCGGAAAAAAAATTTTTTTCCATAGTGATCCCTTGTAGGGGCTTTTAAAACATTTTTTTCCTCGTCACTGCAAAATTTTCACAAACCTGTAAAAAAGCTAACGAGATGTTTTCAGATAAATCTGTACTTATCCAAAGCAATCGAAAATGCGGGAAAACCCAGCCAGTCATCAGTCATTTTTTTTTGATATATAGCCACAATCTAACGTCGAACAACAGTACGTCCGAAAAGCTCACTTTCCAAACCCTTTTTTTTCTTTTCTGGACACAAAAGTTCTGCAACATCTACTGGGCAATTTTAATAAACTCTCCCTAAGAATACGACTTTGAGTTTTCGCTATTTTGAACTAACATAAAAATAGCTTTAACAAACTTCGATTTTATCTTTGTGAAGGGAAATTTTTTGCGTTCCCTAAATCGGAATAAGTTTTTTAATTTTATCCTTTTTAACTGGCCCGTAAGTAATTTTTATTGAGCGAAATGCTTTCCGGAGAAGCCCCTTTATATTGTATTTTTTTAAAACAGAAATCGTTTTATGCACAGCAAACAATAGGATTACCCCTTGATGAAAAAAAGTATTTTTCAGTCCATTTGTTTTGGAATTGGCGACATCGTGTCCACTTTTTGCTTTATTTAAACCCGAATCTTTATAGATTTTTTTTCTGAGCTGAAAATTTCTTGAAAAATTTCCGCGTCTTTTTCAGTTGGTTAAGAAGTTTAGGGCTGGGCCCCCCCCCCCCCCCGGGCTGACGGTTTATATATTACCCGCAATAAGCAACTAGAATACTCTCGATCGTACGCGAAATGCGAGTAGCCCCGTTTTGAAAAAACAGTCGGTTGGAGCGCTTTGAGGTCATCGGGCGGCTTCCCCAATGTTTTTTGTTTGTCTTTTCTAAACAACTATTTCTGACCGATTGTGGCGTTCCATTTGGGACGCTAAAAAATATTTTTTACGATTTTAGTCTTTTGATTGAATAAATAAAGTTTTAGGTTGGTTTTACGGAATTTCAAATAAAATATGTGGAAATCTTTTAATTTTTTTGGGGGTTATTTGAATTTCCTCGGGATGGATTGAAGCTGGTGGAGGGGCCGGATCCGGCCGGGGACGGGGGTTTCCCATAATGATTTTGAGGGTAGTTTCGTAGTGTTTTTTGGGCCCCAGCGTCCATTCCAACTTTAAATGCTGAGAAATTAAAAAATTATTAATTAAATTCATAGTAAGTACTAAGAGTTCGCTTATATCGATTAAGGAATTCAAGATTCCTGATGGCTACAGAATGAGACAAATTTAAAGACCAATACTTTCCCTACAATTTGCTATACTGATTGTCATATACCTATGGGTACAGTATACGGATACATTTCTTTTCAAAATATTTAAGTTACTTAAAAAGCATCTACTATACACTTGGTTTATCATATTATAGAACAGAGCCCTGTAAATCTTTGTGGCAAACGAATGCAAATCTTGGCCCTCTTCTTGATATCAGTATTAGAGAAAGAACAATAGATTAATACAAATCGCGCTGAGGCCTTGCCTCTAGCGCTATCGGTAACGGTAAAATTTTTTTCTTATGTGGTTAAGTAATCACTAATTCTCGTTAAAACTCATTTTTATGAGTATGCTGTAGCATAATTCAATACTTGCTTTATGTAACCAAATACGCCCTAGCACAGCATCACTATTCATTGACTAATCTAAGAGCAGGTATGGCGCCAACCTTTGACTTTCGGCTTGAAGAGCGTAATTCGGGACTTAATCAGGCGCGGGCGCCTAGTCAAGAATATAGTACACATGGTAGGTGATATAGTGAATAATAGGGACGATTCTTTATAGTTACAACGCGATTAAAAATCCACACATTTTTATATTTATTAGAATTATAATAGCATAACTCAAACATATAAAAAGCAAATTAACAAAAAAAGATAGAAAAATCAATATGAAAATCCATGAGAGACTCGAGTTGAAGCACTAGCCTTGAGAAACACGTATGATCAATATGCGGGTCAATAATCACTAGTAACACAAGGCGAAAGTGTTTACTTAAATTAACATACTGTAGTCGATGTACGATGCTTATTTTTATTAATTATTCATTATTGAAAAAAAACTAAATTACAAATAAAGTATGATGTGCTAAATCTTGAATTTTTTAGGCGCGTTAATTTGAATTTCTCTCGCGGCGGATATGAAGCCTGCCGTAGGAGGCTAGGATCCGGCCCGAGGGCCGAGGGGTTAGCCCATATATGATTTAGGAGGGTTTAGTTTCGTAGCTGTTTTTTTGAGCGCCCCATATCGCTCATACACTTTAAATGACTAGAGAAATTAAAAAACTATTAATTAAATATTATATTAAAGTATTAATGATTCTTATAATCGTTAAGCGAATTCCAAAGACGGTAAAAAGAATGAGAAAATTTAAAAAGATTAATACCATTCCTAATTTGTGCGATTGTATATACCTATATTGGGTACAGTATACAGATACATTTCTTTTCAAAATAATTTAGTTACTTAAAAAGTATCATAATCATATTGGGTTATATATGAATCGAACAGCGCCACTGTAAATACTTTGTTGAGCGAAACGATGCAAATCCTTGGCTCCTTTTGATATCAGCTATTAGAGAAAGATACATCAGAATTAGATACAATCGCGCAGGGACTGAATCGCGCCAGGCCCAGATAATCTTTGCCTGCGAGATTGGCTAATGACGTGTGTTTAAAGTACTCAAATAGAATTGAATAGAAGTAGCTCATTCCTACAATCCCAAAGCGGCTTGTTACAACTATCATTGACTCTACTCTTTAATTATTTCGGAAGCTGTTCTAACAAACTAGAACCGCATTCGTGTAGGCTTGTACATTTAAAATCGGCAATTTCAAGTATGAAATTATCAATAGTTTACGACTTTTGATGTTAAAAGAATGCCACCTTGTACAAAAGCGTATTTCTATGGACAGACTAAGTTTATAGTACTACCACATACAACATTGGCCAGCATTACAGTCAGTCGTTCAACACAACATTTCGTAAGTGTTATTAAATAAACGCTCTATAGTTACAACATTACACAGGTTTTATTGATCCATCAGGAACGAAATCAATCTCATTGAAATTTTAGATAAGGAATATACAAACAAAGGAAAAAATACACAAACACGGCTTTGTGTTGTGAGAAACATACATACTCTTGTATAAAAAAACATTCTCGTATTAAGAGCAGCAAAAAACCGTTTTAAGATGCTTTAAGCCAATTATATTATTTCAATAGCACGTTTACGCGCTCTAGCCGATGCTTTTATAAATACGAATTAACTTACTTTAGTATACAATACTATTGTATTAATGAATTCAACAATTGAGATATACACATCTAATACAAGATTGAGACGCGGTTTAATAAAATATAATAATTAAGAATATAACCTTGATACCATGTACATCAACAAGAATAATTCATAATACTATAATTTTATTTTGAAGGAATTTTTGTATAAAGCCTTGAAATAGCACAGTAATGATTGTTATTAATACTTTTAATTAGTTTTAGTCTAAAACGTTTATAAGCATATATGATCGGAGATCGAAAAGACACTAGGGGAGAGAGATTCGGCGTATGCTGAACATGGACACGATGGCACATGCGATTTTTAGTGAACAGCCCTAACTTAAAAATAGGTTTTTCTATTCACCTTGTAGAAAGGAAGGATTCGTTAGTGCCTCGTCATTAGTGATAATCATCAATATCGTTTGAATTACGAAGGGCACTTATATGCAGTTGTGAAATTATACCGCTAAAAAGCGTAGCGTAAAAATTTACATCGGCGTTCAAAAGTAATGAAGGTGTACATTGATGCTTTTGTAGTGGAAGCACATCGAACGGTGCAATTTGTTACTTACCTCATTGTACCGATTTTATAGCAGATAGAGATTTTACTATGAAACGTTAATCATGAATTTAAATTTTTAGGGAGGAAATTAGAGTTCACACGTGTAACTGAAAGACGACAACGAGTTTTAGACGAAAAAAAAAGAAATAACATCGAAACGCTGCTGCTTCAAAACATGTTATTGACAAGAAACAGTCTTCTAGGATCGAATACCTGCAAAATGATCAAAATAATAATTAAGGTTCGGACAAACGAGTGCAACTGTCAGAGGCATAAGCGCAAAAGTAGAGTACGGTGAGATACAATATTGTTAAAAATATAATATATTCTATACCTTTTATTGACGTCCTGATGATCCATTGCGACAAAATACTACTGCCCCGGTAAGCCGCCATAAAACTGCAACATAAGAAACGCTTCCCTATATGACTCGATTCAATTAGGATTCGAAGTGGTTTGAAAACGTTTCGTGTTTTTGAAATGATCGTTTCTTTATACATCATAGCGAATGTAGGATTTCGCGTCCGTAATTCAGATATTTCCTTTAGCTCTATCTGCTGCCCACCACTCTTTATTTCAGTAATAGGCCGAACCTTTGTTAAATCGCCCGAATTTTATTTAAAAATGCAGAATTTTGAGCGACATACTAGTCTATAGGACCATCCAAGTTTCTTTTTCTTTTATAGAACGGCTTGACTAAATTATCTATAGGTATTTAAGCAGTTTGTACAAGATAAGCTTGACTATTAAGTAACGATGGATATAGTGCTTGCTACAACTACAGAAATTAGTTTATGCCGAAATTCATCACTAATCTATGTAACATGCAACGTCCGAATTGCACCTCTCCTCGCAATCGCCTGTAGATTCATTATGAAATTAAATTTTAGATATCACATTTCATTCACATTTGCGAAAATTATTTATGATAACAGATATAAATACCGCTGGAGCCATCGTATTCCATCGACGTTATTACAGGTGACAGGTAAGGCAGTGGAAGTTTCGCGACACAATGTTTGAAAACGACAGAGATGTTTGGGAAGATTACACAAACACTTTTTTTTGAGTAGAGCCTATTAACTATTTCACCATAGGTACTTCTTTCGAATGCGTTTCTGCTAACAGTAAATCGATACGCGATGATGAGCACATAGTATGTATCGTGAAGAAGAGTCGCGAAAGCAATATTTTCAATCATTCCTTACCACACTTTCAGCATTGTTGCCAGCTCCGATCAATAATAAATATGTGACTTAAGGCCTCCTGTGTCAAATACAAAATTCTCTTAACGAATCTTTGTTATTCATCTTCACAACGGTCTTTCAGATACATTTTTTCTATTAATCCTTTTACTGCGTTATAAGCTTCAATCATCAAGAAGACTCGGCTGGATCATTACGTTTTTAAAGGACGCGCGTACAACATGAATCACGCTGTGTTTCTGTGCATCGTGTTCATCTCACCATTACGCAAATTTCTTAATTTTATCAACTCGTATACTAGTTTTTTTCGTCTACCGCAAATGTTGCTAAATTGCCTTAATCGCCCCCAATAGTTGACTATTGGATTGATAGTTTCCAGCGACAGGAACATATTTATATCTCAATAATGAACGCAAATCTCGTGCTTCATATTGCTCTACTAGGTGTTGTGGGTATGTTTAAGCTTAGCATAAAATAAAACATACAGAAAATTCCCAGTCGGATATTGTTAGCTTAAATTCTGTACATGACGTTCTACTTTTAAATATGTCTATCTACATGACATGTATCGCGACCTATCAACCGTATATGCCCCAAATTTTGCCAACTGCAATGATAGCTCACCTGCATATTTCCAACCCCAGTGCAAACGGCTAATAATATTATTCAAATGCGATGGTAAAGTAACCTTTCGCTTATGAGCCGATCCATAACTTCTGAAGAGACGAGCACACCGATAAATTGATAATTATCAGAAACGACCGTTCACTTCCACGCCTATCGAATGACTACAGTCTCACTGGCGCGTCGCATCGACCTAAATTCTCTCTCGCGCGGCTCTGGCGAAGCACGCGTTGTCGAACTTTACTAAAATAATACGCGAACCTAGAAGTGAAAAAAGGAAATTGTACAAAGTAAATCAAGGCAATTATTATATAAGCACTCCAGAAGAAAAACATAATTGAAAAAATAAATAAAACAAAGCCACAAAAGACAAATGAATGTTAAATAAAACAGTTAGTAGGCTCGAATATCAAAGAAACAAAAATAAAACGAACAATGCATTCGTAACATGGATATGAAATCAGCATTAGTTTCTCCTAAACGCATCTAATGCATAAGAAGCGATGCATGCAATTAAGCAAGCGAGCTCTTAATGTTATTGTCCTAGTAAATTTGATGTAAATGACATCTGATACAGGTAGAGTTTCCTACCAAAGTACGAGACGTCGTCAGCCATTGTATATTTGCGACGTATCGAAAAAGCGATAAGTAAGCGACGAATCTGAAATAAAGCTTTTCAGGCGCAAACAGTTAGAAATTAGTCGTTCCGTCATCTAACAGGAATCTGCAGTTCGTAAATGCTACAATCAGTAACTATAAAATTTAAAAAAATACAAAACTAATTAAAAAAATATATAATCAAATGATAAACTGACTATCAATGTACCTCCCTTCATTCCTACTAAGATCCTCTGACTTTCAAATTCAATAAAGTCAAGATAGTGAAAGTAAATATTTAACTATGAAAACTGAACGTTGTGTAACTTCGGACTTACTCGATTTTCAATCAAAGATAAGAATTCGAAGATATTGTAGTTTTAGATTCGAATAATTCTGTAATATTTGTCAGCTATCTCCAGGGGTCCATGTTCCCCCGACACAGTAAATGTTGCTGACTTACTAAACGCCGAACTAGCAGATTAAGCTCGCTAAACGGGTTATGCCAAATGTTCAGTAGGATGGAAACGAATCCACTAAACGAATTTACTAGAGCAAGCAGTGATTAGTATACAACGTTAATATAGAAAGAATTTAAGAATAGATTCTTATATGATTATAAATTTCTAATTATAGCTAATTAACACTAACCTAACCTAACTTAATAATGACACCTAACTAACACAATATCACAACTGAAATATATCAACATTATATAAGAAAAACAGTATAGGTATTAGGGTAGGTAAAGGATTCATTTATAGACGCAAAGATCACATTTATATTATAGTGATAACGTTGGCGTCTTTGTGCTATAGTACACCACAGTCCCGTCGCTCCTCACTAGCCCCTTAGACAAACGCACACCTCGCCAACGTTCAGTCCCCTAAGCCATACGTAGTACGACTCAAGTCCACCTCTCAGTTACCACACGGTAACAGCTCGGACTACAGATTTTAGGCAAGATACTGGAGATACATACTTATTCGCATTTGTCTATTATTAATCGTTGATCTAGTCCAAATATAATACTATACTGCCGTTTAATATCAAAGTAAAGAAAACCTCATAATTTAAAAGAAAGAATGATTACCACAATAATAAATAGCAACTTTCTCATTTATAAAATAACTAAGATTACATTTTTTCATTTCCAAATAATCCATATAATTAATATAGTTCAAATGATAATAAGCGCATAAAACAATTAACTACATGTTTCTAAATTAATTAATGGAAATTTAATGTAAAAATGAATCGCATTTTATGTGTAAAAATTCAATGTGAACTGTATGTATTATAGTAAATGTTCAAATAAGCAGTCGTTGCAGTACTGCCTCTTACCGTACCATATTAACGAAACCTTCCTATAGTTATAAGACAATCAATTAAAAAGAAAGCTATTTTCTACAGTATTATTTTGAGGACACAAACAAAGAATAATCAAAAATAACAAGGATGAAAAGAATCGAGAGAGGCCAGATGATCAATTAAAGAAAAAAACTACGGGATTATAATACATAAGCATTAGTTAGCGCCGATCCTCGCTCTGAGCGGCTGCATTAGGATTCTATGATAAGATTCGCTTCACGCCGATTCCCCACCTTCTATACTTTCATAGGCGGGCCCAAACGTCGCTAACACTGTCCATATATTTTAGCGGCTCACTTTACTATGGAACTTATTAAGGCGGTATATACTTTTTGTTGGCTTTATGCTCTCAAAGTTTGCAGAATTTGTCTTGTTTTGTTCAAAATGTATCAATTTTAATACTATGATGGATTGGAATGAAAACTATTATAAAGATGTTCATGCTAACATTTTATTCTCTCTTACAAGAAATTCCATATCGATAGTGATTAAGCCCTATGATTGACGCACATGCTCATATATAGTGGTGGAGACAGAGAAACAGTCATCAATCATATTAGAAACCTGACATTTTTTTTCGACAATAAAAATTTATAACGTAAGCTTTGTTAGAGGAACATGTTGAGGCAAAATGTTGTATCAAATGAAATTATTTGATATATAAACAGATTCTTACATTGAGAAAAGAATTTAAAGTTTCGTGGCGTACATCTCGTCTGGCTGAATAACCTAAGTATTATCTAGACGTCTAGTCCTTAAGGCAAGGAAACCATTTAGTATCGCTTTGATAATGAAATCGTCTGCTAGCAGATAAATGCAAATTTATACAACTCGACACTCTTCTTTCTACTAGTTACCCTAAGAATTATTAGCGAATATAAATTAACGATCCTCCACCTCCACGATACGGTGTAATGTGACTTGCAATACTGTAACAACCAAATTCTCGGCTAGCGCAAAGCGAATGATTTGTCCCAGTAAATCATACCCATGTACAGGCACGGCATACATGATCACATTCTTAGTCCCAGTGTTTCTTTCCTATTTCAAATATTTGTATAAAATAAATACAGAAAAGAGTGATATAATTGTCTCTCAATTGTGAGCGTATAGAATTAGATAATTTATTTAATTTTTATTAAATATCTAAATAGTATATTCCAAGCATATATCTTTTACTCAAGTATAGATGTATAAGAACTAGACCATCTTTGAGTTTTCGCTATTTTAAAGAAGCATATTTTATTACAATAAATATCATAGACATTTTACGATAGAATTTGCTACTCAAAATCATTCCTACAACGTTGTTGCAATTACTTTAAAGAATTTTTCTGCTGTAAGGTATATGTAGGTTACCGATTCAGGAAATCTCGATATTACTTCTTTTTTTTTATGCTTGGTGTAAGATCATACTCATCTGTCTCTGGACTTTGAAGATTATTTGATTGTACCATGCAGCCACAGAATATTTCGCAAACCTAAATATTATACAAATCTATCTTTATCACCAAAGCAACTATAAGAGAAAATAGAGAAAATTGTGTCTATACGAACTGACGATCCCCCTCTTTAGAGTTTGCGTAGTTCATACATCCCTTTAATGCATTTTATTTATTCGTATTAATTTCCCTGCATTCCGGCAGGTTCAACGAACAAATTATCTACACATCGTACATCTATTGAATATTAATATCTAGATAATATTATTTAAAGTTTCTAAGTTATTTGCAAGAAATTAGCGCTTAATGAGTTTTATTTCATACCAATTAGCAAGCCTCAAAGAGTTTCCACGGAACTTACAATTAGTGAAGATCAGGCACTTAAGCCAAAGAGAATGTATTCTGACGCGGAAATTAACCTTATGCTTAAGTTACAGGACAATAGAATGCTTTTACAGCTGAAGTGCACCAACAGATAATTAAATTTTATCATTGCTTAAATCTTGAAATGTGAAGGAAAGAATTGCTATAAATTACAGTTATATGAGCTAAACATATGTTACGTACGTAATTTCAACCGATGACCAATTTAGAAGATTAAATATACATATATATAATCATTCCTCATAGTGTAAAAACAGAATACAGTAAGTAAATACCACTCGCAAATGAATACTTGAAAAATAAATAAAAGGACAGTTCAAAGGCCCTCAGATAGATTCTGAAAAAATACAATATGGAGATTTATAAAAAATATTTGTATTTTTGTAGAACACTGCAAGACCTTAATATCTTTCACATATTGCTATAACTGCTACAGCGAGAATAAGGGAAGACGAGATAATCTGAAAAAGAAAATTATGGTGAAAATATTCAGATAGCTAGAAGACCCTGAACACATATTTGTCTTGTATGTGCGATAGACAGGCCACTTTTCGCCGATTTCAGTTTTGCTAGCTATAGAATAAGTTTTGTCAGTTATTGCTTTTTATTAATTAGTCATTTTTGTCTTTCTATAATTAAGCATCCCTAGCCTATGCCAATTAAAAGCATAACGTGTACTCTTTAGACCAACATGTTTCTGCCCCCGTGTTTCTTCCACCCCCACTACAATTGCTAAAGATCACTTTCAACTAAACCCGAAATAGATAATAAGTCTTACATCAATAGCACGTAATTCTTACTTGTAGCTCTAACACTTAGTCCAGCGGGTATAACTTTTTTAACTCATCGCAAATAATAATAGCGATTTGTCGAACTCTGCCAACTTAGATCTCTGTTTCGCGACAATGACGTCTTCATTAATGACAAGTGAATCGCTTTCGTCAAGCCTTCTTTCACGACTGCAAAAAGAAATTAAAATCACATGTCAGTCCGATATAGCTAGGATGGCGCACCAATTCGTTCCGAATCCTGCGACTAGTTTTGTTTGTTTGTTTTTTTTGTTTCAGAGCAATTGCGAAAGTAAGGCCGGGCGCACGGGCAGTTTCATCATGTTGGTAGATATTTTCTCTTCACGGAGATAGGCATGTCTCTTTTCTTTCAGTCTCAGTGTCTAATCGGTCTAACTAAATCAGCTCAGTTACTTGATCCGTGATTGTCTTCCATTCTCCAAATAATCATATCAATATTGTACCCTTGCCTAATCCAAAAAATGCCAGCCATAACTATTTCGCGCGACTGAATAGTCTTCGCCTTCTTGGTATACGTTCGCGCGAGAAAAACCTCATTTGCATGATTGAGCCATTAATTTCTAGCGATTATAATCGATGTCCATGTCTGTATCTATAGGTATAACATAAGCACAGAGACTCGAACCCCCGTATTGCGGGCTTAATAGTCCAAACATTGTTTTGAAGTTACACGTGATCCGCTTTAATCAATCATCAGACGCGGCGCCCCAACTCGCCGACGCTCTTCTACATACTCCATTTTTTCATAGAGGATGTATTTTTGCGCACACGTTTCTCCCAATTGAGATATTTACCATATTAAGCAATACTATCTACTAATCCCCACCGGCGGTACGTGTTAACACCGATATCATTAATTTTAATTGATCATATCGTCCGTAGATCACCTCAACGGACAACCTGGCCCCTCTCCTATCAAAGACGGATCGTCATCGAGCCACGCCTCCTAAATTTCTATATCAACCAATATTTGCAATGGTCAGTCATCGATTACGGTGCATGGGTTCTTTAGATTTTTAGCCACCGGTTTCCCATGGAAAAAGGAGAAGATCGAATCGCTGACGATATGTTCTGTTTCATGATTCCACAAAATATAAACTCGCTTCACTTTCAACAGTAATAGCAATAACACTACTCGATGAATCTCTCCGAAATTAGCACACAGGACGTCGACTATAAGAACAGTACCTCACAGTCGGTAATACAGATTTTGAAGCAAAGCGTCATCATGTTCTCCAAACACGAATACCTTACTCATACCATTCGCGTACTTGCGCTAGTTCTAGTTATCTCGCCATATATTAGCCTAATGATAAGGTAATTATTATGTTAAAAAAGAACAGGCCCAGCTGTTAAAAAGTAGTATCAGTAAGACTTGAGGATCTTGAAGCGAAAAAATATAGGAAATAAGTTGTGCACACGCCAATGATATTTGTACTTTTTCTTTGTTTTAATAATATTAATATTTGCAATCAGTTTATAAATAGAGCCCAGGTAACTGCTTTTTTAGAGCAATCGCAGCTGGCGGTCGCTGACTAGTGTTTAGGTAAGGCGGGGGCCAGGGATAGCTCATCGATTAAATGATACAACACGGACAAATCATCATCACTCAGTCTCAGTTAGTATGGATAAGCGGATAGGGCACATTTGTTTTATTGATATAGACGTATGTTCATAATTGTATGTTATTAATATAGTGTAGTGCGTTTTGATTTATTGATACAGACGTAGTATTAATTGTAGTTTATTAGTGAACAATGTCGAAGACTAATAAAACTTACCCTGTTCAAGAAAGCTAAATAAGTCTTATTCTGACTCTTCCAGATTTGCTTTACAACGAGAGTAATAGAAGTTGTTAAAGTGTGCAAAAATACATTTCGATGTCAATAGAAGTGGGAACTGTACAGAGACACGTAAATTCCGCACCAGCTATAGAAACGATAAAATTGGCATGTCACGCAGAGTGCTTTTTTTAATGTAATTCTCTATGCTTGCTAAAGGTAATTGTTCTTAGGCATTACACGATCAAACAACCTGTTAATGAAGGACTTTGGGAAACAAATACAATCACGAGTTAGCGAGTATACCAACGCGAGAAAACGGACAAGTAAAGATGTCGCATTGTTACGCGATGAAGGAACAGAAAAATGAAACGAATATTGAAAACAGTTTCTTTCAGGTTATAGGTATGACGATGACAACAGACTGAAAAATCAATTGTAAATATATTATAGGTACGCATACTAGACCTAGCTAAACCTAAATTACACTTGTTACTAGCCAGCCGTAAGGACTTACACAACGAGCGTGTACTGCTAGTTTCCCAGCAATTAGAAGGCTATGTACTTAGTCCGTTAGGAAAATTTACAAATTCAATAAGATAAGAATGTGAGGTTTAGGTGCGATAATAGGCAGACTCTAATGCCAATTCGTGTTAGGCCGTCTCCTTCTTGAACATGGATTGCTAAGTGTTTACATGTTACGTGTAGAAGTGCCATGCATATTACATCTTATGTGCAGATAACCATTCGACTAATGACCATCCTGGGGGTACAATTGCATTAATAGCAAGCCACACAGAGTCGTCCCCCCCCCCTCACCTAGTATTCGCTATCAACACCGGAGCCAAATTCTTAAACGTTAGGGGAAAAAGAAAATGCGTTGCAGGCAGATTTTGTTATATGCTGAACATCATTCAAAATAGTAAAAGCGTTACGTGCACAATTCAATTCTGCCGAAGCTGCAGCTATTCAAGGAAGCAGCCAGTCGAATTTCAAGATTATCCGTTGGAACAGATTATAAAAAATCTTCTGCTAGACCTACTATAAATGGATTAGCTGACGCAATAGACATTGCAAGATAAGCATCCCGTTATCATTATCTGCGAGTCTCACTGCAAGTTCCATGGACGCATGCATACACAGCACATCACTGACTATACATCGACGCAAAACTAATAAATTCGCGTTTAGAAAAGTTTCGACGTGTAACCGCCCTACAGAAGAAAAGATACCGATTTATAGCCACACAAAAAATTATTGCTGCAGGGGTATCGAATAATCACTGTACTAATACAAGAGTTATCTTAATCATGCACGCTAGATAACATCGGTAAGAGAACGTCTCCTATTCAAAATATAACAACTCATTCTCACTACGTGTGAACATCGCTCACCGAGAAAATGTAGCGAAACACATCTAATAGGTCGTCAACTTTGCCCACTCATGTATCCATATGATGTTAATACTCGATAATGCGTGCTTCTTTAGTTCTTACTGTTCCGATAGCCAAGGCTGCCCCTAAATAAGGGTGACTGTTTCACTACTTTTCAACAATATTATAATTATGTATTAGTCTCTGTTATTTTGTTTCTATTTTCTTACCATTGCTTTTAATGTATACTAAGGCAGGTACGTATTCATAGGCAAACCAGCGGCTACCTGTTAACCGGGTCTCTACGTTATTTAACGAAAGAATGTTAAGTGAAAAAGCAACTGGATAAATATCCTTTCACAATATAACATTAAACAAGACAAAAGTATGCAGAGGAATGCTTGCATTAAACGAGTTCAATATTATTCAAAAATCACATAACTTTTTTCAGAACATTAAAGACTTATTTTAATACGTATGTACATAATAAAATATATTCTGAACAAGGCCTCTTTATAAGTAATTTAAAAACTTCTCAAACATTAACTTGGTTGCGATTAGATTTTACCAATTGCCTTTAACAACTCCAATGTAAGATTGCTTAAATTTAAATTAAGCAATACTAAAGAGATTTATATTTGTACAAATAAAACATTGATGATAGTACCTAATCATTTCCTATCCAGAAACTTCCTCATGTTTTTATAATTTCTTTTTTTTGTATATTAAAAGAACACTCAGATTTTTTTCCTGTTCCAAAAAGGTCTATGCGGTATATGTACGAAGTTGGAATTGTCAGGTTGTGAATGCTAGGTAGAAGAAAATACTTCTTTTAAAGCCGCGATATTTATGCCTAAATATAGGAAACATATAAGAATAAGGCCAAATTTCAGATCTTCTC
This sequence comes from Dynastes maya, assembly GCA_029619315.2. Classification (NCBI taxonomy): domain Eukaryota; kingdom Metazoa; phylum Arthropoda; class Insecta; order Coleoptera; family Scarabaeidae; genus Dynastes; species Dynastes maya. Next base: position 8,442 of record JAROYE020000108.1, on the reverse strand, counting down.
AATCACTGAACACTAACCAAGTAACTTGAGTTTCTCGCTGACTATCCATATAGAGTTGCCGTCGCGCTACTTACTTTTATGATGGATAATAGCGATTCAATTAGACCTGTTGGCTTTAACTGCACCCAATTAAGTAAGTACATATACAAAAATAAATATGCTAATTAATCTAGAAGCACATTAAACACACTATAATTAGACATCTAATGTTATTCTGAACATCAATATCAAACGCGCTTAAACTTAAACGGATGCGCTAACTTAAATCATTTAAGTAATTAGACACGACGAAAACCAATACTCAAAGAAGTAAGAATATCGCGCGATATCAGCGCGACGATAAACAAACTGGCAAATCTTATGATGATCTCGCGAGCGGAGCGTTTAATAAGACTATAATTAAGACGACAGTATAGAAACGACGCTATTATTCCCCCTCCATCCCAATCTATTTCAGTTGCGATAGAGTATGATAATAATTAAGTTCGTAATTTATCATGCCACGTCTAAGTTTTTTTGAGACCACGATAAAGCGCGCATACGATTAGTGACTTTGAAGTACTTTGCCATAAGTATCATACTCCATACTCATTACAGCAGCGAACATGACAAAGTTATCAACGAACTTATTTATGCTTTTTACTTGCCAGATATCCCTCTGCTAGTGCATGATTTCCGTAAATTTATTGCTAAATACAATAAAACAGCGATAAATGTTGAGAAAAATCCAATATAGCTTTGTCTTATTATCTCCTATAGCAGTGATGTTCTAAGTAAACACTACGTTTCAAATAGTCTAGATGCTTTGCATTTGCTGTATGCAATAAAAAAAAAAAGCGGAACATGATGTACTCGCCCCTCAAGCAAACTCATTCTATTCTAATCATATGAAAGTAAATCGCAAGACTAACTAGGACACACTCATTATGATCAGTTCGTTCCATTCAAAAGTAAAATGACACTGAATCAATTGCAAGGAATTTCGAAACTACCGGCATAAACATACATGCTCCGGATATATTGCCTGACGACACTGAGAATTTGTGCTAATATAATCTTCCACTCTGATCTGACATTTCTCAGAAATAGGATTTATTTCACCCACACATTTTTTGAGTAGGCACGTTGTACATTCAATTAACTTAAATGTGTACAAGCGCATATAGTGAGTGAATCAGTAACGACATGGCCACGAGCGGTACCGCGCATCGGCAGTAGAATCAGTTCGGACCGAGCAGGAACGGTAAGTATTACTGTCCTGCGCGAAGCAGTACGGACCATTCGATGCGGTACATTTTGCGCAATTGTTTATCTACTACCTAGAAAAATTAATGATTTCGTCAGCCAAAACGACGCGGCGGCGTACAAACTCGAAAATTTCATGCCAGAAGTCCAGAATGGTAAATATATGAAGGTGCCTAAATTAAATGTATGTAATCTGTCAAAATCCCGTTAATGATGTGGTCCAGACAACATTGTCTACGACATCGTAAAATAGGCGAAAAGCATCGTCTCAAAAAGAAATGCGCCACGAGACAATGAAAAATTTTATATTCTAATTTAATGCGTTACGTTTAATCGCATGTACATATAACCGTTAATTACTAGACAAGGAACCATTATCTGCTTTTAGGAAATAACTCATTCGGCAGATGCAATTACCAAGCGAACATCGTTACGCGACGAATGTGCCATCCTAGCGCGCGAAAATATGAACAAAATAAAAATCGAGAAGTTGAAAGATCAAAAATTGTCGTTGTGTGTCGAAGAAAAACAGATCGGTAAGGAAAATCTGCTTCTAATGTTCTCTTTTTTTTTTTTTTTTTTTTTTTTTTCTGAATGGCTACGCAAATTGGAACCCTCATCAATCGGCACCTCAATTCTATTAGTCTCCAAAGAATGTCTCTACAACAGTGTTGCTACTGCCAGAAGTAATTTCCAGAAGTTAGTGTTAAATACAAATTACGGACAAGTTTGACTTTCAACAACCAACTCTACGCATGCTTAGTGAAGTGATGCGTGCAGCAAACATATGCTTCTACTGTAGCCGGTCTTTTCAAAAGCATTCGGACTAATTTGTTACACATACGTGATAAAATCATAGCTCTCAATCTCGTGGCGCGATAGTCATCTGAAAATGTTAATCCTGAGGTAGACGCTCTTAATAGCGCCATACCAAAGCAAGTATTTGTCAAATCACCGAAATCGTTCATCGCGAATTTCACAAGGACGGTGCCCCGCTAATACAGCAGCACCTAGATACCTATTCTAACCGTTGGGGGAACATGGTTGCAGACCGCGTTTCTATTATCATAAGATATTTCCTTAAGACAATAATTAAGACGTGCTTTCAATTCGATACAAAGGAAGCTAGCCGCCTAATCCAGAAAGCCAGCTCGAAATTTCAAGATGTCAGGTTTAAAATGCCGATTTAAAATATCTATTTCACAATTACTTCGGGCTAGCAGATAGCCAATAGAAAAATTACAAAATCCTAGCGTATTAAGGGTCCCCCCCCCAGAAATGCCGATTAGAAGAATCTCCTACAAATTTAGTGATTGATACTATGTTCACGCACAGCTATGCGCGATTGACGACGCAAAAAATGTTTCTGCCATGGTTCTAGAAAAATTTGAAAATGCTTTGAGAAAAATTCTGATTTTGGCACAATTATTTAACACACATCTGGAAGGTGCGTCAACAGACAATCGCTTAAGTATTTGAAAGATGTATTGTTACATACGCAAATATTACGTCACTAGATGATAGACGTTCGCTTATCTGCATTATAAACGCATCTTTTCTCCTCATGCCCGTACTAGTTTTGCACGAAATAACAACAGTTGCAAAACATATCTAATGTTGCAGATATTTAATAGACATTATTCACTTTGTGATTTCACGGCAGGACTCTTAAAATCTGGTAAGATGTTTTTGCTGAGCAAGTGTTATTTAATTTTATATTAAAAGATGAGCGAAATTATTTGCGGCAGCCCAAACATCTCTATTAGCAGAAATAACTCAGGTGGGAACGCCGCAAGGCCTTCGACTCTCACGCTACTGCGCATAGTACGATCCCGCCTGGCAGCTTAAACGTGACATCAGTAAGGTTCGACAAACGAGCTTGCAATGTAGGAGGCGCTACCGACCGAAAAGGATAACGCGGTTACGTGAGGATACTGGTAATTATTAAAAATTAATATATTCTTTATATAGACGCTCTTAACTGTCCCACGCCGACAAATACTACTTGCCTCACGGTAAGCCGCGTAAAGAAACGTGGAACATAAGCAACGCTGCCATTGTCGATCACTTAGCTTCGACGTGGTCTAGAAAACGCGTTCGTGTCATGTCGAAAATCGATCGTCTACATCTAGCGCCCCCCCCGCACTAAGTAGAATATTGCGTAATCAGATATTCCTTCTATCTCTTGTTTATCCCTGTGACACCCTTTATTTTCAAGATAATAGACCGAACCTTTTGTAATAGGGATTTTTATTAATAACCTCATAAAATTTTTTGAGCGCACATCTACGCAGTCATAAGGATCCGTCAAGCTTACTAAAGCGGCTTGTAAATTATCTAAGGTATTAATGAGTCTCGTAAAGATAAGTGATATTTAGTGTCAAACAGCGATATAAGCTTGTACCAACTAGCCAGAATGTTATGGAAATTTCATCTATCTGTAATTGAAGCTCCGAATTGCACCTAACTCTCGAATCGCTGTAGCATCATTTGAATTAAATCTTGGAAATACACAGTTGCCCTTCACATTTGCGAAATATTTAATGATAATAAAATAATAGCCGGAGTGAGCTGAGGTCGGTAGCTGGAAGTTTCAGACACAATGTGAAAAAAGCGTTATATATTGAAGAATTTCACATACCACACATCTTGTGGTTTTAAGGTAGTAAATATAATTAAAGAAAATAGCTTAGCGGCGGCCATTTTTTTCAAAATTGAAAAATCAACGAAGTTAAAAGTAGTTATATTTCCCGGTTGATCATCCAATCCGAAACTCTCTACATGCTGGGTCTCATGGCGAATATTGTAAATGTTGAACACCCGCGCTATATCTGCACTACGAGGGTATTAAGTCTGAAAGTATTCCAGCCTAAACCACGGAATTAAAGTATTTTTTTGTCCAAATTACCGTTTTATTTTCTGCAACATCAGTCCACCTTGTCAAGTCCATACATTTATCCAGCGATATGTACTCCCCCCCATATCTTTTTAAATCCACATCCATATCTAGTAAAGTTCGCCAGCTTATATTCTGCAGAATAGCGCGTTCCGAATGTGATGGTACTTTGTCCTCGAGCGAATTCATTGGCCCTAGGAAACAGGAAAAGTCCGCGCTACGTGTCAGATCTAGTCGAATAGCGGTATGAGTAGTCTACCAACTCGACAAAGCCTCAATTCGTAAGTTTAATGCCACGGCACCGACTACTGAAATTGAAGTTGTCTTCCGGTGCCCAACAAAACGTTTACTTTTTTTGAACGCCGGCCATTTTTTGCAATTCTCGTGCTTTCAGACGCTATACCAAGTAATGATAGGCTGTAGTATACTCCCCTCATATGTTTATCCTTATTTAAGATAGGTGTATCTGGATTAACACCAAGCTCATCAATATCTCAAAAAGACAGTCGCCATCATCTTCCTTCACCTTTTTCGGAGCCGTCCCATTCATCATATACAGCTATTAATCGGCCGCCAAAACATCCAACTCTATTATTGCCTTAAGCTGCTTCACAGGGCCTTTGGAAATACGCTTCATTACGAATGGCGTCCTTTTTCTGACGCGTCTGCACTTAGGCAAGCGCAGGCACCCAACAGTACGGATAAATTTCCCATGCCCAAAAATCTTCAGTCAACTAATACGGAAAAACACAATCTTCAAAATAGCCACAGTCTCTGCTATCTCTTTAAACTTAATTCGACGGTCGCTCTTCTAGCGCATTTGGGTGAAACTTTCCTGATGCTTATCGGTCCAAGTCGCGTTGCAGTCTTTGGCATCCCGATAGTTCATCGCTACAACCAAGACTAATACGCCCACAACGTTTAAATTCATGCTGCCCGTAAAATGTTTACACATTGATGCAAGTAGATAGTGCACGTTCTTCTAAACAGCGTAATATCATCCGCGTTAAATGCTGTAGGCGACCCATAATGCCCTTCAATGCAAGAATTTAATGACTCGACTAATGCTCGATTATTCGATTTCTTCTCTATTTTCAACAAGAAACAGTAACGTTCGAACTGGACACAAGGACCGTTTTAAACAACAACTAAGCCGTCCAACATGCGCCAAATTATCAAAAGTATCTATCTAACGCTATGCATGACATTCATACTACAGAATATCCTTTGTACGATGTTAGACGCAATTTTCATGTGAGCAGAAACTTTTCAGACTACCCTCGCATATGAAATAGATATTCCTTAACATCAATAATGTTTATTCGAATATTATCGCTGTTAACAGTCATATGCCTGCCTAGTGTCGCTTTAAAAACATTATTATCGCTCTCAAGGGATATCCAAAACGTGTATACGACGAAAAATCAATTATCGCAAAATGTTGGCAAGGTTCAATATGCTTTCAAAATCCAATTTTGAAAGTCAAAATGACTCTGACAGCGAGATTATGAAATCCCGCACTAAAAAAATACACGTACACGGTTCATAAATTCTCAGTAAATTACCTTTCACAATATAACGCCCGCGAGAATGTAAAAATCCATTATGAAAGATGCATTGAAGGTTATAAATACCCACGAGCGATTAAATACTTGCGGTGTCAAATTTATAGAAAAAAATAACTGGTTAGAACTGCCACATATCAAACATTTAAAATTATTAATAAAATGCAAATCTTTAATATAATAAAAGCTGGTAGCCGTAATTTTCCATTATGTGTGGATTCTTCCTACGGAACAAATTTTCACATTAACATTAAAACTCTACAAAGCTGCGTACGTGATTATTATCACCAAAAATAGGAAGAATCGTCCGGTAATTAAAATTTCCTCGGCATATTTTAGCTGTAAAAATTCCCCAAACGTTTTTTTGTGAAGACGAACAGTACATTGGACTATGATTTCTGATTAGTTGTATTGCAAGGCACCAAACAAATCATAGAAGCTAGGCATGCCAAAAATTGTATTCTATAAATAATATGCAGCCTAAAAATCACTTTGAAAAAAACAATAACTCTTACCCTATAGCCTGAAGACTAATCTATTCTTACATACCTATTATTTGTATTTGACACCAAAATACATGCATAGGCATACGTATATTGCCTTCTGTGAGATCAATGAGCCCAATATTTATGCTAAGCTACTTATTCTCATGGGAACTCGAGTGTATGTCTTAAAATTTTCGAAGCGCAATTATACTTAACAGTTTATATTTACGCTTAGCCCACTTTAAAAATCGTTCTTGTTTGCCACATACTTTTCTATCTTGTATATTCATTCCAAGCATTTATTTAATTATCGAATTTCATTCCGTGAGTAATATAACAGAGTTTCCTGCGGTACAAACTAGAATATATTCTTTAGCTTATAGAACTAACCATGCGACATTTTCTCCGTTCATATACTAAATGCGATAACATTCAATCATTTCCATTTCCGGTAGCGCACAATGAAACTTAGATTAATACTCAAAAGATAATACGCAAAAACTTATAAAGAAACGCAGAAGCAAAGTAAAGGATACATTAAAAATATATCAGCAACCCGTATTAGATGCTTACATAAATATTATTTATCCCGCTTACTTTGCCTTGTAATTCGCAGTGATACGCTCATATCATAGAATTTGATATGGAAACCAAATATTTTTCAGAATACTTTTCTGTCGGTCTTCCTTATATATAAGATAGAATCGCATACGGACATTTTATAAGAAAATAATCGCCCACCGCCCCGACTGTATTACAAGGGAAAATATTCTATATGCATGATTAATATGAACTTATTAAAGCCAACATTTCGAACGTTCGACACGCTGGTTAGGTGTAGTTAGAAACAAAATAGCAGTGTCTATATAACTAAGAGGCTCTAGTTATGGCATAGTCTGAGCTTAATCAAAACTTTTAATGTAAATTGTCAGAAATAATACAAATTAGCCCATTATTCTATGAAGTTACATTTACAAGATTTCATTAAACAAAATAAGTAATTAAAACTACCCCAACTTCTTTGTTCTTTTGGGCCCATATTTTATCACTATCAAGAGACTATGGTTAACGTATACAATTTAGTCGTTGTGGTTATATTAAAATAGACAGAACTGTTCGGCATAAGCGGTAGGGACGACGCAAATTTTTGAAAGAGCCGAATGAGTATAAATGATATATAACATACATACCAGTAAGGTTGTGCTAACTTTTGAACGACAGAAGCTAGGTTTTTAGAAAAAATAGGCGATTGATATTTTTCCTGATCTAACCTTTGTCGTTATCGGCAGTTCAATTGTATTTCCCGGGGGTCATACGGAAGTGACGTCAGCATTTAATACCACATATGCTATACTTTAAATTTAGGAAATATGACGATATGCAACAATAAAGGGTTTGGAAATCTGTTTTGTTGTTACGCAAAGTTGACTAGGAAAGACCCCCAAATTGTTTCTTGTGACGCCAGGCTGATCTAAAGAGCCGTTGCTAAGCAAAGCAATCATAGCAGTCATAAAAAAGCAATCATAACAACATAACAAAAAACAATTGCCAAGCTGTCAAATCTCAGTTCCAAAAGCGCAAATTATTTTTTTGTTGTTTATTGTTATTATATCCTGCATTTGTCATACGTTCCTCTTTGTTCTCGTTATTATTTTCTCTCATTTTAACTTGTTTGTTAATTGTTGTTATTTTTCTTCTTTACTTTATCGAACGTTTTTTGCCCAATTATCGTAAGTTTGTTTAAATGAATTAGTTTTTTATAGACAATATGTATATTTTTTAGGCTTTTTGTGTTGTTACCTTTCTGATGACTTCGGCACGAACCATGCAAAATTGTTGAGTTAATTTTAATATTATGTAAATCTGGCAACAATTATCACCTTATTTGCCACGGTTGCGCAAGAAATTGTACAGTAATTTAAATCATATTATCTTCTGTTAAAGCAGTTCGCCCCCTTAAATTTCATACTATCTTTCCCATACTTGCGCAAAGCTCAAATATTTCCGGCAGTACAAATGCAGTGATCATCTGTTCCACTTCGTAGTGATTGTTGCCAAATCACCGAATATTAAAATTAGGTAATTGATGTTTATCTTATGTGGTCCATGTGGGGCCATTGTAATGTTAACAACATAAAAAACTGAAATTAAGCACATTGCTATCAAAACTAACAAATTTAAACAAACCTACCGCAATTCATTAATTACAATGAAGTTTGATAGAGTAAAGGAGAAAAAAAAAAACAATTAA
>JAROYE020000107.1:0-31506 GCA_029619315.2 Dynastes maya | reverse complement strand
TTTTAAAAAAAATTTTAGAATGACGAATTTTTACCTTTTTACTTCAAAAATTTTATCCTAAAAAAAAAAAAAAAGGGGGACAACAAAGAAAAAAATTTTCCCAATTTTTTTTTAAAAAAAAAATTTTTTAAAACCAATTAAAACGAAGAAAGGGGGAAAAAAAAATTTTTTTTTTAAAAAAAATTTTTTTTTAAAAAAAAATTTTTTTGAAATTTTAAAATTTGACGCTTCGTTTTAATTTTTACCAAAAATTTTTTTTTTAAAAAATACTGGTTTTTTTCCCCCCTTTTTGGGGGAAAAATTTTTTCTATGGTAAAGGAAAAATTTTTAAAAACTTTTAAAAAAAAAGGGGGTTTGCAGCAAAAAATTTTATCAAAAATTTAAAAATTTTTTTTACATTTAAAAAAAGGGGAAATTTTTATTTTCCGACTTTAGGGGTTTTGTTTTTTTTTTAAGTTAAAAAAAGGTGTTTTCCCAAAAATTTACCGGTTTTAAAAAAAAAGGAACCGGGGAGTAAAGGAAAAAATTAAAAAATTGGCAAAATATAACAAAGTATGGGGGTTTTTGAATATTTAAAAAAACCCCCCCAAAAAAATTGTGGGGAAAAATTTACCTTAAGTTTTTATTGTTCAAATTTTTTAATTTCACGTTTTTTTTAAAAAAATTTTTTAAACACAAAATTTTTTAAAGAAATAAAGTTTTTTTTTAATCTTTTAAATTTTCCCAAAACATGGGGAAACGGTTTTTAAAAGATTTTAAAAATGGGATGCAACAAGGGAAAATTGCAAAAAAATTTTTTAAAAGGGTTTGGGGAAAAAAAAAATTTTGAAAAAAAAAAGGGAAAAAGCCCGGGTTAAATAGCATGTCGCAAATTTTCTCGTGAAATTGAACAAAAAATTTCAAATAAAATTGCAGTTACTGTATCATTTAAACCTTTATTTCGTCCAAATAATGTTAAAAATAATAATAATTAGTCGTTTAAAATATCAACCAAAATACACTTTCATGAAAAGGGTGCAGGGTTTACGTTTTTGGGTTTTTTTGCTTTGAAAACGGGTTTTCCAAAATAAAATCGAATGGGATGGAAAAAAAAGGGTTATTGACGACTGGCATTTCTTTAAACGGGGTCCTTAAAAAATTTAAAAAGGAGATGAAAAAAAAAATTTCCTTTACCACTTAGGCAAATATAGTGCAGGGCGATACATCCCCTAAACGCCTGTCATCGAAGAGCGTAAGCCTTTGTCTCGATGGAAAAGGGCATCCCCTTGTATGTGGTTCTGAATTGTTTTTCTCAATTTTTATATGGAACACTTCTATTTTATTTTTTTTTTGACATATTAGTAGTCAAAAAATCCTAATTTTTCTCTTTATAGGGGTTTTGGAAGCAAAACAAAAATTAAGTTCATGTCACAACTTATTTTTTAAATTTTCTATTAACACTTTTTTTAAAGATCTTTAACACATCTTTTTAAAACTACAAAACTTCTTTCATGTACCATCCGGACATCGATTTTACCATCAAACGCTGCGTCTTACGGATACTTTGGGCGACCAAATTTCCCGAAAATGTAACGTGGTAGGGGGCGAGGGAATGACCTTTCATCCGAGAGATCCCACAGTCAGCTACACCCTCACATTGCCTCGAAAAACAGTAACGCTTTCAATGGATTCGCGAAGGGGAAAATTTCAAGAGAGATGAAAAAAAAAAACCGTCTATTTAAGCGAAAAATTTAGCGTATTTTTAAAAAGCCCGAAAAGACGTGGATTTAGCTATCATTAATAAAAGTAGAAAAAATATGGATATGAAAAACTTGGTATTTTTAGATTTTTAAACTATTTCGAGGTAAAGTAAAAAAACTGTAAAGGGAAAATAGGAATGAAAAACCGAATTTGTTTGCGCTTTAAAAAAAGGGGAAATGCAAAAGTAAGTCCAGCATAATACCATATAATGAAAAACGCAAAAAAGATTATTTCGATTTCAGGGGTATTAAAGATTATTGAAAAATAATTTTTTCCTTTCTACAGGCTATCACGTTCTATTCCAAACCATGCTTCGCCATGAAAAATTAAATACATATTAAATTTTTACCTAAAAAAACTCTTATTTTTACATTCCATGTAATCAATAAAATTTTGACCGGAGAAATAAAATTTTCTTTTATCAAATAAATTAAAAATAAAAATTTGAATAAATATTAATTAGTTTATAACGGCAATTTCTAATTTTGGTGTAATTGTAACAGTAATAGAAAATTTAAATATTTTAAAGAAAGTTGTATTTAATTTTGTAAATGAGAAAGTACATATTTGAGAAAAGAAAAAATACAAGGTAAAAGCTTATCAAAAAAAAAGCTTTTTGAAAGACCAAAAATTTCATTTTATTTGAAACAGTATCCAAAAAATTTAAAAAAGTAACAATCAGTTATTTTAAAAATCTACATTGCCGGTACTTGAAATTCTTGAAAATTACGCCTTATTTTTGTAAAATCATAGTTGTGGGGGTTTTTTGCTGTGAACATTAACGAGAAAAATAATTAAAATTTTTTTGCCTATAAAATTTCAAAATAGATCTAACAAAGTCCTTTTAAGAAATGATAATGTAAATTAGAATCAAAAATACAGAATATTACTTTTGAAACATTCGTTGTCCGTGTCAAAAAAATCTTTTAGTTTTAAAAAAATAATAGTCGCATATCTTAGTATTTTTTAGGCTAACATCTTTAAATTAACAATAAAAAAATGTTTTTGTACATAAGAGTAAAAATGATTTAAAAAAAAAAGGTTTATTTTTTTAGGCACGAAAATCTTGCATGATTTTCACAAATAATATAAAAGATTGGGATTTTTATTTAAGCTAACGTCAATAGTTGTTGTATTAAAAAACGTTTCAATATATAAAAGTGTAAAAACTTCTTTAAGTTGTACACTAAAAACTCCACAACAGCAAATTGCTTTCTCGGAAAAGCTACTTGTAAAGACAAAAAAAACTTTCTTTGGGGAAAAGTTTATTTTTCATAATTTGTATTTAACCCTTTCTTCCAAAAAGAATGAACAGGGGGTGTAAGACCAAAGGGGAAACCGAGGTCTGCAATACATCAGAGGAATAATTTTTTTTCCCAGGAAAAAATGTTTTCTACTAGGCTACGTAAGTCAATCATTATTTCCCTGATTGAGGGACGTAAAAACGATTTACGGATTATTTACCCTTTGGGTTTCCCTTGACCGGGGTGTAAAAGGAAAAATATTAAAAATTGATATAGCAATAGCTTCAGTACATAACAGGAATTGATTAAGGGAATTTCAGTTCGACAATCATGGGAAAATAATTTGTAAAAATCAAATTTTCGAAAATGTAAATTTTTTCAAATTTTCGGGCCCGGGAGTAGGAAAAATATAGACCTAATGGACTCCCGGACCCCAAAAATACACTTCGTTACTTATAAAAATCTGGGACATGCTACTATTATGACATTACCCTTTTTTAAAATGCTTTTGGAAAACACGTGGAAAAAATGCCAGTAACAATAAAAAAAATTAATCATGTAATTTTCCAAAACAGACTTTTGTTTTGGAAATTTCAGCATAAAACCCAAACAAAAAGAAAATTTTAGAGCAGAAAATAGTGTCAGAACCCCTGCGATGACGCCGGGTAGGGAGAAACAGTTCATGTGTTAGCGCTATTTTTTCTGCTCATGTTTTTGCCGGGGGAATGATTCACCATACCATGAGCTATTTAGGATTAATTTTGGTTTTGGCTTTTTTAGAATATTAAAAAATATGTCAAATTGTCTGTCAGTGTCAATCGTAAAGGGAAAAGTCATTGTCAAAAGGTTAAAACGTTTTTTTTATCAAAATTTAATAAAGAAAATACCTTTAAATTTGGAGGCAAATTTTAGGGCAGGTTGCCAAAATTTCCCGCAAATACATTTAATATTAGACTTATGTGTCCTTATATTGCCATATTTTTTAAACCCAATAACATATTTATTTAAATAAAATAAAATAAATCTGTATTTCATTATTCAAGATTTTTCGTCAATTGCACTTTTTATATGTAAAAAAAATTTTAGTCATTATTGCGAAATTAAAAATATGACGTTTTTTAAAATAATTATTATAAAAATATGGTTTAAATTAAAGAAAAATACTAAAAAAAGTTAAAATTCCTTTGTTAATAGTCTTAAAAAAATTTAAAATTGGGACAAATTTTAAATAAATTTATTTTTTTGGGCGGGGAAAATGGTTTGATGAGGGGATTCCAATAAATTAGTGTTTAATCTCTGAGGCAAAATTGCCGAAAAGAAAATTTTTTGGAATTTTTTGGTAGGGTTTAAGTAAATTGAGCAGATTATTTAAAAATTTAAAACCCCTTTTGGAGTATTGTGGATAATTGTTGCAAATTGGAGGAAAGTTTTGAGAGTTTTAAAAAAAAGAAATTTGAAAATTTTAATCCAAATAGAAAAAGCTACTTACTTTCGTGAAGCGGAGCCAATGCCTTGAATTTTTGGAAATATTACGTCTATGATGTTTAATTTTTTAAGTCCCGATTGTAAATTTTGCAAAAAATTGGATGGCACCCCATAATTTCTTAACTTTTTTAATCAGGAAAAAAAAATACAAAAAATCAAAGGAAATTAAAACCCGCACCTAAAAATGAATTTAAAGGGTTTTTGGGAAAATTTGGGGTTTTGGGTAAAAAAATATTGGTATGGGATTTTAAGGAATTTTCAATAAGGTAATAAGGGAATTTCACCCTTTTTCCCCTGGTTCTGCAGTTTTTACCTTAAAATTGAATTGTTTTAACCTGGTATTATGTTTTCATTTTTTAAAATTTTAAACTTTTGGTTATGGTTTAAATTTGGGATAGGGTTCCCTTAAAGTTTTTCTTTTTTTAAGAATTTCTGATCAACACGTCAAAGAATTGGATCTAAAGGGAAATTCATTAATTTTTAAATTCTGGAAAAGAAATTTAATTTGGGAAAATAAAATGTTTGAAAATAAAGTAAATTAAAAGTCTTTAAACCAATTTAAAACTCGGGCCCAAAAACTCTTAAAACCTTTTAAATAAATTTATTTTTCGATTTCTAGGCCATCATTGAACCTTCGGGAAAGATTAACCTTTAATATTTTCCCCTTCTAGATTTTTGAAGTGGTTGTAGATTTTTCTTTTGGAACGTTGGGGAAAATTTTCGTTCTAAAGGAAAGATTATTAATTTATTCCGGGAAAATTTTTTATAATGATATAAAATTTGAATTGGTTTTTGGAATTGACCCGTTTTAACCCCCTTTTTTAACTAAAACATTTTTTTAATACCTTTTTAAAATTGGAATTTTCTATGTTCTTTTACCTAATTTTTTTAAAGATCAAAAAATTTATAACCGAAATTTTTTTTTTATAATTATGTTTTCTTTTTGGGTGGGAAGATGGTGAAATTATAAGCATTTTTAAAACTGCCCTTGCTTCTTGTAAAGGTTACAATTTTTAAAAATCTCTTTCTCTAATTTTAACGTTTTTTTCTTTGAAAGTAATCCTTATTGTCGATTTAGGTCGAAAAAATTGGGAAAAAATTATTTAATTTGAATTATTTAACTTTTTATTATAGATTTTGGAATTTAATTTTTTAATTTAAGTGAATCAAGGAATGTTAAATAATAAAATTAATTAAACCATTTTAATTAGTCAATAAATGACAGGTTGAAAACAATACGGGGAGTTAAAAAATTTTCCCATCGGGATAATTTTTTCCCACCAGAAAAAGGTTTAATTATAAGGTAATGATTATTTGTAAAATTACCACCTAAGTTAAATAAAATGAAACACATTTTTTTTATTAAAGGCTTTGCATGGAATAGAATTTATTTTTAAATAAAAATATAAAAGCCATGTTTATTAAGCAAAAAACCTGTAAATTTTTTTGAATAAAGGATACCGCCACAAACCCAAAATTTTAAAAATCCTTCTTCGAGAAATTTTTAACACAATAAAAGAATTTTAATACATTTTTTGACACATTTTATTTCTTTTAAGAGAATAGGTTGATAATTTTGGGAAAAAGGAAAATTTTGGAATTTCGCAGAAATCTGGATTTGTTACTAGGGATGAGAATATTTTTAAAATTAAACTTCCAATGGATATTGTGGTTTGTTCAGAATGAATTTGAACCAACTAAAAGTGTAGATTAAAAGACAAGTTTGCTTTTTGTGAATTATGAGGGAAATCCTTTTTTTAAGGAGATTAAAAAATTGAAAAATTTTGAATTATCCCCGGACCTTTACGTTACTATCTCAATTTGGTATCTATTGAAAGTTTCATGGAACTGATTTAAAATAGAAAGATGAAGGATTATTTTTATATCCAAGGTTTTTAGATTCCCGTTTAGAAAATTGTTGTAATCCGGAATTTTTTCCCTTTAAAAGTTAAAATTGACGTGGTTTATTTTTTTTGGAAATTGAGAAATTGGGAAAATGGTTAATATAAAAAATAATTAAAATTTTTGGCAGAAGAACAAAAACATTTGGGAATAGTGGGTCGAATTTTATAAACTCCCGTGAAGTATTTCCCAAAAAGTTTATTTGTTTAATTTTAAAAATTTTTGTATTCTAACAATATGGTTTAAATGTTTTAAAGGTTTCCCTGTTTTTAAATAAATTTGATTTTTAGAGGTTTTGTAGTCAATTTTACCTATTCGAATAGATGCTGTTCTGGATTTGGATAAGTTACTTTTATTTTGGGGAATATAAAATATAGTATAATCAAAACGACGGAAAAAATTATAAACTATAATAAATAACTTTTGAATATTTCCGGGGAAGTTTTTCTCTGCGCCAAATTTTAAATTTCCCTTTTTCGGGGAGGGGAAATTTTTTGGAACCTTTAAAATGTTTTAGTTTTTGAATTCAACCATTTATCAAAGCCACGTTCCCGGGATGAACATTAATAAAACTTAACAAAAGGAAAGGGCCAATTGGAAAAAAGACTTCCTTTAATTGGTTGCTAATTTAAAACCCCAAAATTTGGGAGGGTTTTAACGAAATATCCAAAGGTTAGAAGAAATGAAGAAGAATTAAATATGAAATGGGTTGGAGTAGTTTTTAATTCATTTTTCGGCAAGAGAAACGTTATGCTATAAACTATTGTAGAGACCGTTTAGAGCCAAAATCGCTTCCTTTATTAATTGGTGAAAATTATTCCCCCTTGTTATGGCCATCCCGTGGATTTTCCCAAATAATCCATTTTTCTCTTGGGTGATTGGATCTTGGGGATGTTGACATTCCGGTCCCTAAAGTTAAAAATTAATTAGGGAAGAAAAACGCCATAATTCGCCATATTCAACTTGTTAGGTTTTATTTAACCCATAACCTGGGTCTTTTTCCATGGGAATTTTTTTTCATTAACCTTATAAAACCGGGTGGGGATATGCGGGGTGATGTTCAAACGTTCCATACATAAGTTTAGGGAAAGATTTCCCAAAATGGTGAGTGGGAAAAAGGAAAGCAAAGGGGGGGATATTTAGTTAGTGGCCATTTCACCATCCGATTTTATAAAAAAAAATTTTTTTACTTTGAATTGGAAAAGGGCTCCCCAGGGTTTTCCAAGAGGGTTGTAATTTAAAAAATTTGGAGGTTAATAAATTGATTGTTTAAATTTTCGTAAGGGGGCCAAAAGGCTGGAGAAGGGGTGGTAAAAAAAAAGTTTTTTTTTTTTTTGGTTTGGGTTTTTTAGGGGGGGACATTTTAAAAATTTTGGTGGGGGGGGGATATAATTTTAAAATTTACAATTCCCAAATTGTGTGGTAATTTAGTATTTTAAAAAGGGGATAGTTTAATTTTTAATTGTTCAAACTCGCAGCTTTTCAAACTTTACTATTTTTCTTATTTTTCTCTTTTACAATATAATTAGAAAGAAAAATTTAAAAAGGAAGAAAGAATATATGTATAGTGAATGTTTATGTTATATGGAAAATCTCATATTATCATTGTTTAACCCTCTTATATTTAATGGGAATTATAGGCATTTAAACTTGAAATTTTTAATTCATTAAATGAAGACAATATTGTTTTTATTATCATTTTGGGAAAAAAAAATTGGTTTATTTTCCCTTATAGGAGTTTATGACATAAGTTTGGAAAATATACTGAATCCCCAAAAAAAAGTAAACATAAAAAGAAAAAAAACAAAAAATAAAAATAAGGGTACGATGATTTTGTATTCGTGGAAATGTAAACGTGGAGTATAACTGAAGTTACATTTTTAAAAGGATCTACACAAAAATTTAACGTCCGTTTCGGTTTCATAGAATTTTTTAAGAAATTTGTTTTAAACCGAGGAAATTAAATAAATATTTCCAAAAAGATATTTTTTAAAAAGTTATAAGGTTCATATATAAAGGGGAACATAATTTGTTTTTCTATTTCCCATGTGCCCCCTTCCTTTGATTTAGAAATTCCATAAAAAATTTAAAACCCCGATTTTAATATTTTCTTTTTAGGTATATATTAGGAGGGGAAAATAAAAACAAAATTTTTTTAATTTAATTTATTTTAAGGTTGACTGTAATTTCCCCATCTTAAGGAAGGGGTTGGCCAAATATTTCGGCGGCCCTTGTTAAAAAAGGAGGAAAAGAGTTGGGATGGCGGGTTTGGGGTTCCAAGGGGGGTGGGTTAGCGGGAGCTCGTCTTTGCCGGGTGGTGGTGCTTGTGGTCGCCTTTATTTTTTTCCCCCCCCAAACGATTTAACGGTTTTAACTTTTTTTATTTTTGAAAAAAGGGGAAATAATATATGAAAATATTGAAGCGTTTGTTAAGAGTTTTGAAAATTTAATACCGAAGGGAAACATTTGTGTTAAACTTATTTTTGAAAATTTATAAAAGGAAAATTAAATGTAACTGAGAGTAAAGTCGTGAAATAATCAAAACTGAAATGAATTTCCCTAATATGTACCTTCGGGTTCATGCCTAAATTGAAAATTGTTTAATAAGAAATGTACCCCAAAAGTTTTTACATACCATGGGATCGAATTGCCTTAGAGGAAAAATTTTAGTTAGGAACAAAGTTGATTTTTAAAGAAAAATGTCTACGCACCTGTGTTGGTATGGCCAGCTTTATGTTTAGTTATAAATAATTTGCGGATAGTTATTAAGTTAAAAACCGAAGGTTAAAATCACTATAATGGATATTTTTAAATGGGGTTGTTAATAATTTGGAAGGGTTGGGCCTTCGTTTAGGATTGGCTCAGAAGGGTTTTGGAATGTGCATGGATTTAAATGTGTGTTTGCGGGTTTAAACAACAAGTCAGAAGTAGTCACAGGAATGGATTGGAGATGGCGGATATACGGTTTTATTATTCATTCAACAAAGATTAAAATAAAATTTGGGGGTAAATGGTTGGCAATGCACAGGTACAGTTGAATGTGTGTGATCTGGAATTGGGGCCAAATTTATATAAGAACGAAGGGAGGGTTTTTTTGGGGAGTGAAGATTAAAAAATTCCTGGTGTTCCAGAAAACTAAAACATAGGAGCTAAAAATTGTAAACCCCCCAAATTAAAACACCTGGTATGTTAAAATCAGGTTTCAAACGGGAAAGGGAAAATAAATTAAATTGAGATTTGAATACTTACCCGTCCCCGGAAATTTAAAACCCCCCAAATTAAGACCAAGAAATGGGCACCCAAATCGGATCCGTATTTGGATGCTACCTGTTAACAATTTTATTCGCTTAGGAGAGAAGGTATGGAGGAAATATAAGAAGGCGTAAGGTAAATCGACTTTAAAAAAAGCGGATTAATGTATAACATGAATTAACCAATTCCCGTATTGGTTGCCACTTTAACAACATGTTGTAACAGGAGGCCCAATTTAAGTATCTCCGCATTAGAAGGGCATTGCTTAGTCCATGGAAGGTTGAATTTCATTTAATAGAACAGTTTTATGGGGGGATGAGTTGGTCGTTTCCAAAAGGAATATTATAAAATTTACCCTATTATAAAATTTAAATTGAAAAGTTAATATTATTAAAAACTTAAGAAAAATATGGTGCAATAAAAGAATTTTAATTTAAACAAGTTGTTCCGAACATTTAGGAATAAATATAAACAGAGATATTCCCATACAGCAGAGTTAGAAATAAAGATTAAAAAGGGTAAGAAAAACGTTAAATAAAAGGTTTTTGTAGGGGGAAAAATTTAAAAAAACCCTTTTTAATCTTAAAAGGAAAAAAGATAAATTTATAAATAAATCGTTAAAAGGCCTTATATTAAAAAAATTTAAAAGGGGAAAGAATTAAAGTCCTTAATTTTTTATTTTTATAAAAGTTAGTAGTTTGTGTTGAGTTTAAGGGAATTCTACTATTTTGAGAAAAAATTTTATCTTTGGGCGTCCCTGGAAAGAAAATTTGTTGAGAGGGCAATTTATTTAAATTAAACGATTTAATTGGGGTGAAATTGATTTAAGTATTTTGAGGGTACTTTGCGGTGGGTATCGCTGTGGGATTTTGTCAGTCGGCCCGGACTACCTTTGATTAAGGATTTTTTACCTTTTCCCGTTGCCGCTCCCCCCCCCGTGGGTGGGGGGGGACCAAGTAGCATTAAACGCCCTTTTCCCACCGCAAAACAAAGCGATATTGGGCGGAAATTCGTAAAACCCCCCGCATTTGGGGGCAACCCCATTCCGGGGGGGGCAATAAATTCATGCAATGGGTAAAGTTGTACATTCAATTTACTGGCCATTATTTTTAAACAAAAAGTTTCGAGAAAAGGAAAAATATGTTCCTGGTATTAGCCAATTAAATGAAATTTTTTTAAAATTTTTTCCGACGGAAACTTATTTAAAAAAAAAACATCGATTTTAAAATATTTATTAACAATAAACTTAAATTAATTTCCTTCTTATAAGTCAACAGTGTTATTTATTGATAAATTGTAAAATAAATGTAATTTTTTATCACCTTATTTAAATGGGTTGCAATATAGTTCTTTTATCGATCAAATAAACCCCTTTAATAATGGAAGGCCCCACTCATTGATTCCCCCGATATTGGGGCAAAATTTTGAGTTTGCTTTGAAAAGAAAGGTTTTGGGGGGCGCGAAATGAGGCTAAAACCAAAAACCCTCCCTGTCGAACTAACAAGAAGCGTAATAGACTAATAAATTTTCCTTCCTTTTAAAAATTTAAAACCTCCCGTTTCGGAAACTACGTTTTCATAACCACGGGTCCAATTTTTCAGCTTACCTCCCAAAAAAGTTTACCAATCTACAAATAATTTTCCTCACAAAATTTAACCCGAACAATTGAGTTACTAACCTTCGGGTAAATTTCCCTTTAAACCTGGTTTTAGGGGATGTGACTAGAATGGGCAAAGAAGGAAAGGAAAGGATTCTAAGGTCGGAGAACCTGGAACAAAAAATAAAGGAAGAAAACTATAAAATTTTTGTTAAATGATGGTTGTAAAGGGAAAAAAATTTTGGCAGAAAGGAAAATTTTTTGGGCAAAACAAGGGTTAAAGGCCCCCCTTTTACAGGCGAAGGGGAAAAGGGTTCATATGTGGACAAAAAAGGAAATGCTAAGATTTAGATAAAAAGGTGAGTATTTGGAAGTGTTTGCGAAAGATTAACCCCCGGGTTTAGATTGCCTGCTCCGAGAATATTCATCCCCTTAAAAGGAAACTTAAAAAAGGGCCCTTAAAATTGGTTTCGTATCAACCCGTTACAAAGAACAACACATATATAAAATTTTAAAAAATTTTTTAAATGTCAATTTGTGAAAAAATTTTTTATATCTCTTTCATTTAAAGGAATAA
The DNA here is from genome assembly GCA_029619315.2 of Dynastes maya. Lineage (NCBI taxonomy): Eukaryota > Metazoa > Arthropoda > Insecta > Coleoptera > Scarabaeidae > Dynastes > Dynastes maya. The sequence continues at coordinate 19,709 of JAROYE020000107.1, read as the reverse complement.
AATATCATATTTGTGTTTCCTTTTTTCCCCGTTTAAATGTATTTTTGTTTTAATTTGGGATTTTAAATACCTTGTATTTTAAAAATTTTGTCCTGGAATTCCCGGGAATTTTTTATTTTCCCCCCCCTTTTTGAATTTATTAATCTTAATTTAATATTTTATCAATCGTTTTCGATTATGTTTATTCCGATAATATTAATTTAATTTTAATTCGTTGTAATTAATTAATTAAAACCTATTTATACCAATTTTTTACCTTTGGGTTTCTTTTTTTTTCTCTTCAATTTTGATATTGACCCTTTAAATATCTTTTTCCTATTTTAAAGGGCTTTTGGGAACCCAAATTTTTCCTTTAGTAATCCCGGACAATTTGGGGTTCTTCCAATATGAACTTTTTCAACCCTTAAATTCTCACTCCCGTTTATTCAAAAAACAAAATGCGATTATGCTGAGATTGCTGGATAACTCTTCTTTCGTATTGGAAACTCCTCCTTCAAACACATCTGTAGTTAAAAGTAAGAAATCTTTTCGGGAACGTTCTAATTCTATTTTTCCAATTAGTAGAAATCTCGGAAATTTCCTTTCAAGAATATATTTCACATTTACTCACCATTTAGTTTTCCCCCCATTTTATCTGGGGGAAAACACAAAGGGTAACAAAAGAATTTTTGACCCCAAAAAAACCTAAAACTTCTAACAGGGCTGAAATTTTCTCCCTTTAATTTTAAAATGTTAACCCCAAATTAAAATTTTTTTTGGAAAATTAATTTAATACGCCACAGTAGTTACACCATTTTTGAATTTATTAACATCCCCGGTTTTTGTTAACGTCTTTTACTAATTTTTTTCGATCCTATCTTTCCATTTTTTAACAAACCAGATTTTTCTACTCCCATTTTCCCCAAATCGAAATTAACGCCTTTCACCCCTTATTCCGAACCCTCTCTCGTCTACCGAAAAAATCACACGTTTTGTTCAATTAATTTTTTCCCGGATTCTAATTATTTAGGCCGGGTCCCCACTTGGGGTAAAATTTATTAAATCACTTCCCATGATATTACCATTGTTCTTTCTTAACCCACCAAACACTTCTACACAAATTTAATTAAACCACACTCCTAGCCAAAGCTTTTCGGGGAAATTTTACGAAAAAACAACGACCTTTAAGTTTCGGGAAATAATTTCCACCTTAGGGAAACTCTTGAAAAATATTATCAGCAATTACTTCATAAAATCATTAATCTATCTGGCCACCAATTTTCTAACTTTTTCAAGTCCCTTTTAAATAACATTCCAAAAAATGTTTTTAATAATTGTTTCAAAATCAAATTTGGTGACAGGGAAAGGGAATTAAAGTTTTTCACTAAATCAATTAAACAACTAATTATAGGAGGTTAACACATTTTAGGAAACTTTTCAAAAAACCAATTTTATTTCCATACTTTTAAAATTACAGTTTTCCTTTTTTAATACTTTCCTAATTTTATTTTCAAGGAAAAACAGCAGAAGATACTTTTTTACATTTTTCTATACTTTTATATTATTTTGAAAAACAATTCTTTGATAAAAATTTCATCAAATCTTCGGGATAAACCCGACACAAAAACCCCACCAAAACCAGCACCATGCCCCTAAACCCAATCCCATTCCGTTTTCGATGACCCAAAGCTCCTCACAAAAACCCCGGGTTCCTATTTTCCAAAATTGAAAGGTTCTAGCGGGTCTTCGTAGATGGTAAGGTTTTTGACAATCCCGTCTATATATTAAAAAAAAGTTTTTAAAAAAATTTTTTTTGTTGATAACCCCAAACCTTAAAATTTCTAAAAAAAAAAATTTAAAACAAGGCTTTATGGGAATTAGGTTTTTTGCTTTGGGAACTCATTAGGGAGTTGTTTTTTTTTTTTTTTCCCCCAATGGTAGGAAAACCAATTTTTCCTATGAATATTTCTTAAAATTGGAAATTTTTACTAAATTTTTCAACTGGAATGAAAATTCAATTTTAAACCCCCTCTTGTTTTAAAAAATACCCTTTCTTATTCTTATAATAAGGGATCCTTTTAAAATACTCATTTTTATCTCTTAAACCCATTTAATTTTCGATTTTACAAAACCCTTTCCAAATGTTTTTTTTCCATTAACCGCATACACTGAAAGTTTTCCCCCACCCTTTTTCCTGATTATTCGTTGGGTTTTTGAAAATTTCTCCAACGGGGCCTGAATATAGAAAACTTTTTTTGGGTAAGCATTCAATTTTTCAATTTTTTCCAACAAATCAATCCCCACTTTAAGGGATTAATTTTTTCAAACAACAAAGGGTATAATTTAAGCAACTTATTTAATCATATTCACTTTCCCAACTGACTTTCCCCGTTTCAAAATTCGGGAAGAATCCTTGGTTTTCTTATAAAAAGATTTAATTCAATAGGGGTTCGAAGGACACTTAATACCAAAAACATACTTGGTAAAAAAATTTCTTATACTTCATTTTATTTCCTTTGTATTTCCTACGTAAAAATTTAAATTACATTATAAAAAAAATTTTTTACAATATAAACTCCAAGTTAAAAACCCATTTAGAACTTAAACTTGTATACCATCTAAAATTTTGTATCAACCGCCCAAACAAAACCCTTTCAAAATTGCAAAGAAATTGTTAATTTCAACAAAAAAAAAACCAAACCAAAAAAATTATTTTTTTTTCAAAATAAAGAACCCTTAAATTTTCCGGAGAAAATTAGGGGTTCCCAAAACTCTTTTTTAATGTATTCTAAAAATAAACATTTCATTTTACCCCCAGGCACCCTTTTCCCCCCAAAGAAAAAAATTTTTTTTTAAAAAACCTCAAAAAAATTAAATTAAACAAACCAACTCTTAAAACCCGATTTAACATTTAAAAAAATCTTTCGAAAAAACATGGGGAACTTTAAATAAAAAAAAAAGGAATGGTAAATTAAAGATCTTTGGAAAAAAGCCGAAAAATTAAAAATTTAAAAAAATCGGCTCACCTACCCCTTTTGAAAACCCCAAAAATTTTTCAAAAATAGAATAAACCCCTTTTAAAATTTTTAAAAAGTTAGTAAAAGAACTTTAACCATGATCTACGTTCGATTTTTATATTTTGGGGAATGTAAAAATAATTTCTAAAATTTTCACTTGGGGGAACTTTTAAAAAAACGCAGATGTTAGGATTTGATGGGACAGAAACATTATAATTGGGCAGATTTACTTACAAAGTTACTAGGGTTTTATTGGAATTACTTTTCAAAAAGAAACCGGGGAAAAGTTTTCATATGCGGATGCTAAAGAAATTACAAAATTCATCCTTAATGATACAAATGTCATCGACGTCGATTACAATCCAGACAGAAAGTTATGCGGCCAGTAAAAGTGCTAAATACACGCCAATTATTTAACCCTATTATACAAGGAAAAACAAAAACCTGAAGTTTGGTGGCACTCGAAATGCGAAGATGGGTCTGGGAAATACAACTAAATGTTCCTCTGAGAAGGAAAAGGACGGTTGTACCGATCGGGGCAATACGAATATAAAATAACTGGGACGATGCCAACGAATGTGCGATAGGTTGAAACTTGCTTTATTGCATCGGAAAAACGCTGGTCATAAGGACTGGTATAATGAGACTTGGGCGAAATTGAGGAACTGGAAGGGGAATCCAAAGTTATTACATTCGTACAGTTCAGTTTATTACGTTATAGAGTCTTACGGGCCTTGGTTGTTAATTAGTTATGTAGCTGTGGCGATCGGAGCTAACGATTGACAATAGATAAATTTGGCGTAGACATGATTACATAAAAATAATTCTAAAAAAAACATTTGATTGGATGAGATGTTTCTTTAAAAAACGGATTTTCCTCCAAACATCCTAAAATAAAAAAAGGTATTAGAACAGTGCGCGCAGTGAGAAGCCATTCCCGCGAAAAATATGTTATATCAAATATTCAGTGATCGGTACCATTAGTGTGTGTTGAAGCTTATAGCAATCGAAATCAAAAAAATGCTCATTATATATGTAAATAAAACTATACGAAGGAAAAATAGTTAATGTCAGGTATTCCCATAAGTCATTAACATAGCTTCTCATTGCTGGTGAAGAATTCGGCATCGACGGAAACCGCGTGTCTTAAAGAAAGGTGCAAAAATTTATATTAAGTACATTGGGCCAAAGCCTGTACCAAAAACACGCAGAGCCAGTATATGTAGAAGTGGTAGTCGAAGGAAATGTCATCAGTTAAAGGGATGTGGTAACGAAATACACAAACTTGCCCTTAAGAGATTTCTTCGACGGCGAAGTTATAATAAAAGGTTTTACGCGAACTATTTAAAGAGGATTTGGTTGTTGAGATGTGATAACCTTACGCCAAGGCGAATAAGAATTTCAAATATATTTTAGTAGCATTTAACGGCACGTTTCCAAGTTTCGCTTGGGCACTAATTCCGAATTAAAAAAATAAAACATCGAACGAGCGGGCGAAAGCGATGGAATCTATACTCTCAACGGGGAAAAAAAAATGTCGAGAAAATATATTCAAAGCGACAGGAAAAGAAAGAATTTAATAATACGCATTTCAAGAAAAACTTATTGTGATCGATACAATAATTAATCACTATAGTACTATTTCCAATTTAAAAAAGTTCCATTGTACGAAACGTTTCAATGTAGAACGCTTAAAAATAAGATGTGGAGAAGGAATTTAGTTTTAAACGTAATTCCCGTTGGTGGTTGATTACTGCACAAAACTTGTTGAACAACTACAATAATACAGTGCACAGTCCTACAGGATTACAAAAAAACAGACTGCCGCAGTAATCAAAGAAATGCTAAAATACAATTTTGAAACGATGGGTTTATAGCAATATTAAGGTTGTGCTGATCCAAAGCATTCTAGAATTTAAAATTGGAAGCCCCGTTCGTTAGAAGTAAATCCAGTGCATGTCATTTCAAAAAATGGATACACCAAACTGGGGAACAAACGAAATATTTACTGTGCGAAAAAAATGCAAAATACCGATCCAGAACATATTTAGTGCAAGAGTTCTCAAAATGAAAAATATTCTTGGAGGATCTTTCTACGAAAAAGAATTGATTGTGAAAGTTTAATATCCCGATGTTTACTTGGTTGAAAAAAATACGTCGAAAGAGGATTAAAGTTGTTTGTTAAGCTGGCCTCGGTATGCACTTATCGCACAATTCCGGTGATAATCTTAAAGAGAATGTATTGACACTTTAATAAAACATAGGACATAATTTCTAATATAATTTTGATTTAAAAATATACTATGTTACATTGCATACAAATTTTACTACATTATAAATAATAAATAAATGTAAGTATTAACCAAAAATTAATATTAAATAAAAATTAGTGTTAAAATATTATTCAAAGTTAACAATATCTAAAATTAAATATCCCGATGTTTACTTGGTTGAAAAAATTATACGTCGAAAGAAGGATAAAGTTTTTGTTAAGTGGCTCGGTATGCCCTTTGATTCGCACAATTCCTGGATATACTAAGATAATGTATTGACTTAATTAAAAAATAGGACATAATTTTATATTAAATTTTATTTAATAATATACTATGTACATTGCATACAATTAATACATTATAAATACTAAACTAAATATAAGTAAATTAATATTAAATAAAAATTAGTGTTAAATATATCAAAGTTTCAACAATATCTTAAAATTAATTTTTTGGGTTTAAGTTTTCTCCCGCGGTATCTCTTCCTACTTTGCGATGACCCCAAGCTAAGGTATGTACTTTATTCAGGGAGGGGATTATAACGTTTTTCATCTTTGGCAGAAAGAGCAACTTTATTCGTTAATTCCGTATACATCGTATGCAAGTCAGACCTAAACCAAATACAATTTCTTCTCATATATAGTTCCGTCACAATCTTCACTACAGTTTGTAATCAGAAACACCTATAAATTTCTTATCAATACCATATTTCTTATAATCCTTCGCCCGTTTAAACCTGTCTTGCTGAGTCAATTTCAACAATAAGATCTTAGCACCAGTACCATAGAAACATTTCAATAATCCACCAAGCGTATTAATCCTTCATCGCTTCCTAGGCTAGGTAAACCGCGAGGTTCCATGTAACGTTTGTGCGCGAAATTCGAAGTGTCCAAACCATTTAGATTATTTCTTATATCTTATAAAAGTTATAATTTCTTCACGCATATAATTAATGGAATCGTATCCGTATATAGCAAGCGAAACATCTGCATCATACAACGGCTTCAAAACAAAGCTATAGAAGAAATCATACATTACCCTCTTAGCAGTCAAGAATAGTAAAACCTTTACGTAAAAGGCTTTACATACTCTACACGGACTTGTGCTAATTCGATGGCGGTTAAAAACATTCGCAAAATTTTACCTTGCAAGATTTTAAAATTTGTGTTTTGCAAGGTAAGCCTCTGCTCCGAGTCTTTAATGAATAGTTTCCAATGCGAATACTAATTTCTATATTAACTCGAATTTCAACATTTTCCATTGTTTTTCCAAATAATACTATTACCATTAATTCATAAAATGGTTTGAAGAATTCGTTGGTAGCATTCATGTCTTTGATCGTGTTGAGTCGATGTACTTCTTTAAACCAATTACTTTTGTTTAAAACTTAAGGACCCGCCTAATCCAGCATATTTCAAAACCATTATTCAAAACATTGTTTCAAACTAAATAATGAATAAACATTAGTTAGATTTATTCGCGGGAGGTTAGGAATCAAATTTGCTATATTTCGAATTTGGTGGGAAGATACAATTGTTGCGTGACAGAAAAGGGAAAATCATTGTGCCGGTCGTGGGAAGATTCGCTCGGGGTATCTAAGTCTACTCGAAAACATCTCCTATATCTCCATCATGTCTAAGGCTTGTACGTACATTCTCGTAATGTTCCTCCTTTGTCAACCCATGTTTAAATTCACCGTGTGGTAGGGTGGGGAAAACGTCATTGCGTAACCATACAAGTTGCGTCGCATATAAATATAATCTGTTTTTCTTTTTTTCTTTCGGTAGAGTGTTGAGTTAAATCCTAGGTAAGGAATTCATGCTAGCCAATCTCCTTTCTTTTGCAAAACATGCTTACTCCACCTCGTATACCCCCCTTAAAAAAATGAAACATTATCCACAATCAGTAGTAATTCCACATTAATAATCTTGTCATGCGTAACATGGCATCCCAGCTTAATTCCCGGTGAAGGTAAAGTAATGTGCTGGATCTAGTTTGTAATTATCCATACCAAATATTTCAAAATTTTCGAAAAAACACATCTGCACGTAATAACACATCCGATTGTAAATATAGCACTGTAATCTCCTAGTGATTTACATCCCAAATAAATCCAAATCTTTCTGCTCGATTATAATCATCATCACATACGTCGCTATCCGATAGATATTCATGGAAAGCGTCTTTGTCGGGCAATCGTGCCTAAGGAGGTGAGCGCTCATGAGAATTAAACTAATTAATGGAACTATACCTTTCTGCCGTATACTTCCAAATGTTTTCCCCCGTCAAAAATATCTTGCCAACTTCTTTACACTTCGTCGTACCAAATAAGATGAAAGTTTCTCCAAAGAGGAAACTCATAAATCGAACACGAATCTTAAAAAAATCTAAAACTTTATAGAATACTTTCCTTTCTCTACCATTACAATCCAAATTGTATCACCTACATGCACTTTTTAGAGCAAAACGACAACGTATTTCTCTTTATTTTGCGCCAATGCACAATCTATTTCTTATTTTTCCAATGCAAGTGATCTACAAACAAGTGTGCATACGTAATTCGATAAATATGAAAATTATTTAATTGGTATATATCGGGGTTCTTATAATTTATCTTACATACCATATGTGCTGCACCTCGGTATAAACCACTCAAATGATCATGGTCAACATACTTTATCTACAACTGACGATATTCTTTTTCGCAAATATGAACACCTTTGCACCTTCATAAAATTCTACGCTCTTCATCATTTAAAGGTCGCATTTCTACCACTTACTTAAATAAATTGGTATACAAAAATTTTACATCCATCTCTAACTGTTTGACGAAGCAATGTAGCTGCTAATTTCTTCGCGATATGTACTCAGTACTTAAATTTTCATTAAAAAACTACATTTTATATAATACGCGAAGGATTATGGTTCATGTCGAACATTTAACAGACAAAAAAGGTTTTTGCAGGGTTCTGGTTCTGACATAGTATAGGTTTTAATTAAAGCATCGAAATCAGCGATATAACAAAAGGAAATTCTAATGCCTTCAAATTTATTCAAATTATAATATATTCTCGGGCAATTGCTCACAATACTTGTTCGTTTTTTTCAAAGGTAACAAGGAAATACTGCCTAACCTGCTGCAATCTCATTTTCATGTCGGCGGCAAATTTCTCTTCGCATGTGAAAAAAGTTAAACAACCCTCCACAAATATATTTCTGAATGTCCAGCGGTGATTTTCGTGATCGAAACCAATCGGGACAATTATTAATCCAACAGTAGTGACGAATTCCCGTCCTTCCGCACTAATTAGTCAATAAATTAATGTGTATTTATTGTTCTTCGCTTCGTGGAAATGTAACGGCCCCGCTCTATCATGTACTCTCACAGTACCCATAAATATATTCTTCTATACCCTATACAGTAATAGACATATTATTTTTTTCTTTCAAATTTTGTGGATAATCTTTTAAGTTAACGGGGGGGAAAGTTAAATCGATAAAATCAGCCACAGTATCGTAATGTGGATAGGAAGAACTCTTTTGTGGAAAGTCAACGGCTACCTTAAAGCTGAAGTAATAGCCAGGCGAAACAGGCGTTATCAGAATTTTGACACCATTTATTACAGCTTTCTTTTTCTTCAGTGTTGGCGGTTAAATCTACATAAAAAACTGGAACCTACAGTGGATTGTATTTGTTCATATTTACTTCCAAGTATAAAATATTGTTGAGGGTCATCCTAAAAACCAGTAAAAAAGACTTCAATAAAAATAATAAATAATAATTTAAAATTCACCTGAATCACTTCTTGAAATTCACTCATCTTGCTTAGAATTTCATCCATATAATCTTATCACAAAGACCATTTATAAATCGCTTCCATGGGTTATAATTTGTTTCGAGTCTTAACCAGTGGATTTTTATTTCGACATTGTTCCTTGCTTAATAAATGTCATAATCCATCGAAGTTCCAAAATTAATTTTAACGCATTATTGCAAATATTAAATATACTATCCATCAATGTTATCTACTTGTTTCTTTAAATATTTTTTGCGAATTCTTCTACATCGACACATAACATACGAGACGAATAGATATTGATAACTTACTATCCGTTCCCCAAAAGCGGCAATATTCTTTTTTCACTCATCAATCAATACACTACAAATGCTTTACTTCGGTGATTAGTACTTCGGAATATGTGCAGTGTTAACAATCCTTGCCACATGTACAATCCTCCACACAACTTACACATCACCAAAATCCGTATGTATCATCGATTCTTTTATTCTTTTTCCCTCGACAAGAAGTTAAAAATGATGTCTATTTTATTGTCCTACGAGTAATTTCTTGCAAACAATATCACACTCGAACATTTCGACTTGCACTAACAGGAATAAATGAAACTGCCAGTTAACGTATATTAGGGACTACTCATTAAACCTCCATCCCCTCCTTGAACTGTTTCAATGTGGAAGAACGCGCCTCACGGGTTTAACCGAAAGTAGTTGAAGGTTTTAAACTGGTTTCAAGGCGAAACAACATTCGGAGTTTTCGTTAAGTATACAACAGTTCAAGGTTCCTTAGACAACCACATCACATAAAGATTTGAGGGAAAACTACAATAGCGCAAATCACCTTTTGTTTTAATCTATATATCTTTTCTTATTTACATATATCAGAAAGTTAAATGCTCGAATAAACTAAAAACGTGAATAAGTAATTGTAAAACTATCGGCTTCGTGAATTGAAAAAATAGATAAACAAAAAACTTCAATTATGTTCGAAATAATATAAAATTAAAAATTCTAATCTGGTCACAATGGTTTATATGCAAATTGTAATTATACCATTAACATTAAACTTTAATAACACTAAAGTTAACATAAATAAATTTAAAACAACACTAAATTATAAAATCAATAAACTGTACAGTTTCAATATAATCAATAAATTTATATTTATATTAGTCCCATACATAATTAGCAATGACTCGAAATTTTAAAAATTCTATCCAAAATCATGAATATGATTAAGTATTTGAGTAATATGAACGTTACATCCGACATCAAAAATTCCACAATCTGTCTTCCTCTTCTCCGGCTCTTCTCCCTCACTACCGTCCCCATAAAAAATTCTCCTCATAACGTCCTCCATATAAAAAATTTCTTCTCACTACCGTCTCCATAAAAAATTCTTCCCGCCACTACCGCTTCCCCCATAATAAAATTCTTACCCTGCACGACCGATTCCCCATTAAAAAATTCTTCCTCACTAAAGTCCTCCATAAGAGATCCCTCCCCCTCTTCAACCAAATTCCCTGTACACTGATACTATCACTGTATGACTATCTTCCATTATCTTCATCACTGATCAACTATCCCCCATAAGGGATCATTTACTTCCTGCCTCCAGATCAGTATCAACAAATATTGGGAGCGGAATTCCATGAACTCAGCATCAACCATTTCAAAAAAACTAAAGAATAATTCGCCGCTTATTCATTTTTTTCTAATTATAAACACCCATTTTTTAATATCTTTATTCTTTCTTAATATCTTCTGAAGTTCTCAAACTTCTAGTATAAACAATCAATACCGTATATTTGTTTGTGTTTATAATATACAGTGAAAAACCCCCCTCCATTAATCAGTCGACCTTTACCTCGGAGGAATGCCTCATTCGGCTCTGACCGGGTAACATTGACCTTTGACCTAAACATTGGACCTTGACCTCAACATTGAACTGATCTTACAACCATCGACCACGACCCCAAGATGTGACCTTGACCTGACCTTGACCTCAAACACTGGACCTTGACCTCAAACACTGACCTTGATCTCAACACTGACCTTGGCCTCGGACACGACCTTGACATCGACACCGACCTTTCCGGACATTGACATGACCTTGACATTGATCTCGACATTGGCCTTGGACCGTCGCATTGACCTTGTCCTTGGGGGTTGCTCGGTCCTGGACTTAAAGTTGACAGACCTTGATTCCCGTGACCTGGGAGTGCTCTGACATTGGTCAGTCCAGCCGATTCTGGAACCTCCTCCTTGACCTTGACCTATGCAGATGCATGGTCAAGGTCAAGGAGGAGGTTCCAGAATCGGCTGAGACACTCTACTTAGAAGGTTAACTATGGCAGTACAACTAGTTCTAAGAATGAAGTACGTGTCGCTAACAATAATTATTAATTATATTACTCGTGTAGGAAAGTATTTAAAATTTATTTTTAGAATGTACAGCATGTCCTCACTATTGAAGAAATTATTAAAACAGGCGAGACTACTTTCCAAATAAAACCCCTTTTGAAGAGTGTCGCGAATACTCACTAAATGCTAATGCAATTACATAGATTGCCTCTGAATTGTTCTGAATGCTCCGAGTATGGCCCTGAGTTATCACAGCGCCTGGCGCAGGTGATGTTCAGCTCATACGTTATCGATGGTTTAATAACTAACAATAAGTTACGGCAACCGTGTTACTGTTGGAGTTTTTATTTGGCTAAGAATGTCGTGTTTTAGAATAGTTTCTTCAAGACTTGAGATATCCTGTAAATATGTTGTTTTAAAGGTGAATAAGCGTGTTCTTTTTACCACAAAACTGAGCGACTCTGAGAAACTCAATAATACGCACTAATAATCATGTTCGCACCGATGAACCATATGTAAAGAGAAGGCAGCTTTGATGAGTTTATTTGAGTGTTTTCTGAGCATAAAGGACTATAAAGGATTAGCTGGCACAATAGACCAATTACAAAATAGATCGTTATCATTATTGGAGTCTCTGCAAATTATGGACGGAGTGCATACACAGCTACTGACTATACATGACGCAACAGATAATCGCGTTTTAGAAATGTTCGAGAGTGTGCTACAGAAAGATCCCGATTTTAGCACACTAAAACAAATTTGTGATGGTGTATCGAATAATTCACTGACTAAGTACAAAGAGTATTTTAATCATGCATGTATAATATCGGTAGATGTTGAACGCTCTTTTTCAAAATATAAAATGAGTTTATATATAATGAGTTTTTCACCACGGCGAACATCGCTCACCGAGACAACTGTGGAAACACATCTAATGGTGTCAACTTTTTGTCACTCTTATCCATATGATGTTAATACTGATAATGGTGCTTCTAGTTTTACTATTCCGTACCCAAGGTCCCCTTAAAAGGGTGGTTTTTCACTACTTTTCACATTTTTAAAATTTGTATTAGTTCTGTTTTTTTTTTTCTATTTTCTTACTATTTTTTTGTATACTAGGAAGGTTACGGCCGGCCCCCCTGTTCCCGGGGGCTTCTCATATGTGCCCAAAAACGTGTTGACAAAAAAACTTTGACTTTTTGTTGACGAAAAAAGAAATCATCGCACTTTTGAAACTTTAAATAAAAATTTTAAAAAAAATCTTGCCAGTAATACTACGCTTTATGCTCGATATTTTTATGTAAAGCTGTCCTTGTGGTCCGCAATATGGTGCACGCCTTGTTTTTAACTCAAAAGAATGCCTATCTATAACTTTTTATATATGCATATTGTATTTAGTTCTTATTTGATTACCTATCCAGGTAACATGGGTCCTGTTCTTATTTACATCCGTTGGCTATTTTGTCAAAAATAATTGGTAGTAATAATTGGCAGGTTGTTGTCCGGGAAAATGTTTTTTTTGTTTTTTAGTCTGTCAATTATTTTCAATAAGGGACTGTCTTTTTTTATACATATAAAGTAAAAATACAGTAAAAAACAATTTAAACGTTACATTTCGGTTAGGATTAAAATTTGTAAGCTTTATAAGAAGGAAAAAATTTTTGGAAAAAAAGCTACGTATCTCCAATAATATTGCATGTACTGCTATGAAATTTAGTACTTGCGGGTATTTCAATCTGACCGATTTAACTGGAACTCACCCACAACTTTGAAATTTTAAATGAAACACACTGTATGTTTTTATATTCTAGTTGAGCACAATATTCCAATTTCAAAAATGTATAGTTTTTTACAGCGATTTCCTACGAAAATATAAATTTAAATTCGTTAAAACAGTCGAGATCTTAGTTGCTGAGTGAAACACAACGATTAAATTGAAGTTCTCGCCGTAAAATAAGTAAATGTACATACGTGTATATGCATTAGTTTGTGTTTAAAATGTTCCAACAGAGTGAAAGAGAGCGATTTCAAATTTTAATGGTAATTGGCTATGGAAATAGGCGACCAATTTATCCCGAAGTGAATGATTTATTTAATCATCAATATCCAAATTGACAACCAATAACGCGCTCCTTAGTTTGGAAAATGTTAAAAAGGTATCAGTTAAGTGGAACAGCCCGTAATTTATCCAAAAGTGGCAATAGATGACAATAAAACGCAAGATGTAATTTCGTTAGAAGAAGTACCGAAAACGTCTACAACAAATCTTGCACATATCCATATCAGTCGCCGATCGCTTAATTTAAAAAAAGGAAAAACATCCATATAAACTTTGTCTTGTGCAACAGCTATCTGATGACTATTCCGATGGAAGACTTGAATCCAAATGAATTGTAAATGGCCATTATAACACGAAACAATATTTTTTTAAGGATAGTAAATAGTTTTCTTAATTCCAGGTGTTGTCCATATGTCAATAGTTTCATTTTCTTCCAATAAAGCACTTTTTATTAAGAATTCTTGAAATACATATTATTTATATGCACATTATTAATTGCACTTACCTAGTTTAAAACAGTACGACATATCCGTACATAATACAGTAAATTATTCACATTGCTTGTGATTTTGAAAGGCTAAAGTAGAGGTTATCTACAGAATAATGTTCAAACAAAAGTAAACCTAATGTAGAACTACACAAGAAAAAAGTGCTTAGAAATAATAGCCAAGGTAATGCTAATAAATAGCTCTTGGTATTGATGATGATTGAACAATATAAGAAGAGAAAAGCATTGGAGCTTCTTGCTTATGGAGACATTGCCCTTGCATCTCTCAGTTTATGCCACTAGCGCCACCTAGTGCCAGTAGTTATAGTCATGCCGTCTGAGATAATAGCGACGGAACCAGAATACAGATACAATACTTATCCACACAATGATATAACCTTTAACGTACAACGTTTTATAAACATTTTCAAAAGATATTGGTTAATGTAATATATTTTTTTTAATATACCGTACGAGGGAGCGTACAACGATTACCCGATTTTACACGAACTCAGCGCATCTAAACGTGTGCTGTGTTGAATGTCACTGTGGAATGTCATTTGCTTGACAAAATTGCGCAAATGCAAATTCATTTATACACCTTGCTCACGTTATAAACGGCATACTCGTCCACGTACACGTGTAAGACATGACTTTGCTCTCGCATTTCCGGAAAATGCTGATTATGCTGGTTGATCACAATACGCTCGCTCTTATGGTATAATAATAATAATGAAAACAGGCATAAATAAATTTAAATATTAACTCATTAATTATTAAACTACATAAAAATAATCCCTATTTAATTACATTATTAAAGAAATAATTTAATTATACTGTAACCTATAAAAAAAAACTTTTTCATTAGCTCATTCACTTGTTGCTAATTTTTGTTATTAACTTTAGTTTTTTTTTCCATTACTGTAATTTTTCTTTTATTGGATATCCTTGTAGCTGGCCTGATGATGTATTTTTTGAACACGAAACCGGTCGCCTAATTTCTCAATAGAACTTTGTGAGATCTGGACCATTTTTTTCATTCCTACCTTTAATATGAATATTTTCTTATGTACGAGGATATTTTGATAAATTCTTAGCTTGCTATAGAATAAAAAACAATTTTAAAATGAAAATATTTTTTTATTCGATGTATTCTCCTTTCAAAGTTATACACTTATTAGAGCGATCCTGCAACTTTTGTAAACCCCTTAAATGAAATATTTCTTCTTGCTCCGCAAACCAACTCTCGACAGCTTCTATTATTTCTTCGTTCGAAGAAAATTTACATCCTTTCAAACATTTTTTCATTTGAGGAAACAAATAATAGTCGGACGGCGCCAGGTCCGGCGAATAAGGAGGATGCTCAAAAATTTCGAACTCCAAATCATGGATTGTGTTCATCGCAATGCGCGGTTTGTGTGCAGGCGCTTTGTCCTACAAAAACAGAACACCTTTGGACAATTTATCAGGTCTTTTTTCAATGATTTTTTCTCGCAGAGTTGTTAATAATGTAGAGTAGTATTCTCCAGTTATGGATTTGCCTTTTTCTAAATAATCAACCATAATGATTCCACGAAAATCCCAAAAAAAAGTGAAGCAAGAAGTTTTCGGGCGGATTTTTGCACCCGAAACTTCTTAGGCCTTGGCGAACTCGAATGTCTCCATTCCACCGACTGTTGTTTTGTCTCTGAGTCGTAAAAATATAGCTAGGTTTCAGCCATGGTAATAAGACGATTTACAATATCAGGGTCGTTGTCAAACCGGCCGCATAAAGAGCACGACGCTTCCATTCTTGCTCGCTTCTGATCACCACTCAAGCATTTAGGAACCCATTTTGCCGAAATTTTTTTCATGTCTAAATCGAAGTGATGTACACGCTCACATGAAACGTGAATTGCATCGATATTTTCAGGGGTGGACACAGAAATCGGTCTTCCAGGTCTTTCGTCATCTTCAACCGAAAATTTACCCCTCTTGAATGAGGCAACCCAATTTTTTATGGTCGCGTAGAAAGGGCAAAGATAACCAAGTGTTTTAAACATATCTTCGTAAATCTCCTTACCCTTTAACCCTTTTAAAAACAGGTACTTAATGATTGGTCGATATTTCATTTTATCGATTTTCACAATGTCGGTAGACATGGCTTTTTAGAAATTTTATCACACAGCAATGCGTTTACTTTTCTTACTCAAATTTTACAGTGACATTGTTGAGTTGTTGTTTGTTGCTATGGCAACGAAAATTCGTTTTGACAATTTTAAACTATCTAGGCTAATTATTTATCAAAATATCCTCGTAACTTAAAACTAAATAATTTACTTGGAAGAAACATTTTTCTGCCTTGGATTTTCTTGATTTTCTAACCCTAAGAAAATGTATTTACGTAATTCAAACAAAATTTCAAGAAAATTATTTTCTTATATTATACATTTTTATAGTCTTGAAATAAAAATATTTTCTTGAATAGGGACTGATTTTTGTAAGAAAAACTATTTTCTTGATGCAGAAAACCATTTCTCGGCGTGCAACATTTTGCGCTTTATTGTCATCTGTTGCCACTTTTGGCCGTCCTGTTTTGAATAAATTATGGGCTGTTCCGCTCAACTGTTATCTTTTTAACCTTTTGCATACTAATTGTAAGGAGTGGGTTATTTGTTGTCGATTTGGATGTAGATGATTAAATAAATCACTCACTTCGCGGTAAGTTCGTCGTCTATTTCCATCACAAACCGTCAATTTCAATTTGTTCTCTTTCAGTCAGTTGCACCATTTTAAACACAAACTAATGCACGAATACGAAAATGTAAATATTTGACAGCTACAACTTCAATTTAATCGTTGTTTTTCTTGTGTTTCATCCGGCAACTGAGATCTCGATTAATGTTCAAATTGAACTAGTTTAAATTACTATATTTGTAGAAAATCATGGAAGGTGCATGCATTTAAAATTTAGAAATTGAAGGGGACTGCAAGTTTACTGAGCATCTACGTAATATGCGTAATACTTTGGAATTATTATGTCAAATGTATAGACGTTACCGCACTGAACATTTAAAGCCTTTGATGAAAAGTTATACAACAAAATATAATTGTGCAATTAGGAAAACTAAAATTAATGCTAATGACACATTCACACTGGATTGCTTTGAGTCTGGCTTTCAGGTCTGAGAAGAGAAGGGGAGAGGGGCAGCTGCTGTATTGTTGCGGGGTCCATGGAGCTCAAAGGGGGACCATGAAGTAGACCATTTTCTAAAAAGAAAAACAATATTGGGAAGCAATGGGAAATCTTATAGAAGCTGTTCTCTTCACGGCATGTTTAACATACAATGGTCAGACCGTATTGAAAGTATAAAGACCTTTTGGAGTTGAACCTAACTGTCAAAACAAGAATAAAGATTGTGTCATATCCTTTATTTGTGTGATGTCTGTTGTATAGTATAGAATATTAGTTCTAGTTGATAGCTGTAACAAAATTATTCAATCCAGAAATGCAACGCTGGACGTTGAGGTTTCCAACTTAAAAAGCTTGATTTCAAAGGTGACAAATCTTTGGGGCAGCTAGAAATGTATGTGGAGCGAAGCTACGCATGTTGATCCTAATTTGTGCATAAAATTTAAACCCTCTGGAACTCGGGGTGCAGATTTGTCAAAACAAGATGAAATGGATGAATCGCCCGAGTAAGCATATTTCGGGAAGTATGTACTGTATGCAATATTGGATAATATTATTGACGAACTGTCTGCTTTTTTCAATGCTGCAGTGAACATTTCTGAGGAATTGAATGAAAGAAAAATCAAAATTACTCCGCTGATATCAGTGAAGTTCTTCTAATGGAGATAAGTTATTTACGATCTATTTATCAAACAAATTTTGGAGAGAGCCAACTGAGTCCATTGAATTGCTTGAAATGAAGGAGCTGGAAGGGCTCTTTCCAGCCTGCCTCGGTATTCTATTGACAATTCCTGCCACTGTCGCCCCTCCTGCGCCCCCCATTTTGCAAACTAAAGCTGATATAAAATTATCTAAGATCGACATGTCACAAGGGCGACTGGAAGATTTGTCAAGACCCAGTCTTGAATCTGATCTTGCAAAAACGATTGATTTTGATGATGTGATGCACAATTTTGCCATGAAAAAGTCTAGGAAAGCACCCTTGTTTAGCAGAATACGAATGCCATTATGTATATTGTTTCATTATTGTTTATACACTAGTGTGTGTTATAGTTTTTATTACATTTTACTGAAGTATCTATCCTCTTTTTAATATATTTAATATGTTTCATGTACGAGGTACATAAATTCTCGGCCTGATATAGAAAAAATAAACTTGGTAAAATATAACAATTTTTATTTTTCAATATAATTTCCCCTATCTTCAATACAATTATTACAATGATCAATTAATAAGTCTACACCTTTGTAAAAATAATCTAAAGTTTTTCCCTCAAAATGTCTTTCTGGGGCGAGATTCATCACGTCGCCGCCATTCTATCGATTCCTTTTTGGATAGAGGATCATAATACAGAAGCATTGTTTCATCTTCTGTGACAAAAAACTCCAAAATCGGTTTGTCTTTACACATATTTAAAAACGAGCGCGCACATTCAACCCGACGTTCACGTTGGAGAGCAAAAAGAAGATGCGGTACCCATCTTCCACCAATCTTATTCATACCCCGATGGTTATGGAGAATTCGGCGAATACTCGTTTCAGAAATGTTGGACATCACTTCTAATTCCTTCACTTTCAAACGGCGATCTGCTAATACAATTTCTTCAATAATTGAAATGTTTTGAGGCGTTATCAGTTCAATTGGCCGACCGAAACCACTTTTTTACAGTGGAATATGAAGGAGATAAATCACCATAAATGCATTCTAAACGTTGTTTAATGTGATTAGGCGTATGCCCTTCTTTTGTTAGAAATTTAACGACCGCGCTGTACTCAATTTTCGTTACCTGAGACATTTTCATGCACTAATCATGTTATCTGGCTGGCTGCTGAAAACTACTACTCTTCGAACCGTAATATATATAGTGTAGGCCTCAATTATGAGGCAACGGAGTTTGAACACGCTAGAACCTGTGTAAAGCCGTGTATCAGACCGAGAATTTATGACGCCTACCTCGTAATTTGTAAATATAAACTTACGACATTATTTACATGTCCATGTGTAGGTGAGAGAAGCCGTATTAGTCTTGTTCCAGCACTTAATAATCTTCTCGGAGGCCCTATTGGCGATTACTGCGAAACCATGTTCTGCGACGTCAGTGTAAAGCTTTTGATTGCGTTAATCGTATATATACAGGGTCCTGCAATAATCCGTCGGTCTTCTGTTTCTCAGTTGCTATTGAAGATATGAACTTAAAATTTTCAGTAAGTATTCAAGAGGACAATAGGCACATTCTAAAATTATTTTCAATTATACAGGATGTCCCAAAAAAGAGTATCGATGGTCAACTCAGTTTTTTTTAATAGAACATTCCGTATATTTTTGCAATTTTTTAAGCCTATCCATGGTCCTTATTCATGTTGAAATATTAGCGACGTCCAATAATAGGTTGCCGAGTTACAATTAAAAATTAAAAAGAAAAAACAGGCTATTTCATACTTCTACTTGAAAAATCGCCACATTCGCAAACACAAGTTCAGTAAGTTATATTTGTATTGTTTTTGCTAAGGCTTCGGCAATTCATTTTTGTAAGTTTCGTGTTGCAATATTATACAAGGCTA
>JAROYE020000106.1:0-32799 GCA_029619315.2 Dynastes maya | reverse complement strand
GTTGTTTGGTGTGTTGTTGTGTTGTTGTTGTGTTTGTTGGTGTGTGGTGTTGTTTGTTTTGTGTGTGTTTTTGGGGTTTTGTGTGTTTGTGTGTGTGTGTGTGGTGTTGTGGGGTGGTGTTGTTGTGTGTTTGTGTGTGTTTGTGTTGGGGTTTGTGTGTTTTTGTGTTTTGTTTTGGTTTTGTTGTGTGTTTTGGTGGTGTTTGTGTTTTGTGTGTTGTTGTTTGGGGTTGTGTGTTGTTTTGGATGTTTTTTGGGGTTGGTTTGTTGTGGGGTTGGGTTTGTGTTGTTTTGTGTTGTTGGGGTTTGTTTGTTTTGTGGTTTGTTTTGTTTGTTTTGTTGTGTTGTTTGTGGTTTGTTGTGTGTTGTTGTTTTGTTTGTTGTTTTTTGTGTGTGTGGTGTTTGTGTGTTGTGTTGTTGTTGGTGTGGTTGTTGTGTTTTGTGTGGTTGTTTTGGTTTGTGTGTTTTTTTTTTTTGTGGGTTTTTTGTTTGTGTTTTTTTTGTTGTTGTGTTTTGTGTTTTTGGTGTTGTGGTTGTTTTGTGTTGTGTGTGTTGTTGTTGTGTTTTTGTGTGTTTGTGTTTTTTGTGTTTGTGTGTGGTTGTGTGGTTGGTTTGTTTTTGTTTGGTGTGTTTGGTGTTGGTTTTGTTGTTTTTGTTGTTTGTTGTGTTTGTTTTTGTTTGTTTTGTTTGTTTGTGTGTGTTGTGGTTGTGGTTTGTGTTTGTTGTTGTTGGTTTGTTTTGTGTTGTGTGTTTGTGTTGTTTTGTGTGGTTTGTTGTGTTGTTTGTGTTGTGTTTTGTTGTTTTGTGTTTGTTTGTGTTTTGGTTGTTTTTGGTGTTTGTTGTTGTTTTGTGGTTGGTTTGTTGTTGTTTGGTGTGTTTGGTGTGTTGTTGTTTGTGTTTTGTGTTTGGTTGTTTTTGTTGTTTGTGTTTGTTTGTTGTGTGTTTTTTGTGTTTGGTTTGTGTTTGTTTGTTGTTTGTTTTTGTTTTGTTTTGTTGTTTGTTTGTGTTGTGTTTGGTTGTTGTGGTGTTTTGTGTTTTGTGTTGTTGTGTTTGGTTGTGTGTTTTTGTTGTTGTTGTTGTTTGTTTTGTGGTGTTTTGGTTGTTGTGTGTTTTTTGTTGTTGTTTTTTTTTGGTGTTGTTGTTGTTGTGGGTTGTGGTGTTGTTTTGTTTTTTTGTGGTTGTTTGTTTTTGTGGTTGTGTGTTTGGTGTGTTTTTTGTGTGTTGTGTTGGTGGTTTTTTTTTTGTTGTGTGGTGTTTGTGGTTTTGTGGTTTGTGTTTGTGTTGTGTTGGGGGTTTGTTTGTGGTGTGTTGTGTTGTTTGTGTTGTGTTTGTTGTGTTTTTGTTTGTGTTGTGGTGTGTGTTTTTTGTTGTTTTTTTTTTTTTTTTTGTTTTTGGTTTTGTTGTTGTGTTGATTTTGATTGTTTGTTTTTAGTTGTTTGTTTTGTTGTGAATTTTTTGATTTGTTTTTGTTTGAATTGTTGTGTTTTGGTTGATTGTTTTGTTTTTGTTTTTTTGTGATGTGGGTTTGAATTGTTTGCTTTTTTTTTTGTGTTGTTTTGTTTGGAATGTGTGTTTGATTGATTTGGTTTTGTTGTGTGTTTTGAATTGTGTGTGTTTTTTGTGTGTGATTTTTTTTGTTGTTTTGATTGGTCTGTTTTGCTGATTTGAATTTTGATGATTTGAATTTTGTTTGTTTTTTGTTTTTGTTGTTTGAGATTGATGTTTTTTTTGTGTTTTTGATGTTTTGTTTGGTTGTTTTTTTGGTCTGTCTTTTTGATGTTTGATGTGGTTGTGATCTTGTGTGTGATGTGTACGTTTTTGAGATGTGTAATGTGTGATTTTTTTTTGTGTTTGTTTTTTTGGTTTTGTTGTTTTTTTGGTTTGTGTTTTTTGTGAATTTGAATGTTTTGATGTTTGTTGAATTTGTTTTTTGTTGTGTTGTTGAATGTTTTTGTTGTGATTTTTGTTTGTGTGTTGTTTTGTTTTTTTTTTTTGAGGGTGTTGATTGTTGATTTGTTTTGTTTGTTTTTTTTTTGTGAATTGTGATTTTTGGTGTTGTTGTTGTTGTGTTTTTTTGATTTGTGATGTTTGATTGTTTTTTTTTTTTGATGTTTTTTGATATGTGTGTTGTTTTGTTTGTGTGATTTTGTTGTTGGTTTTTGTGTGATTGTGAATGTTTTTTTTGTTTTGTGTTGTTTGTGTTGTTTTTTTGGTTTTGTTTGTTTGTTGTTTGTCTGATTTGTGATGTTGATTTGGTTGTGTGGTGATGTTGATTGATGATTGTTGTTGACTTTGAATTTTGTGTTGTTGTTGTGTTGTGTTTTTGTTTTTGATTGGATGTTGTTGTTGAATTTGTGTTTTTGGTTGTTGTTTTTGTGAATTGATGTGTGTGGTTTTTTTGTTGTGATTGATTGTGTGGTTGATTTTGTTGTTGTTTTTGTTTTTGTGTGAGTTTGATTTTTTTTTGATTTTTGTTTGTGTGTTGTTTGTTGTTTGTTTTTTTTTGTGGTTTGTTTGTGGTGTTTTTTGTTTTTGTGACTTGATTGATGGATGTGTTTTTTTGACTGTTGATTTTTCGTGTTTTTTTTTGGGTTTTAGTTTGTGTTTTTTTTTTGTTTTTTTTTTTTTGTGTGTTGGTTTTTGTGAAATTGATTTTTTTGTGTGATTTTTTTTTTTTTGTGTTGTTGTGATGATTTTGGTTGTGTGTTTTGATTGGTGGTTTGTGGTGTCTTTTTTTTTTGGTTGTTGTGTTTGTTTGTTTTTGTGTGATTTGGTTTTTTGTGTTTTTGTGATGAATGTTTTGTTGTTTTTTTGTTTGTTTGTTGTGTTGTGTTGTTTTGTTGGTGTTTTGATGTTTTTTTTGATGATGTTTGGGTGAGTTGATTTTGTTTGTTTGTGGTTGTGTTTTTTTTTTTTTTTTTTTTGTGTTGTGTTTGTGGTTGTTGTGTTTTTGGTTTGATTGATTTTTGTTTTTTTGGGATGTTTTTGTTGTTTGTGTTGTGTTTTGTGTGTGATGTTTTGGTGGAATTTTGATGTGTTGTTTTTTTTTTTTGTTGTGAATTTTTTTGTTGTTGATTTTTTTTGGATTGTGTTTGTTTGTTGTTATTTGAATGTTTTTTGTGGTGTTTTGTTTTATGATGTTGTTTTTTTTTTTTTTTTGTTGTTGTGTATTTGTTGGTGGGTTGTTGTGATTTTTGTGATTTGTGAAGTGTTGTTTGTGTTGTTTGTTGTTGTGTTGTTGTGTGTTTTTTTTTTTTGTTTTGTGTGATGATTTTTTTTGTTGTGATGTTGATGATGGGATTGGATTGTGTGTTTTTTTTGCTTGTTTTTTTTTTTTGTTGAATTCTTTGTGATTTGTTTTGTTTGTTGATTTTTGTTTGTGATTTGTTGATTTTTGTTTTGGTGTTGTTTTTTTTGTGAATTGTGATTGATTGTTTGTTGTTGTGTTGTGTTTTGTTTTTGTGTTTTGTTTGTTTGGATGTGTTTTGTGTGTGGTTTTTGATTGTTTTGTGTGATGTGTGGAATTGTGATGTTTTGATTTTGTGTTTTTTGTTTTTTGTGTTGATTTTTTTCTTTGTTGTTTTTTTTTTGTTGTTTTTGGATTTGAATGTGTTTGTTTGTGTTTGTTTGTTTGTTTTTTGAATTTTGTTTTTTTTTGTTTTTGAGTTTTTTTGTTTTTTTGATGTGTTCGTGTTTGGATTTTGAATGTGTGGTTTTGTTTGATTGATGTGTTGTTTTGTGATGTTGATTTGTTTTGTTGTGTGATTGTTTGATGATTGTTGTTTTTGTTTGTTTTTTTTTGTGTGTTTGTTTTTTGTGTGAATTGTTTGGTTTGTTTGGTGATGATTTTTGATTTGATGGATTTTGTGTTGTTTTGAATTTGTTGAAGTTTTTTTTTTGTTGATGTGTTTGTGTGTTTTGGATGTGTCTGTTTTTTGTTTTGTTTTGTTTTTTTGTTTTTTTTGTGTGTGTTGTGATGGTTCTGTTGTTTTTTTTTTTTGTTGTTTTGTTGTTTGTGATGGTTGTGTTTGTGTTGTTTATTTTTGTGGATTTGTTGCTGGTTTTTGTGTTGTGTGTTCTTTTGTTTGTTTTGATTTTTTGTTTGGAATTGTTGTGATGATTTGTTTTTTGATTTTGATTTGTGTTTTGTGATGGTGTTGTTTTTTTGATGGTGTTTTTTTTTGGTTTTTTTTGTGTGTTTGTTGTTGTTTTTTTGTGTTTTTGTTTGGATGTGTTTTGTGTGATGATTTATTGTTTGATGGGTTTGTTGATTGTTTTGATGTTCTTGTTTTTTGTGTTTTGTTTGATTTTTGTGTGATTGTGAATTTGTTTGTGTGATGATGTGTGATTTGGTGATGAATTGTTTGTGTGTGTGTGTATATGTTTGATGATTGTTTGTGGTTTGTTGTTGTTTTTGTGATGTTGTGTGAATTTTTTTTTTGGTTGGTTTTGGTGGATTTTTTTTGAATATTGATGTGTTTGGTTGTGATTTTGTTGTGATGTGTTTTGAATGTGATTTTTGTTTGTTTGATGCTTTTTTTTGTTGTTTGTGATTTTTTTTTTTGTTTTTTTGTTTGATTGTGTGTTGTGTTGGTTTTGTGTGTTTGTTGTTTTTGTTTTTTTGTTTGTGATTTGTTGAATTTTTTTTTTGATTTGTGTTTGTGATTTTTGTTGTTTTTGTTCTGTTTTTTTGTGATTTTTGTTTGTTGTTTTGTTGTGTGTGGTGTTTGTGTTTTGGTGTGTGTTGTTTTTGTGTGTTGATTGTTGTTTTGATGATGTGTTTGAATTGATGATTGTTTTTGTTTGTTTTTTCTGTTGTTGTGATTTGTTTTTTGTGTGTTTGTGTGTTGTGATTTTTTTTTTGTTTTTGTTGTTTGTGTGTTTGAACTTTGTTTGTTGTGAATTGATTGTGTTTGTTGTTTGTGTTTTTGTTGTGTGTTTGTTTTGTTGGGGATGTGTGTTGATTTTTTGTGTTGTTGTTGCATTTTGCGTGTTGTTGTTTTGATTGCTTTGGTGGGTTGTTCGAGTTTTTGTTTTTATTTTGGGAAACAAATTTTTTTTTTTTTTTTTTTTTTTTTTGTTTTTTTGATTTGTTTTGAATTTGTTGATGTTTGTGAATGTTGTTGATGAATTTTTTTTTGTTTTGTGTTTTTGTTTTGTTTTTTTTTGGTTTTTGTGTTTTTTTTGGTTTGTTTTGTTTGTTTTTTGAATTGTGTTTTTTTGTTGTGATTGTGTGTGATTTGATGTTGTTTGTGTTGAATTGTTTGATGTTTGAGTGTGTTTTGATTTTTTTTTGTTGTTTGGTTTTGATGTGTTTGATGTTTGATTGGTGAATTGATTTGTGTTTGTTGGTGAGCTTTTTTGATTTTTGTGTGTTTTTGTGTTTTGTGGTTTTTGGTGTTGGGTTTTTGTTGTGTTTGATTGTTTTTTGTTTTTGGTTTTTTGTGATTTGTTTTGTTTTTTTGTGTGTGTGATTGTTTTTTGTGGGATTTTTTTGAATGAATTTTTTGTGATGTGATGTTTTTTGTGTTTTGTTGTGTTGAATGTGTGTGATTTGATTGTTTGTGTGTTTTTTTGTTCTGTGTGTGTTTTTTTTGGATTGTTTTTGTTGTTTTTTGTGTTTTTTGTATTTGTTGTGATTTTTGTTTTTTTTTGTGTTGTGATTTTTTTTTTTTTTGATTGATTGATTTGATGTGTTTGTTGTGAATTGTGTGTTTGTGTTTTGTTTTGGTGTTTGTTGTTTTGGTTTTTTTGTGTGTGTTTTTTTGTTTGATTGTGCTGTTGAGTTTGTTGTTTGTTTTTTGATTTGTGCGTTTTTTTGGTGTGTTTGATTTTGTTTGTTTTGTTTGTTTTTTTTGTGTTTTGTTGTGTTTGTTGTTTGTTGATTTGTTGTTGATTGAATGTGTTTTTGTTTGTTGTTTGTTGTTTTGTGTGTGTTTTGTTTTTTTGTTGTTTTTGAATATTTTTGGTGTGTGGTTTTTGTTTGATTGTGTGTGGTGTTTTTTGTTTTTTTGTTGTTTTGTGATGATTGTTTTGTGTTGATTTGATTGTGTGTTGTTTTTGTCGATTCGTGTTGATTTTGTTTGTGATTTGATTGATTTGTTTTTGATGTGTTGTTTTTGATTGTTTTTGTTGTTTTTGTATTTTTTTGTTTGTGTTTTATTTTTGTGATTTGTTGATTGTTGATTGTGTGATGTGTGTTTTTTCGTTGTTTTTTGATTGATTTTTGTTTGTGTTGGTGTTTGTTTTGGTGTTTTGATTTTTTTTGTTTTTTGATGTGGTTTGATTTGTGAATGTTTGTTGTTTTTTGATTTTTTTTGTTTTTTGATGCTTTTGTTGTTTTTTTTTTGCGTTTGATTTGTTGTTTTTGTGTTTTTTTTTGATGGATTTTTTGTGATGAGTGTGTTGTGTATGTGTGGTTGTGTTGCTTGTTGCTTTGTTTTTGGTTTTGTTGTGTGTGTATTTGAATTTTTGTGTGATTTTTTTTTGAGTGTTTTGTTTGATGATTTGTGATGTGGTTGTTTGTGTTTTTGTGATTGTTGATGATGTGAGTTGATGTTTTGTTTTTGTTTTGTTGTTTTTGATGTTTTTTTTGTTTTTGTGTTGTTTTGTTTGGTTTTGTTGTGTTGTTTGTGATTTGCTTGATTGTTGTTGTTTTTTTTTTTTGGTGTTTGTTGATTGTTTTTGTTTTTTTATGTTGTGTGTTGTGTTTTGTGATTTGGTGATTGTGGTCTTGTTTGTTGTTTGGTGTTTGTGGATGCTTTTTTGTGATTTTGTTTTTGAATTGTGAATTGTTTTTTTGTGTGTGTGTGGTGTTGTTTTTTTTTTGTGTTTGTTTTTTTGTTGTTTTGTTTTTTGTTGTTTGTTGATTGTGAGGTGTTGTTGTGTTGTTTTTTTTTGTGATTGTTTTTTTTTGATTTTTGAATTTTGTGATTGTTGTTGTTTGTGTGTTTGTGTGTTTTTTTGTTGTGAGTTTTTGTTTGTTTGTTGTTGTTTGTTGGTTTTGTTGTTTGTGTTTTGTTGTTTGTTTGTGTTTGATGGTGGTGTGATTAGATTTTTTGTTGTTGTTGTGATTTGAGTGTTTGATTTTGTTGTTGTTTGTGTTTTGGTTTTTTTTTCTGTTTTGTTTGAAGATTGATGTTTTTTGGGATTGGTTTTGTTTGTTTATTTTGAATGTTTGGTGATTTCTGGAATTTGATTGTTTTTTTGTTGTTTGATTGTTGTGTTGGATGTGATTTTTTTTTTTTTTTGATTTGTTGTTTGTCTGATTCTTGGGGGATTTGTGTGTTTTGTGGTGTGTGTTTTGTGTGTGTGTGTGGTGTTTGTGTTTTGGATGTTTTTTTTGTTTGATTTGAATGGGTTGATTTCCCGAATTGTTGATGTTTGATGTGGTGTTTTTTGTGTTTTTTTTGGTGTGTTTTTTTATCTGTTTGATTGTTGAGTTTGTTTTTGATTTTTGTGTGATTTGATCTTGTGATTGGTTGTGATGTTTGATGTTTTTTTTTGTTGATGGTGAATGTGTTTTGTGTTTTGTTTGGGATGGTTGTGTGATTGGAATTTGTGTTTGGCTTTTTGATTGTTGGATTTTTTGAATGATGAATGTTTTGTTTTGTTGATTTTTTTGTTGGTGATTGTGTTTGTGTTTGTGTTTTTGATGAATTTGTCTTTTGATGTGTTTTTGATTTTTTTGATGTTTTTCTTTTTTTGTGTGTTTGAAATGTTGTTTTTTTTTGTGTTTGTGTTGTGAGTGTTTTTTGTTTGATTTTGTTTGTGAATGTGTCGGTTTGGTTTTTTGATTGGTGTTGCCCTGTGTGTGTTGTGCATTTTTTGATGAATTTGATTTTTTTTTTCTTTTTGTGTTTTTGTTTGTTTGTGATTTTTTTTTGATGGTTGATTGTTGTGTTTTTTTGGTGTTTGTAGTTGTTGTTTGTTTATCTGATTGATTTTTGAATTTGATGATTTGTTGATTGTGTGTGGTTTGTTTTGTTTTGGTTTGTGGGATTGGTGATTTGTGTTTGTGATTGATGTTTGATGGTTTGTGTTTTTTGTTTGTGTTTTGATGTGATTTGTTGTTGTGATTTTGTGTGATTGTGTTGATTTGATTTTTTTTTTGTTTGATTTTTTGGTGTTGAATGATTGATTTGTTTTTTGATTTTGGTTGTGTCGTTTTTGTGTTGTTTGTCTTTGATTTTTGTGAATTTTGATTTGGGATGATTTTTGTGTTTGTTTGTGGTTGGATGTTGATTGTGTTTTGTGTGTTTGAATGTTTTTTTGATGTGTGTGTTTGTGGTTGTTTTTTTGTGTTTTGTGTGGTGTGTTTGATGTTTTGATGGTTTGTGTTGATTTTTTTTTTTTGTGTTGTTGTTTGTGTTTTGATTGTTTTGTGTTTTTTGTGTTGTTTTTGTTTTGGATCTTTTGTTGTTTTTGATTTGTTGATGGTGTGTGTTGATTTTAGATGTTTTGGTGAATTTTTTGCTTGTTTGTGTGTTGTGTGTTTTGATTGTTGTTTTTGTTGTGTGTGTTTTTTTTTTTTGATGTGTTTGTTTTTTTTTTTGTTTTGTGATTGTTGGATCTTTTTTGTGTGTGTTTTGTGGGTTGTTGTTTTTTGATTCTGTTTGTTGTTGATGATGTTGATTTTGTTGTTTTGGGATGATTGATGTTGGTGATGATTTTTGTGTTTGTGTTTGTGTGATTTGTTGTTTGTTTTGATGTTGTTTTTGGTGATTTGAATTGTGTGATGTTTTTTTTTTTTGTTGTGTTCTTTTGTTGATTTGTGTTTTTTTGTTGTGTGATGTGTTCGATTGTTGTGTTTTTTTTGGTTTTTGTGTTGAATTGTTGCTATTTTTTTGAATTGTTTGTTGTTTTGGTGTTGATTTGATTGTGATGATTAGTTTTGATTTTGATGTTGGTTTTTGTTTTTGTGTTGTTGTTTGATGATGTGGTGATGATGTGTTTTGATGATTGGTCGTTGGTGATTTGATTGGTGTATTGTGTGTTTGTGTGAATGATTTTGTGTTGTGGTATGTTGTTGTTATGTGATTGTGTGTTTTGTGATGATTTTGATGATGGTTGTTTTTTGTTTTGTGTTTGTGTGATTGATTGATTGTGTTTTGTGATGTGTTTGTGTTGTGGTGTTTTTTTTGTTGTTGTTTGTTTTTGTTCTTGAATTGTTTGGTTTGTTTTGTTTGATGATGTGTGATTGTGGTGTTGATGTTTTTTGTTTTGTTTTCTGTTTGCGTGTAGTTGATTGTTTGTGGTGTTGATTGTGTTTTCGGTTGTTGTTGAATTTGTGGTTGATTGTGTGGGTTTTTTTGATGTTTGATCGTTGGGATGATTTTTTGTGTGAATTTTTGATGTTGTTTGTTTTTGTTTGGTGATGTTTTTGTGTTTTGTTTTTGTTGTGTTTTTTTGTTTGTTGAATTGTGATTTTGTTGGTGTTTTTGTTGTGATGGTTGGTGGTTTGTTGATGATGATGTTTTTGTTCTTTTTTGTGGTTTGTTTTTTGTTTTGTTGTTTTTTGTTTGTGTGTTGATTTTTTTTGTTTTGTGTTTGATGATGGTTTGTTTTTTGTGATTGGTGGTTTGCGTTGAATTGGTTGTTTGATTTTTTTGAATTTGTTTTGTTGTTGTGATGTTTTTTGTTTGTTGTGATGATGTGTTTGTTGTTGTTTTTGTGTTTTGTTGAATTTTTGTGGTTTTTTTTTTTTCTTTTGTTTGATTTGTTTGACTGATTTGTTGATGTGTTTTTGTTGTTTGTGTGTGTTGTTTGTTGATTTTGTTGTTGGTTTGTTTTTGTGTTTGGTGTTTGTGTGTGGTGTGTTGATGTGGTTTGTTTTTTGGTGTTTGTGTGTGTTGTTTTTGTTGTGATTGAAGTTGTTTTGTTGATTGTTTGGTTTTTTGTGATGTGTTTTGATGTTGTTTGTGATGTGATTGATGTTTTTTTTTTGATGTTTTTTTTTGTTTTGTTTTGATGTGATGAATTGATGTTTTTGAATTGTGTTGATTGTTTTTTTTTTTTGTGTGATGTTGGTGTGTGGTTGATTTTGTTTGTGATTTTGTTTGTGTGTTTTGTGATTTGTTGTGTTTTTTGTGTGTGTGTTGTTGGGTGATTGTTGGTGATTTTTGATTGTGAATTGAATTGTTTGATTTGATGTTGTTGTGTAAGTTTGTTTTGTTTGTGTGATTTTGTTTGATGTGAAGTGTGATGGTTGTTGTGTGTGTTGGTGTGTGATTTGTGATTTTGATGTTTTTGTGATGTTTTGTTTTTTTTTGTGTGTTGTGTGAATTTGTGTGTATGGTGTTTGATTTGATGGAATTGTTTCTTTTTGTTTTTGTTTTTGTGTGAATTTTTTGATTTGATTGAATGTTTTGTTGTTTGTTGTGTGTTTGGATGTGTTGAATGTTTTTTTGTGTGATTTGTTTTGTTGTTCGTGATTTTGTTTGATTTGTTGTTGATTGTTTGTGTTGTTTGTTTTGTTGATTTTGGATTTTGTTGATTTTTGTTTTGTGTGGATTTTTTTTGTGTTGATTGTGTTTTTTGTTGATTTTGAATGTTGTTGTTTTTTGTTGTTGTTGTGAATGCTTGTTGGTTGATGTTTTTTTGATTTGTTTGTTGTGTTTTTTTTTTTTGTGATTTGTGATTTGTTTTGTGAGCTTGCCCCCTCTCTGCTACTTTTATCTTCTCCCTTCCCTCTGTTTTTTTTTTTTTGATTGTTGACCCTACAGACTCTTTTGATTTTTTGTTTTTGTTTTGTTACGGTTTTTGTGTTTGTTATGACCCTCCCCGCATTTGTTCGTGTTGGACTGTGAATTTTTTGTGTTTTGTTTTTTTGTTGTTGTCTCGTTGTGTGTTGAATGATTGTGTTTTTGTGTTTTTTTGTGGTTTGATGTGTTTGATTGTTTTTTTGTTGTGATTTTTTGTGGATTGTTGGTGATGTTTGTTTTTTGATTTTGTTGATGAATTGTTTATTTTTTTTGGTTGTTGATTTGTTGTTTTTTTTTTTTTGTTGTTGTTTTGTTGTTTGTGTTTGATGTTGTTGTTTTTGTTGTTGTTGTGATGTTTTGTTGTTGTTGTTTTTGTTTGTGTTTTTTTTGTTGTTGATTTTTGGTTTGTGTTTGTTGATGGTTTTTTGTTTTGTGTGATTTTTTTTTGTTGTGGTTGTGATGTTTTTTGTTGGTTTTGTGAATTTTTTTTTTGTTGTGTGTGTTGTGGCTGTTTTTGTTGTCTGATTTGATTTTTTTTTGATGGGATGTTTGTGATTGTGTTTTTTTTGTGAGGATTTTTATTTGTGATTTGTGTGTTTTTGTGCTGTTTGTTTGTGGTTGATGTTGAATGATTTGTGTTGTTGTTTTTTGATTTGTTTTTTGTTTTGACTGTTTGTTGTTGTGTGTTTTGTTTGTGTTGTTGGGGTTTTTTGTGATTGTTTGTTGATTTTGTTTTTTTGTTTGTTTTTTTGTGTTTTTTTTTTTGTTTTGTTGAATTTTTGTTTGTTGATTTTTTTGTTTGATGTTTGTGTGTTTGTTTGATGTGTTTTGTTTGGAATTTTGTTTTTTTGATTTTGTGTTTTTTGTTGAATGATTGTTGTGATGGTTGTTGTGATTGTTTGTGTTGAGTGTTTTTTTTATTTGTTTTGATTTTGTTTTAGTGTTGTTTTGGTTTGTTGTTTGATGTTTGGTTTTTTTTTTGTGTTTTTGTTTTGTTGGATTTCTTGTGATTGTTTGTTGTTTTTTGTTTTTTTTTTGATGTGATTGATTTTGTGTGTGGTTGTGTGTTTTTTTGTTTTTGTGAGTGTGTGTTGTGATTGTTTGTTTTTGTGGTTAGTTTTGTTTGCTTGTTTGATTGTTGTGGTTTTTGTGGTTTTTGAGTTTGTTGTGAGGATGAATATTGTTTGATTTTGTTTGTTTTTGATTTTGTTTTTTGTTGTGTTTGTGGTGAATTTTTTTTGTGATGTTTGTGTGTGTGTTTTTTGCTGTGTGTGGTTTGATTGTTTTTGATTTTTGTTGTTTTGAATTTTTGTTTTTTTGTTGGTGATTGATTGATTTTTTGAGTGTGTGTTTTTTTTTTTTGTATGATTGTGTTGTTGTGTGTTTGGATGATGTGTGAATTGGTTGATTGTTTGTTTGATTTTGATTTGGTGTTGTTTTTTTTGTTTGGAAAATTGATGATTTTTGTTGTGTGATTGTGTTTGTGTGTGTTGTTGTTTTTTGTGTTTGTGTGTTGAATTGTGGATTGTTTTGTTTGATGAGTTTTGTTTTGTGTTTGTTTGTTTTGTGTTGTGTTGTTTGTGTTTGTTTTTTGTTTTTGTTTGTGTGTTTTTTTTTATGTTGTGTGTGAGGAATTTGGGGATGATGATTTTCTGTTTGTTGATGATGTTGAAATTTTTTTTGTGTGTGTTGTGGTTTGTTTGTTGTGATGAATTGTTGTGATGTTTTTGTCTTTTGTTGTTTTGTGTGTTTTAGTTGTGTGTTGTGTTTTTGGAATTTGTGTTTTGTTGTTGTTTTTTTGTGATTGATTTGTTGAATTTGTGTTTTTTGTTTGTTTTGTGTTTTGATTTTTGTTTTTTTTGATTTTGATTTTGTGTGTGATTGTGAATTTTTTGATTTTTGGTTGTTTTTGTGTTTTGTTGTGTTTGTGTTTTGTTTTGTTGATTTGTGTGATTTTGTTGTTGTGTGTTTTGTTGTGAATTTGTGTTGTTTTGGTGATGTTTTTGCTTTGTGATTTGTTTTTTTTGTTGTTTTGTTTGTGAATTGAATTTGTGATTTTTTGTGTGTGGTTTGATTGTTGATTTTTTGATTTTGTTGTGTTTTTGATTTTTGATTTGAATGACGTTTTGTGTGTTTTTGTGTTGCAATTGATGGTGTTTGATTGTTTGTGTGATGAATTTGTTGATTTTGTGGTGTTTTTTGATTTTTTTTTGATTTTTTTTTGAGGTGTTGTTTTTGTTTTGTGGTTTGTTTTTTTTTGTTTGTTGTTGATTGTTTGGTTTGGTGATTTGTGTGGGAATTGTTTTTGAGGTGTTTTGTGTTGTGATTGATTGATTTGTTTTGAAAAATTCTGATTGTTGTTTTTTGTTTTTGTTTTTTTTGTTTTGTTTGATTTTTGTGTTGTTTTGTTGTTTTTGTGTTGATGTGTGATTGTTTGGGGTTTTGTGTGATTTTTGTGTTTTGATTGTGCTGATTTGTTGATTTGTTGATGTTTTGTTTGTTGATGTTTGTGTGTGATGTTGTGATTGATTGATTTGTTGTTTGTGTGTTGTTTTGTGATTGTTTGTGAGTTTGATGTTTTTGGTGTGTTGTTTGAGTGTTGTTGTGTTTGGGTTTTTGATTGTTTTTGTTTTGTGTGTTTGTTGTTGTGTGTTGAAGTTTGATGAATGATTTTGTTTTTTTGATTTTGTGTTGTGTTGTTTTTTTGTGTTGTTTGTTTTTTTGTTTTGTTGATGATGTTGTTTTTGAATTTTTGTTTGTTTTTGGGATGTTGTTTTTGCGTATTGTTTGTTTTTGTGGGTGGTTTTTTTTTGTTGTGATGTTGTTTTGTTGTGTGATGTTGTGAATTTTTTTGTGTTGTTGTGGTGTGTTGAATGTTTGCTTTTGTTGTTTTTTGTGTGTGTGAGTGTGAATTTGTTGATGTTGTTGATGTGTTGTTGTTGTTGATTGAATTGGATGTGATTTTGTTGTTTTTTTTTTTGAATTGTTGTTGTTGTGTGATGTTTTTGTGTTTTGTTTTGTTTGTTGATTTGTGTGGTTGTTTTTTTGGGGGGGGTGATGATTTGTGGTTTTTTGTGTTGTGTTGTGTTTGTGTTGTTTGGATTGTGTTTCTTTTTTTTTGTTTGTTTTTGTGTGTTTTTTTTTGTTTGTTGTTTTTTTTGTGTTTTGTTTTTTGTGTTTTGTTATTGTTTGTTTTGTTTGTTTTTTTTTTTGTTTTGTTTTTTGTGATTTTTGATGTGTTTTTTTGATGTTTGATTTTGTTTGTGTTTTGTTTTGATTTTTTGATGTTGTGTTGTTTTTTTGATTTGCTTTTTTGTGATGTCTGTGAATCTGTGGTTTTTTTTTGATTGATGTGTTTGTTTTTGTTTTTTTTGAGTTTGTTGTTTGTGGATGTTTTGTTTTTTTGATTTTTGTTTTGGGTTTTTTTTTTGAAAAAAAATTGGTGGGGTTGGTGGTTTTTTTTTTTTTTTGGGTGAATGATTTGAATGATGTGATGTTGATTGATGCTGTTGTTTGTTTTTGATGTGTTGTGGTTTTTTGTTTTTGTGATTGTTGTTTTGATGGTGATGTGTGTGATGTTTTTGTGTGTTTGTGATGTTGATGTTTTTTTGGTTTGTTTTGTTTTTTTTGTTGTTTGTTTGTTTTTGTTTTTGGTTTTTGTGAATGTTGGGTGTTTTGATTTTTGATTGATTGTTGTGGTTTTTTGTGGTTTTGAATTTGAAGTTTTGTGTTTTGATTGTTTGTTTTTTTTGTGTGTTGATGGGGGGGGGGGGGTTTGCTGTGTGTTTTTTGTGTGTGGTTGATGTTGTGTTTTTTTGTTGTTTGAAATTGATTTTTTTGATGATTTTTTTTTGTTGTTTGTTTGTGTTGGTTTTTTGTTGTTTGTTTGTTTTGTTTTTTGTGTTTTTGTTGTGATTTTTTGTTTGTGTTGTGATGTTTTGATTTTTTTTGTGTGTTTTGTGATTTGTTGTTTGATTTTTGTGTTGTGTTTTGTGTGTTTTTGTTGTTTTGTGTTTGTGTGTTTTTGAATTGTTTGTTGTTGTGTTGTTTGTGTGGATGTTTTTGTGTTGTTTTTTGTTTGTTGTGATTTGGATTGTGATTTTTGTTTGTTTGATGTGTCTTTTTTTTGTGTTGTTTTGGTTTTTTGTTTTTTTGATGATGTTGTTTGATCTTGGGTTTGTTTGTGATGTGTGATTGTTGTTGTTGTGTTGTTTTGTGTGTGTGATTTTTTTTGTGGTTTTTGATTTGATGTGTGTTGGTTTTTTTGGTTCGGTGATTTTGTGTGTGTTGTGTGTTTTGTGATGAATTTTGGTGTTGATGATTGATGTGATTTGTTTTTTTTTTGACTGAATTTGTGTTTGATTTGTTTTTTTTGATTTTGTTGTTTTTTTTTTTTGTGTGTTGTTTTTGATTGTTTTTTTGATTTTTTTGTGTTTTTTGATGTTTGATGTTTTTTTTTTCTGTGTTTGAAATTTGTGTGTTGATGTTGATGTGTGTTGATTTTGAGGTTTGATTGTGTTTTGAATTTTTTTGTGTTGTGTGTGATGATTGTGTTGTTGTTGATTGTTTTGGTTGGTTGATGTTGAGTTGTTGTGTTGTTGTTTTTTTGTGAATTTTTGTTTTTGTGATGTTTTGATGTGATTGTTTGTTTTTGTTTGTGATGGATTTTGTTTTTGACTTTGTTGTTTGTTGTGTGTGCTTTTGTTTTGTTTGATTGTTTTTTTGATTTTTGGTGAATTTGTGTGTTGTGGTGTGATTGTTTTGTTGTGATGCGTTGATTTTGACGTTTTGTTGATTGTTTTTGTGAGTTGTTATGTTTTGTTTTTGTGTCTTGTTTTTCTTTGGATGTGATTTTTTTGTTGATTGTTGTTGTGTGTTTGATTTGTTGTTGTTTTTGTGTTTTGTTTTTTTTTTTCTTGTTTTGATGTTTGTTTTTTTGATGTTGTGGTTGTGTGTGTTGTTTTGGTGTTGTTTGTGATTTTTTTTTTTGTGTGTTTTGGTTTTTTGTGTTTGTTGTTTGTGTTTGGTGTTTTATTGTTGTGTTTTGTGTCTGTGTTCTTGTGTTGTGTGAATTTTGTTTCCTGATCTTTGTTGTTGTGTGAATTTGTTTGATGTTGTGTGTGTTTGTGGAATTGATGTTTTGTTGTTTTGTGTTTGATGATTTTTTTGTTGTTGTGTGTGATTTTGTTTGGATTGTTGTTGAATGATTGTTGTGTGATGTTTTGATTTGGTGGTTGTTTGTGTGTGTGTGATTGTTTTTTGGTTGAAATTTTTTGTGTTGGTTTGTTTTGCTGGACCCCCTTGTTGTTGTGTGAATGATTTTGATTGTTGTGGTTGTTTGTGTTTTTTTTTTGTGTGTTGGATTTGTTGGTTTGGTGTTTGTTTGTTGTTTTTTGTTGTTGATTTGTTGTTGTTTTTTTTGTTGACTGAATGTGAATGTTTGTTGAATTTTTTTTGATTTTGTGTTGAATTGTTGGTGCTGAATTGTGGGAATTGATGTGTTTTTGGGTGGTGTTGTTTTGTGTATGTTTTGTGATTTGTTGTTGTGATTGTTTGTTTGTGTTTTTTTTTTGATGTGTTTTGTTTTGTGTTTTGTGGTTGTTGTGATTGATGTGTGTGTGGTGTGTTGTTGTGTTGTTTTGTTCGAGTGTTTTTGTGTGTTTTTTTTTTTTGATTTTTTTTTGTTGTGTGTTTGTTTGGGTGGATTTGTGGGATTTGTTGTTGTTTTTTTTTGTGTTTGTTGATTTTGTGTGTTTTTGTGTTTGTGTGTGTGTTTTGTTTTTTTTTTGAGTTTTGATTGTTGTTTGATGTTGTTGATTTTGATGTTTTGTGTTTGTTGTTGTGTTGTGATTTGTGAATTTGTTGGTGATTTTTTTCTTTTGTTTGTTTGTGTGTTGAATGTTTTTGATTTGTTGTGATTTTGATGTTGTTGTTGGTTTTTTGGGGGAAAAAATGTGTGTTGTGATGTTGTGATTTTTTGATGTTGTTTGTTTTTGGTTTGGTTGTTTGTTTTTTTTGAGGTTTTTTTTGTTTTGAATTTTTTGTTGTTGGTTTTGTTGTGATGTGTTTTTTTTGATGTGTTGTGTTTGTGGTTTGTGTCGTTGTTTGAATTTGGATGATTTTGCATGTGTTTTTGTGTTGGTTGTGTTGTTTGTGTGGTTGTTTTTTGATTGTGGTTTGTTGTGTGTTTGTTGTTTTGTTGAATGTGTTTTTTTGTTTTGTTTAGTTGATTGGGTTTTTGTGTTGTTTGGTGTGTTTGTTTTGGTAGTGTTTGTGATTTGTTGTTTGATGTGATTTGGTTGTTTTTTGTGTGTTTTGTTGTGTTGTGTTGGTTTGTTTTTGTGTTTGTTGTTTTGTGTGTTTGTTGATTTTTTGTTTTTTTGGGATGTGTTTGTGTTTGATTTGTTTGTGTGATCGGTTTTGTGTGTGTTGTTGTTTTCTTTGCTTTGATTGTGATGTGAATTTTTGTTTTGTTTGGATGTGTGTTGTTTTTGTTGGTTGTTTTTTTTGTGAGTGATTTGTGTTTTGTTTTTGATGTTTGATTTGTTGTTGTGTGTTTGTGTGTGTTTTTTTTGATGTGATTGTGTGTGTTGTGTTTTTTGATTTGTGTTTGATGTTTGTTTTTTGTGGTTGTGTTTGTGTGTGTTTTTTGTGTTGATGATTGTGTGTTTTTGTGATGATTGTTTTTTTTTGTTTTTGGAAGTTTTGTGATGTGAATTGAATGTTGTGTGATGGATTGATTGTTGATTGTTGGATGTTTGTTGTGTTGATGTGTTGTTGAATTTTGTTTTTTGTTGGTGTTGTTGTTTTTTGGGGGGTTTGTTGTTTTGATGTTTGGTTTGATTTGTTGTTTTTGTTTGGTTTTTGTGTTTTTGTTGTTGATTGTTGTTGTCCTTGTCTGTTTTTGGATGATGTTTGTTTTTTGTTTTTTTTGGTTGACTTTTTGTGATTTTTGTTGTTTGTTTGATGAGTTTTTTTGTTTGTTTTGAATGTTTTGTGTGTTTGTGGTGTGTGTGTGTTCTGATTTTGTGTGTTGTGTTGAAATTTTTGTTGGATTGTGTTTTTGTTTTTTTGTTTGTTGATTTGTGTTGTTGTCTGTGTTGTTTTGTTGAATTTTGTTGTTTGTTTTGGTGTTGATTTTTTTTTGAATGTTGTGTGTTTTGTGTTTTGTGAATTGTTTTGTGTGTTGTGTGTTGTTTGATGTTTTGTTTGTGAATTGTTGTTTTTTTGGTGATGTTGTGTTGTGTTGGTGTTTTTTTTTTTTTTTGTTGATGTTTGATGTAGTTTGTTTGTGAATTTCTTTGTGAGGTGATGTTGTTTTTTTGTTTTTTTTTTGGTGGTGTGTTTGATTGTTGATTGTTGTGTGAGTTGTTTGTTGTCGTTGGTGGTGTGAATTGTTGTTTTGATTTTTTGTGTTTTGTTGAATGTTTTTGATTGTTTTTTGGTGTTGTGATTGATTGTTTGATGTTTTTTGATTGTTTTTTGTTGTTTTGATTTGTTGTTTTTTTTGTGTGTTTTTTTGTTTGATTTGTGAATTTTGATGCTGAATTGTGTGTTGTTTTTTTGGTTTGATTGCGTTTGAAGTTTTTGTGTTGTGTTGATTTTTTGTGTTTTTGTGTTTTGTGTTGTTTGGATTTTGGTGTGTTCGTTTTGTGTTGTTTTGTGGTTGTGTGTGTGTGTTGTGTTTGTGTTTGTGTTGTTGTGTTGGATGTTGTTTTGTGTTTTGTGGATTTGGGTTTTGAATTTTGATCTTTGTATTGTTGTGGTGTTGTGTTTGTGTTTTGTTGTTTTTTGTGTTGTGATTGTGATTGTGTTGTGTGGATTTTTGATGATTGTGTTGTGTTGTGGGTGTGATTTTGTGTGTTTGTGATTTGTGTTTTTGTGATGTTTGGTGTTTTTTGGGTTTGATGTGTTGATGTGTGTTTGTGTGATTTTTGTTGTGTGAATTTTGTTTTTTAGATTTGATGTTTGGAATGTTGTTGTGTGATGGTTGTGGGTGTTTTGATGTGATGTGTTGTGTGTTGTTTTTTTTTGTGTGATTTGTTTGAATACTGTTTGGTTGTGTTTTGATTGTGTTTGGTTTGTTTGTGTTTTTGTTTTGTGTTTTTTGTTTGTGTGATTTTGTTGTTTTTTTTTGATTTTTGTTTTTTGTTCGTTTTTTTGTTTGGTTATTTTTGTGTTGTTTTGTGTGTTTGTTTGTTGTGATTTTTTTGTTTGTTTTTTGTATGTTTTTTGTTTGTTTGATGAATGTGTGTTGTGATTGTTTTCTTTTGTTTTGATTGTGTGTTTGTGTTTTGAATTTTGTGTGATTGTTTTTGTGATTGTTGTTGTTGGTTGTTGATTTTTTTTTGTTTGTTGTTTTTTTTTGTTTGTTTGTTTGTTTTTGTGGTTGTTTTTTTTTGTGTTGGGGATGTTGTGTGTTTGTGTGAATTTTGTTGTTTGTTTTTGGTTTTGACTGTGTTGTTTTTTTTTGAATTTGTTTGTGTTGTGGGGTGTTTGTTTTTTGTTTGTTGTTTTGTGTTTTTGTGTGTGTGTTTAATGTTTTTTGTTTTTGATGTTTTGTGTTTGTGAATTGTTTGTTGATTGTTGTTGATTTTGTGTTGTTTGTTGGTTTTGTTTGAATTTTGAATTTTTTTTGTGTTGTTTGTGTTTTGTTTGATTTTGATGTTTGATTTTTTGTTGTGGTGTTTTTTTTTTTGTTTTTTTTTTGTGAATTTTTTTGTTTTTTTTTTGTTGTGATTTGTTGTCTTTTTTGTTTTGATTTTGTGTGGGTTTTTTTTGATTGTTTTGTTTGTTGTGGTGTGATTTTGGGTGTGTGTGTGTTTTTTGTGATGTTTTTTGTTGTTGGCTTGTTTTTTTGAATTGTTTGTTTTGTTGTTTGATTGGTGTTGTGTGTTTTTTGTGTTTTTGTGTTGTGTGTTGTTTGTGTGTTGATGTTGTGATTTTTGTGGTTTGTGTGGTTGATTGGTGTTGTTTTTTGGGATGTTGTGTTTGGTTGTGATGTGTGTTTTTTTTGGTTTGGTGGTTGTTTGTTTTTTTGTGTGTTGGTGTTATTGTTTTTGTTTGGGTTTTGTTTTGTTGTGCTGTGTGTTGTGTGTTGTGTGATGATTGTTTGTTGTTGGTTTTGTTTTTGTTTTGATTGTTAGTGTGTTGTTTTTTTTTTTTGTTTGTTTTTTTTTGTTTGATTTGTTGTGTTTTTGTGTTTTGATTTGTTTTTTGTGTGTGTTTTGTTTGTTGTTGTTGTTGTGATGTTGTTTGTTTTGTGTTGAATGTTGTTTTGTGTGTTGTTGTTGTGTTTTTTTGTTGAATTGTTTGCTTGTGTTGTTGGAATTTTTTTGTTGTGTTGTTGTGGATTTTTGTTGTATGTTGTTTGTTTTGAATTGTGTTTTGTTGTTTGTTTTGTTGTTGATGTTGTTGTGTATGAATTGAATTGTGTTGTGTTGTGATGTTGATTGTTTGTTTGATTTTTTGTTTGATTGTTTTGTTTTGGTGAATTGTTTTGCTTTGTTGTTTTGTTTTTTTTGATGTTGTTGTTTGATTTGTTTTTTTTGTGTGTGTGTTTTTGTGTGGTTTGATTGTTTGATTGGTGTGTTGTGTTTTTGTTTTTGTTGTGGTGTTTGAGTGATTTTGAAAAAATTTTGTTTTTTGTTGATTTTGTTGAGTGTTGATGTGTTTGATTTTTTGATGATTGTGATTTTTTTGTTTTTGTTTTTTGTTTGTTGTTTTTTTGTTGATGTGGTTAGATTGTGATGTTGGGGGGGGGGGGGGGTTTGGGTTTTGTGTTGGTTGTGTTTTTTGCTGATTTTTTGAATTTTGGTTGATGATTGATTGATGATTTTGATGTGTTGTTGTTTTTTGGTTTTTTGTTTTGGTGTGAATTTGTGTGTGTTTTTTTTTTGTGATGTTTTTTTTTGTTTGTTTTTTTTGTTTTGTGTGATGATTGTGTTGTTGTTTGATTTTTTGTGTTTGTGTGTTTGTTTTTGTTTTGTTTTTGTGTTGATGTGTGTTTGTTTTTTTTTTTTTTTGTGTTTTGATTGTTTTTTTGTTTTTGGTTTGATTGCTTTTTGTTTTTTTTTTGTTTTGTTTTTTTTGTTGTTTTGTTGATGTGTTTGTGTGATTTGATTGTGTTTTTTGCTTTGATTTGTTTGATTTTTTTTTTTGTGTGGTTGGTGTTGTGTGGTTGTTTGATTGTTGTTTTGAATTGTTTTGATGATTTTATTTGTTTGTTTTGTTTGTTGTGATTGTGTGATGTTGAATTGTTGATTTTGGTGATTTGCTTTGTTGTTGTTGTTTGTGATGTGATCGTGATGTGTTTGATTTGTGATTGGTTTGTTTTGATTGATGTTGTGTTTGTTGATTTGTTTTTTGTGTTGTGAGATTTTTTTTGTGGTGATTGGTTGATTTGTTTGAATATGTATTGTTTGTTTTTTTTTTTTTGTTGTTTGTTTGTTTTGTTGATGATGTTTTGTTGTTTTGTTGTGAATTGTTGTTTTGTTTGGTTTGTTGTGTTTTGTTTTGATTGTGTTTGTTTTTTGGTTTGATTTTTTGTTGTTGTGTTGATTTTGTTGTTTGATCTGTTTGTTGTTTTTTTTGTTGTTTGTTTTTGTTGTTGTGGTTGTGTTTTTGTGTTTGTGTGATTTTGATGTTGATTGTGTGTGATTTGATTTTGATTGTGTTGTGTTTCTTTTTGTTGAATTGTTGTTTGTTATTTTTTGATATTTTTTTTTGTGTGGGATTGTTTTTTGTTGTGTTGTTTTGGTGTTGTGTGTTGGTTGTTTTTGTGAATGTGTTTGTGATTCTTTTTTTGTTTTTTTTTTCTTTGTGTTTGAATGTGATGTTTTTTTGGTTGTTTTTGTGTTTGTTTTGTGTTTTTGTTTGTTGTTGGTTGATTTGTGTGTGTGAATTGTTTTTTTGATGTTTTTTGTGTGATTGTTTTTGTTGTTTGTGTGATTTGTGTTTGTTGTGTTGATGTTGTGATGTTTGTTGATTGATTGAGTTGATGTTTTGTTGTTTGTGTTTGGCGTGATTTTGTTTGTGTGTTGTGTTGATTTTTTGTTGGTTTTTTTTGTCGATTTTGTTTGTTTGTTGTGATTTGTTTTTGTTTTTTTTTTTTTGATGTTTTTTGATGATTGTTGATTGTTGATGGATTTTGTTGGTTGATTTTGAATTGTT
Organism: Dynastes maya; assembly: GCA_029619315.2. Lineage (NCBI taxonomy): Eukaryota > Metazoa > Arthropoda > Insecta > Coleoptera > Scarabaeidae > Dynastes > Dynastes maya. The sequence continues at coordinate 10,925 of JAROYE020000106.1, read as the reverse complement.
GTTTGTGGTTTGGTTTGATTGTTGTGTTTGTGTTGTTTGTGATGTTTTTTTTGTTTTTTTTTTGTTTTGTTTTTTGATTTTTTGTTTTTTTTTTTGTTGTTTTTTGTTTTGTGTGTTTGTGATTGTTGTGTGATTTTTTTTTTTTTGTTTTTTTGATGATTTTTTGGTTATGTGTGTGTGATTTTTTTGGTGTTGATTTTTGTTTGTTTTTGTGTTGTGGTTTTTTGTGTTGTTTTTGTGTTTGTGTTTTTGTTGGATTTGTGGTTTGTGTTGTGTTGTGTTTGTGTGTTTTGTGTTGATGTTGTTTTTTTTTGAATTGAATTTTGTGTGTTTTGTTGTGTTTGATGTGTTTTTTTTGAATTTGTGTGTGTGATGATGTTTTTTTGTTTGAATTTGATTGTTGTTTGTGTGTTTGTGATGTTTTGTGTTTTTTTTGGTGTGTTGTTGTTGTGTTTTTGTTTTGTTGATGTTGTCTTGTTGTTTTTGATGTTGATTGTTTGATTGTTGTGTGTGTTGATTTTTTTTGTTTTTGTTGTTTTTTGTTGATTTTGTGTGATGTTTTTGATTGCGGTGGGTTTTGTGATTGTGTTGATGATTTTTTGTGTGTGTTTGATTTTGATTGTGAATTGTGATGTGGTTTGTTGTGTGTTTTTGTGTTGCGATTTGAATTGTGTTGGTTTTTTGTGTTGTGCTGATTTGGTGTGATTGATTGTTGTTGTTTGTGATTTTTTTTTTTGATTTTTGATGTTGATTTTGTTGTGTTGATTGAATGTGTTGAATTTTTGAATACTTTTTTTGTTGTTGTGAGTTTTTTTGTTGTTGTTGATTGGTTTTTGTTGATTGATTGTTTTTGATTTTTGATTTTGTTTTTGTTGATTGATGTTTTTGTGTTTTTGTTTTGTGTGAATTTTTTTTTTTGTGTCTGTGCTTGTGTTTTGATTTTTTGTTGTGTTTTTGGTGTTGATTGTTTGTCTTGTTCTTTTGTGTTGTTTGTGAATTGTTGTTTTTTTGTTTGGATTTTTTTGTGTGTTGTTTTTGTGTTTGTGATTGTGTTTTGGTTTTGTTTTTTGTTGTGTGTTTGAATGTTTTGTGTGCTTTTTTTGTGTTGTTGTTTTTGGTTTTTTTTGTGTGTTGGTTTTGTTGTTGTGTTTGATTTGTTGTTGTTTGTTGATTTGGTTGATTGTTGGGTGTTTTTGGTGATTGATTTTGTGTGTGTGTTTGTATTGATTTGTTTTGATGTTGAATTTGTTTTTTGGTTGTTGTGTTGTTTTGTGTTTTTTTGATTTTTTTTTTTGTGTGAATTTTGTGAATTTTTTTTTTTTTTTTTTGGGGTTTTTTTTGTGTTTTTTTTTTGTCTGTTTTTGAATTTTGAGGTGGTTTTTTTGATTCTGTGGTTTTTGGTTTTGTTTTGATGTGTGATTTGTTTTGATTGTGAATTGTTTTGTTGTGTTGTGATGTGTTGATTGTGGAAGTTGATTTGTGTTTTTGTGTGTTGTTTGATTTTTGTTGTGTTTTGTTGTTTGTAGTTTTTTTGATGATGGTGATGATTGTTTGTTGATTGTGTTTTGTTTTTTTTTTGATTTGTGTTTTTTTGTGTTGGTGTTTTTTGTTTTTTGTGTTTGTTGTTGTGTTTTGTGTGTGTTTGGTGTGATGTTTTTTGTCCGTGGTGATTTTTTTGAATTGAATTTTTGTGTTGGATTGTTGTTGTTGTTGTGTTTTGATGTGTGTTTTGTTTTTGTGATGATTGTTGTTTGTTGGGTTGTGTTTTTTTGATGTTTGGTTTTTTGTTTTTGATGTTGTTTGTGTTTTTTGTTGTTGTTTGTTCTTTTTGAATTTGGAATTTTTTTGTTGAGTTTTTTTGTTTTTTGTGATTTTGAATGTTTTGATGTTGGTTTTTGTGATTTGTTTTTGGGGGTTTTTGTTTTTTGGTTTGGAATTTTTGATTTTGAGGTTTATTTTTGTTTGGTTTTTGTGTTGTTTTTTTTGTTTTTGTGTTGTTGTGGTTGAATTGTTTGATGTTTTGTTTTTTGTGATTTTTTTTTGTGTGTTTTTTTGTGTTTGGTGATGATGATGTTGTGTTTGTTGTTTGTTGTTTGTGTTTTGTTTTGTTTTGAATGTTGTTGATTGATGTTTGTGTTTGTGTTGTGGTGTGTGTGATGTTTTTGTGTGTTGTTGAATTGATTTATATGTTTTGTTTGTGATGTGATTTGTTTTGTTTTGATGTGTTGATGTTTGTTGGATGATGTTTGATGAATTTTGTGTGTTTTGAATGTGTGTTGATTGATTTTTCTGGTGTTTTGTGTTGAGTTTTGGTTGTTTGAATTTTGTGTGTTTTTTGATTTGTTTGTTGTTTTGATGTGTTTTTGTTGTTTTTGTGTGTGATTTTTGTGAATTGTTGGTTTGTTGATTTTTTGATGATTTGATTGTTGGTTTGTTGTGTTGGTATTTTTTTGTTTGTTGGTGTTTGGTGATGTTGTTTTTGTTTTGTTTTGTTGTTTGTGGATTTGTTGTTTGATTTTTTTTTTCTTGTGTTTGTTTTTGTTTTTGTGTTGGTTTTGTTGGTTGTTTGATGATGTTTTGATTTTTGGTTTGTTTGTTTTTGTGTGTTTTTTTGTTTGATTTGTTGTGGTTTGTGTGTTTTGTGGATTTGTTGTTGTGTGGGTGTTGATTGTGTGTTTTTTTTGTTTGGGTTGATGGTTAATTGTGTGTGTTTTTTGTTTTTTGTTTTGATTGTTGGTTGTTTTTGTGTTGGATGTTGTGTTTTTTGATTTTTGTTTGTTGTTTTGTTGTTTGTGATTGAAGGTTGTTTGTTGTGTGTGATGTTCTTGTTTTTTTGTGTTTGTGTTGTTGTTTGTTTTTTGATTTTTGTTTTTGTTGTGTTTGTTTTGTGTTTTTGTGTTTTGTGTTTTTTTTGTTTGGTGTGATTTTTTTTGTTGTTTTTGTTTTTTTGATTGTGTTTTGTTTGTTTTTGATGTTTTTGTTTTGATTTTGTTTTTGTTGTTTTGTTGGTTTTTTGTTTGATGTTTGATTGTTGTTTTTTTGTTTTTGATTTGTTGTTTTGTGTTTGTGATGTGTTGTTTGTTTGTTGTGGTGTTTTTGATGTTTGTGTGTGATTTGTTGTTTTGTTTTTTTGTTTTTGATGGTTTGGTTTTTTGTGTTGTGTTTGTTTTGCTCTGTGTTGGTTTTTTTTTTGTTTTTTGATGTTTGGTTGTGGTTTTTTGTGATTGGTTGTTTTGTTTTTGTTGGGTGTTTGTGATTTGTTTGTGATTGTTTGTTGTGTGTTTTGTTGTGTTGTTGAGTTGTGTGTGTTTGTGTTTTGTTTTTTTTTTTTTGTTTTTTTTTTGTTTTTGTGTAACCCCCCCCATCTTGTTGTGTGTTGGATGTTGGTGTGGTTTTTGTGTTGTTGGAATTTTGATTTGTTTGGTTGTTTTTGTTGTTGTTGATTTTTGTGTTTTTTTTGTGTTTTTTTTGTTGTTTGTTTTTGTTGTGTTTTTTGATTTTTTTGTTTGTGTTTTTTGAATGTGTTTTGTTTTTGAATTTTTCTGTTGTGTTTGTGTGTTTTGTGTTTTTTGTGTTGTTTGATTTTTTGGTTGTGAATTTTGTGTTTTGTGGTTTTTTGTTTGATGTTGTTTTGTTTGTTTTTTGGTGATTTGTGGTTTTTTGTTTGATGAACTTTGATTGTTTTTTGATTTTTTTGTTGATTTGTGTGATGTGTGTTTGATGTTTTTGATTTGTGTGGTTTTTGTGATTTGTGTTGTGGTGATTGAATTTGATGTGTTTTGTGTTGTGTTTTGGTTGTTGGTTTTTTTTTTTTTGTTGTTTGTTTTGTTGTGTTGTTTTTTGTTGATGTTATTTTTTGGTGTGTTGTTGATGTGTTGTGTGTTTCTGTGTTCGATTGGTTGTGATTTTTGTGTTGTGTGGAATTTGTTTTTTTTTTGTGTTTTTTGATGTGTTGATGATTTGTTTGTGATGTTTTTGATGATTTTTGGAATGTTTTTTGTGTGTGTTTTTTTTGTTTTTTGATGTTGATTTGTGATGTTTTGTGTGTTGTTGATGATGATTTTGTTTTTTGTTGTGTTTGTTGTGAATGTGTGATTGAATTGGATTTGCTGTGATGTTTTCTTTTGTTTTGGATGATGCTTTGGAATTGGTTTTGATTGTTGAATACAGTTGTGTTGTTGTTGAATTGATTTTGGTTTGTGATTTGTTGATGGTTTGAATTGATGTGTTGTTGAATGTGGTTTTGTGTGATTGTTGTTTTGTGTTTTTTTTTTTGTTGTGTTTGTTTGTGTTTTGTGTGAATTTTTGTTGATTGGGTTTTTTTTTGTTTGTGATGTTGTGTTTTGTTTTTTGTTGTTTTGTTGTGAGTCTTTTGTTTTTGTGTTTTGTGTTTGTTTTTGAATTTTGTTGTTGAATGTTTTGTTTTTGCTTTGTGGGTGATTGTTTTTGTGTTTTTGTTTGTGTTTGTTGTGTTTTTTGTGTTGTGTTTGTTTTTTGTGTTGTTGTGTTGTTTTGTTTGTGATGATGATTTTTTTGCTTTTGTTGTTGTTTTGATCTTTTGATTGATTGTTGTTTGTTGAATTGTGTTTTGATGTTGTGTTGTTTTTTGTTTTTTTGTATGTTGTTTTTGATGTGTGTTTTGTTTTTTGTTTTTGGGTTTGTGTGTGGAATGATTTGTTTGATGTGGTTGTTTTGTGTGTTTTGGGTTTGTTTGAGTTTTGATGTGTGTGATGTTGTTTTGGAGATTGGTTGATTGTTGTTCTTTGTGTGTTGTGTTTGTCTTGTGTTGGTTTTGTTGTGTGTTTTTTTTGTGTTTTTTTGTAGTTGTTTGTGATGTTGGTGATTTGTTTGTTTGTTTGTGTGGTGTTTGATTTTTTTTTTTGTTTTTTTTTGTTTTTTTGATTTTTTGATTGTTTGTGATTTGTTTGTGTTGATTGTTGTTGTGTTTGTTTGATTTTGATGTGTTTTTTGTTTTGATGTTTGTGTTTGTGTGGAAGTTGAATGATTTTTTTTGGTGTTTTTGTGTTTTTTTGTTTTTGTGTGTGTTTGATGTTTTGATTTTTTTTTTTTTGTGTTGTGTTTTTGTTTTTGTGTGATTTGTGATGTTGTATTTTTGTTTTTGATGGGTTGAATTTTTTGATTTGTTGATCGTTTGTTGTTTTTTGTTTTTTTTTGTTGTTTGTTGTTGTTTTGTGTGTTTTTTTTTGTTTTTTCTTTTGTGTGATGTTTTTGTTGTTGGTGAATTGATGTTGTGATTGGTGTGACATTTTTTGTTTTGATGTGAGTGGTTTTTGTGACTGTTGATTGATTTTTGTTTGTTGTTGTGTGTTGTTTTTTTGTTTGTCTTGTTTTTGTTATTTTGTTTTTTGATTGATGTTGCGTGTTTTTTTTTGTGTTTGTGTTGATGAAATTTGTTTTTGTTTTTTTTTTGTTTGTTTTTTTTTTGGCTGGGTTGTGTTGTTTTTTGTTTTGATTTGTTGATGTTTTTGATGTTTTGTGTGTTTTTGTTGTTTTTGTTTTTTTTTGATTTTGTTTTTGGTTGTTGTGGTTGTGTTGTGATGTGTTTTTTGTGTTTTTGGTGGATTTGTGATTTTGGATGGCTGTTTTTTGTGTTTCGTTTTGTGTTTTTTTGTTTTTTGTGATTTGATGTGTTGTTTGAATTGTGTTGATTGTGATGTGTGTTGTGAATTGTAGTGTGGTTGTTTGTTGATTGGTGTTGTTTGAATTGATTTTTGGTGTTTGTTGTGTTTGTGTGTTTGTTGTTGTTTGTTTGTGTGTGTGTTGTGATGATTTGTTGTTGTGTTGTTGTTTTGTGTGTTTGTGTGGATGTTTGTGTTTTTTGATTTTTTTTGTGTGTTTTGATGGAGGTGGTTGAGGTTTTGTGGTGTTGAATTTTGATTTTCTGGTGTGATTGATTGATTTTTTTTTGGTTTGTTTGATGTGATTTGTTTGTGTTTTTTGTGAACTTTTGTTTTGTTCCTGATTGTTTTGTTTTTGATTTTTTTTGTGTTGTTGGTTTGTTGTTGTTTGATTTGTTTCTCTTGTGTGATTTGTTTTTGTTTGATTTGTTTTTTTTGTGTTGTTTTTGATTGAACTTTTTGGTTGTTGTGATTTTTTATTGGTTTGTGTGTTTGTTCCTGGTTTTGGATTTTTTGTTTTTTCTGGGATGTTTGGATGATTGTTTTTGTTTTTTTGTGTGTGTTTGTGTTTTGTGAATGTGGTGTTTTTGGTTTGGTGGTTGGTGTGTGTGTTGAGTTTTTTGATGTGTTTTCGATTTTGTTTTTTTTTGTTGTTTGTTTGTTTTTTTTTTTTTTGATTTTTTTTTTTGTTTTTTTGATTTTGTGTTGAATTTTGTGGGATGAATTGATTTTTTGTGTCGTTTGTGGTTGGGATGTTTTTTTGTTGCCTTTGTTTTTTTTTTTTTTGTTGTTTTGATTGGTTTGAGTTTTTTTTGTTTTTTTTTTTTTTTTTTTTTTTGATTGTGGTTTTTGTTTTGTTGTTGTCTTTAGTTTTTTGTTTTTTTGTTGTTGTTTTGTGTTTTGTTGTGTTGGATTTGTTTTGTTTTGTTTGTTGGGTGATGTTCTGTTTGTGTTGATTGTTTTTTTTTTTGTGTTTGTCTTGTGATGTTTGTTGCTGTCTTGTTTTTGTTTTTTTGTTTTTTTTTGTGTTTTGTGTTGTTGATGATTTGTTGTGATTTTTTTGTTTTTGAATGTTTGTTGTTGGTTTTGTTTGTGTGTTTTTGTGGTGTTGTGTTGTTGTGTTTTGTTTTTTTGTTTTTGTGTTGGTTGTGTTTTTTTTTTGTTGTTTGTTGTGTTGTGTTGTTTTGTTTGGTGTGTTTATGTTGGTGTTTGTTTTTTTGTTGTGATTTTGTTTGTTGGTTTTTTTTTGTTGTTTTGTGTTTTTTTTTTTGGGTGAATACTGATGTGTTGAATTGTGTTGTTTGTGTTGATTGAATTTTTTGTTTTTTTTTTTGGTTGTTTTTTTTTGTTTTGTGAATGTTGTTTTTTTGTTTTGATGTTTTTTTGTTGGTTTGTGTTGTTGGTTTTTTTTTGTTTTTGTTTTGGATTTTTGGATTTGTTGATTTTTTGTGGGTGATGTGTGTGATGTGGTGTGTTTGTTTTTGATGTTTTTTTGAATTTTGTTGTTTTTTGATGGTGATGTTGTGTTTTGTTGTGTTTTTGTGTGTTGTGTTTTGTGATTGTGTTTTGTTTTTTGTGTTGGTTTGTGAGTTTTTTTGTGTTTTTGTGATGATGATTGAAATGTTGATTTGTTTGTGTGATTTGTGGTTTTTTTGTTGTTTTTTGATTTGTTTTGGTGTGTTGTGTGTTGATGTGAATCTTGTTGTTTTGTTGTTTTTTTTGTGTTTTTGTTTGTGGTTGTGTGTGTTTGTTTGTTTTTTTGTGAATGTTTGTTGTTTTGTTGTTGGTTGTGTTGTTTTTTTTTTTTTTTGTGTTTTGTGGTGTGTGATTTTGTTTTTTGTTGTTTGTGATGGGTGGTTTGTTTTTGTGTTTTTTTGAATTTGTTTTGTTTGTTTATTTGTTTTGTGTGAATTGAATTGGATGCTTTTGATTGTTTTGTGATGTTTTGTGTTGAGTTTTTTGTTATTTTCGTGTTTTTTTGTGTTTTTTTGGATTGGGTGGCTTGTTTTTGATTGTTTGTTTTGTGTGTATTTGTTGTTGTTTGTGTGTGATTGTGTTGTTGTGATTTTGTGTTTTTTGTGTGTTGTGTGGTTGGATTGTTTTGTTGTGTGATTTTTTGTGTTGCTTTTTTTTTTTTTTTTTTTTTCTTTTGTGTTTTGTTTTTTGATTTTGTGTTGTGTTTTTTTTGTTTTTGTTGTTTTTGTTGGTGTGTGAGTTGTTTGAATGATTGTTGTTGTGTTTGATTTGTTGTTTGATGTTTTTTTTGTTGTTTTTGTGTTTTTTTTTTGTGTGTTTGGATTTTTGTTTTGTGTTTTTTGATTTTGACCTTTTTTTGTTGTTTGTTTTGTTTTTTTTGTTTTTGTTTGTTGATTTGAGTGTTGTTTTTTGTATTTTTGTTGACTTTGTGTGGTTTTGTTGTTTGGTTGTTTGTTTGGTTTTTGTGATTTGTTTTGGTGTGTTTTTGTTTGTTTTGTGTTTTGATTTTTGTGTTGGATTTTTGTGTGATTGATGATGTTTTTGTTTTTTTGTTTGTGTTTTTGTGTGATGGTGTCGAATTTTTGTGTGTTTGTTTTGTTTTGATTTGTTTCTTTGTTTGTTTGTCTTTGTGTGTTTGTTCTGTTGTGTTGTTGTTTGTTGAGTTTGTTTTTTGGTGTTGTGTTGATTTTTTTTGATTTGATTGTGGTGTTTTTTGAATTGTTTGAAACGGCGCCCCCCGCTCGCTGCCTCTTCTTTTGTTGATTTCCCTTTTTTGCCCTTCCCACGCTTTTTTCGACACACTGTTTTTTTTTGTGATTTTGTTGTTTTGTGTTTGTTTTGGTTTGTGGTGTGAAATTGTTTTTGGTGTTTTTTGATTTTTTTTTGTGTTGCTTTTGTTGTGTTTGCTTGTGTTTGTTGTGTGTTTTGTTTTGTGTGGTTGTTTGTTGTGTGATTGTGTTTTGTTGGTTTGTGTTTTTTTTTGAGGACTTTTTGTGTGGGTTTTTTTGTTTGATTTGTTTGATTTTGATGTTTTTTGTTGATTTGATTTAGATGTTTTTGATGTTTGTTTTTGTGTGTTTTTGATGTTTGATGTTGTGTGTTTGATTTTTTTTGGATGATTGTTGTTTTTTGTTGTTTTTTGATGATTTTTGAGATTTTTGTTGTGTTTTGTTTTTGAATTTGATGAATTTGATTGTTTTGTGTGAGTTGTTGTGTGTGTTTGTTTTTTGATTTTGTGGTTTGATGTGGATTTGTTTTAGTTTGTGTGTGGTATGTTTTGTTTTGATTGTGATTTTTTTGATTGGTTGTTTTTGTTGGAAGTGTTGATGTTTGTTGTTTGTTTGTTTTTGTTTTGTGGTGTGGTTTGCTTGTTTGTTGTGTTGTTTTTTTGTGATTGTTGTTGATGTGTGTGTGTTTTGATTTGTGTTGTTGGTGTTTTTTTTGTTTTTGATGTTGAATTTTTGTTGTGTTGATTGTGTTTTTTTGTGTTTGGGTGTTGTGATGTTGTGTGTGTTGTTTGTGTTTTTTGTGTTGTTGTTGTTGGTGATTGTTTTTGTTTGATGTTTTGTGTTGTTGCGTTGTTTTGTTTTTTTGTTTTTTTGTTTGATTTTGTTTGATTTTGTGTGTTGTTTTTTTGGAATGTGATTTGTGATGTGTGTTTTGATGTGTCCGCTGTGTTGTTTTGGATGATTGTTGTTTTGTTTGTGTCCCGAATTGTGTCTTTGTTGATTGACCCTGTTTGATGTGTGATTTTTTGTGATGGGGTTGGGGGGGGGGGGGGGGGGGGTTTTTGTTTTGTTGATTTGTATTTTGTGTTGTCTTTTTGTGTGTTGATGTTTTTGTTTGTCTTGGTTGTTTGTTTTGTTTGTTTGTTTTTTTGTGTTTGTTGTTGTGTGTTTTGTGTTTCTGTGTGATGATTGTGGAATTTGTTGTGATGATTTTGGTGTGTTTTGTTGTGTTGTTGGTGTTGATCTTGATGTTTGTTGTCTAGGATTGTGTTTTGATGTTGTTGTGTGTTTTGAATTTGTTTGATGTTGTTTTGGGTTGTGTGTGATGTTGTGTTTGTTTTTGTTTGTGGTTTGTTTGTTGTTGTTTTCCTGTTGTTTTTGTTTTTTTAATTTTTGTTGTGATGTTTGTTTGAGGTTTTTTTTGTTTTGGTTGTTTTTTTGAGTTTTGTGATGTTTTGTTGTGATTTTGTTTGATTTTTGTTGTTGTGTTGTTGATTGATTTTTGTGTTGTTTGTGTTTTTGTGTTGTGTTGATTTTGTTTTTTTGGTTGTGTTTGATTGTGAATTGTTTTGTGTGTTGTGTGTGATGTTGTTTTGATTTGTTTTTGTTTTGATGTGTTTGTGATGGTTTTGTTGTTTTTGAATTTTTTTGTTGGGATTTTTTTTGTTTTGTTTTGTGTTTTTGTTTTGCTTGGTGTTTTGTTTTTTTGTTTGTTGATTTTTTTTTGTGTGTTTGGTGATTGATTTGATTTTGTTTTGTTGATTTGTGGATGTTGTTTTCTGATGTTTGTTTTGTTTGTGATGATTTTTTGTGATTTTGTGTGTTGTTTTGTGTGATGTTGTGTTTTTTTTTTTGTTTTGTGATTTTGTTGTGTTTGTTTTGTTGTGTTTTTTTTTTGTGGGGTTGTTGTGCACTTTGTTGGTTTTTTTTTGATTGTGTTGTTTGTTTTGTTGTTTTTTTTGTGTTGTGTGTGTGTGTTTTGTTTGTTGTTGATTTGTGTTTTTGAGTTGTTTTTGTGTTTTGTTTGATTGTTTTGTGTTTGGTTTGTTTGTGATTTGTTGTGTTGTTTTTTTGTGTTTTTTTGTGTGTTTGAAATGATTGTGTTTTGTGTTGTGTTGTTTTCTTTGTGTTGAGCTTTGTTGTGTTTTGATGTGGGTTTTTTTTTTGTGTGATTTTTTTTTTTTGATGTGATTTGTGTGATTTTTGTTTTTTCTGTTGATTGTTTTGTGTGTTTTGTTGGTTGAATTGTTTTTTTTGTTTGTTTGTGTGTTTTTTTGTTGCTGTGTTGTGATGTTGTTTGGATTTTTTTCTGTTTGTTGTTGATTTGTTTTTTTTTTGTTGTTTGAGTGATTGATTTTTGATTGTGCTTGTGGTTGTGTTTGCTTGAATTTGTTGTGTTTGTGTGGGTTTTTTGTTGTGTGTGATTTGTTTGTTGTTTTGGAATTTTGTTGTTTTGTTTGTTTTGTTGTTGAGTGTTTTTTTTTGTGATGTTTGTTTGATTGTGTTTTTGATTTGGTTTTGTTGTTTTGTTTGTGGTGTTGTGTTTTGATTTTTGTTGTGTTTTTGTTGGTGGATTGATTGT
>JAROYE020000105.1:0-32827 GCA_029619315.2 Dynastes maya | reverse complement strand
AAACAATCAAAAACAAACCACAAACAAAAAAAAACCAACATCAAAAAAAAAACAAAAAAAACTCAAAAACAAAAAACATCAAACAATCCAACAACAAACAAAAACACCAAAAACAAATCAAATCAAAAATCAAAACACTCAAAAAAAACAACAAAACATCACAAAACACACAACCCAACAAAAAACAACACAAAAAAAAAAATCAAAACTCACAACACAAAAAAAAAACTCATCAACAAAAAAAAATCAACAAACAACAAAAAAAACTCACAACACATCAAAAAAAACCAACAACACAACCAAAACACACAAAATCACAAAACAATACAACAAAACAAAAAAAACAAAAACAAAAAACAACAACTAAAAAAACAAACAACACAACAACAAAAAACTCAAAACAAACAACCAAAAAAAAAAAAAACAAAAAAAAAAAAAATCAAACAAAAACAACGAACAACTCAATAGAAAAAAAACTCAAAATCAATAACCAAACATCAAATCAAAGCTCAAAAACAACAACGAAAAAAACAAAAAAATCTCATTTCTCAGCAAAAAAAAAAAAAACAAAACAACAAACCTCAAAAAATCAACAAAACCCCAAAAACACACAAAAAAACAGAAAAAAACAAAACAACAAAGAACACAAAAACATCACAAAAAAAAACAAAAACAAAAAAAAACCAACAAAAATAAACTCAAAACAAAACAAAAACAACACAGAAACAAAATACAACAACAACCAAATCAAAACAAAAAAAAACAAAACAAAAAAAAAAACTCAGCACAAACTCAAAAACAAAAAAAAACAAAAACAAAAAACAAAAGTAACACAAAGCAACTCAAAACCAAAAAACAAAAAACAAAAACACTCAACACAACACTCAATTCTCACAAAAAAACAAACTCATCTCACACTCAAACAAAACCACAAAACAAAAAAAACACAAAACAACACAAACACACAAAAAACAACAAAACAAAATAAAAACAAAAACACAACACACACAAATACTCAAAAAACACAACAAACTCAATAAAAAAAACAAACAAAGAAAACAACAATCTCAAAACAAAAAATCAAAACATTTCTCACAAAAGAAACAACACAAAACACAAAAAAATCAAAAACAAGAACACAAACAATCAACAAAGAACAAAAAACACACAAACTCAACAACCATCTCAAAAAAAACACAAAAAAAAACAAACTCAAACAACAAAACTCACAAAAACAACACAAAAAAAAAAACACCAAAACAACAACAACACAAAGACTCAACACAAAAAATCTCAACAAAAAAAACAAAACAAAAACAAGATCAACAAAACACACAAACACAACAAAAAAAAAAAAAAAACAAAGTTCTCAAAAAAAAAACAAAAAAAACACACAAAACATTCTCAATCACAAAAAAGACAAAAACTCACAACAACAAATCTCAAAAAAAAACAAAAAAAACAATCAAAACAAAACTATCAAAAGCAAATCAAACACATCAAAAAAAAAAAAAAAACAAAAAAAAAAAAGAACCAAAAAAAAAAAACAACACCAAAAACAAACTCAAAAAAAAAAAATTAAACCAAAAAAACAACAAAAAAAACTCAAACAAAAATCAAAAAACAAATAAAAACTCACAAACCCACATCTCACACAAACAAAAAAAAACAAAACAAAAAAAAAAAAAAAAACAAAAACAGTCTCAATCAAACAAACTCAAAAGAAACACAAAATAACAAATTCTCAATCAAACAAAAAACAACAACAACTCAAACACACAACTCACCAAACAACAATAACTCAAAGCAAAAAAAAACACAATCAAAAAAAAAAGCTAAACAAAAAAAAATCAACAGAACATCAAAATACAATCAAACAAAAAAAAAAAAACAGAACAAAAAACAAAACACAAAACAAACAAACTCAAAAAACTCAAAAACAGCAAAAAAACACAAAAAAAACAGAACAACACTCACAACAACCAACAATACAAAAAAACTTTCTCAAAAACAACAACAACAAAAAAACACAACAACACAAAAAACCTCAAACAAAAAACCACAACAAACACACACAACACACAAAAAAACAAAAATCTCCACACAAAAAAACAAAAAAAAACACAAACACATAAAATCAAACACAAACATTCTCCCAAACAAAAAAAAAAAAAAAAAACAACCCAAAAAACAAGCTTGATTCTTCATCTCAAACACAATCACACAACCAAACACACAAACTCAAAAAAATCAAAAACATAAAAACGACACAAAACAAACTCAAAAATCTCACAACAAAACATAAAAAACACTCAAAACAAACAAAACACATCCATAAAAAAACCTCAAATTCTCAAAAAAAAAATAAAAAATTCTCAAAAAAAACACAAACTCAAAAAACTCAAAATAACAACACACACACAAACAAAACTCAAAAAAAACACACACAAAAAAAACAAACACAAAATCTCAAACACACAAAAGACAAATCTCAAACAACAACAAAAAAACACTCAAACAAGAAACAAAACAAAAAAAAAAAAAAAAAACGAAAACAAAAACTCATCACTCACAAAAACAAAAAACAAACAAAAAACACAATCAACTCTCAGCAAAAAAAAAAATCAAAAACACAAAAAATCTCAAAAACAAAACTCACAACAACAAAAAAACAACACAACATCAAAAAACACACAAAACAACTCAAACAAACACACACATAAAGAAAAAACCACACAAAACAACACACAAACCTAAAAAAACAAAAAAAAGAAACCAAAACAAAGAATAATCTCAAACAAAAAACAAAACACAAAAAACAAACAACAAACAACATCAACAACACAATCCTCCAGCAAAAATCATCCACAAACAAACACAAAAAAAAACACAACAAAAAAAAAAAACTCAAAAAACAAATCTCAACACTCCACCAACAAACAAAAAAACAAACAAAGCAAACAAGAAAAAAAAAAAAAGCAACACAAACAAACAACACAAACAGCATCAAAGAACACAAAACACAATCAAATCTCAAACATTTCTCAAACAAAAACACAAAACACAAAAAAAAGTCAACACACCTCAACAAACAACACAAAACAAAAAAACAAAAATCAAACAAACTTAAACTCAAACAAAACAAAACAAAAAAAAACAAAAAACATCAAAAGACACAAAACATAACACACAAAACAAACCAAAACACACACAAACAAAACTCCCAAACAAACACAACACAAAAAAAATCAAAAAAAACAACAATCTCAACAAAACAAACAACCACTCAAAAAACAAACAACATACAACAAAAAAACACAGACAAACACAAAACCAAAAATACAAAAAAAAAACTCAAACAAACAAAACAAAACAAAAAAATAAACTCAAGCAAAAACACACACAGACACCATAAAACACAAACAAAAATTCAAAAGCACTCACAAAAAAAACAAACAACAACACAAACAAAAAACACACCCTCAAAGTCAGGATAAAAAAACTCAAAAAAACAAAATCTCACAAAAAAACAAAGACAACAACGAACAAAAAACACAAAAAAAACCAAAAAACAATCTCAAACAACTCACATCAACAAAACAACAACAACACAAGAAACAACACAAAACAAAAAGAAAAATCACAAAAAGAAAACAAATCAAACAAACAATCTCAAAACCAAAAAACAAAAAAAAAAAAAATACTCAAAAAAAAAACACAACTTTCCTCAATCCTCAAAAAAAAAATCTCAAAAAACAACTCAACAAAAAGAAAAATCAAACACACAAACTATCTCAAAACAGACAAATCAACCAAAAGACACAATCTCACAAAAAAAAAAACCACAAAAAAAAAAAAAACAAAAAAACAAAAACAAAAAATCAAACAAAAAAAAAAAAAAAAGAAAATCAAACAAACAACAACACAAAACACAAACAAAGCAAATCTCACTCAAAAATCACAAACAAAACAAAAAAACCAAAAAAAACAAAAAACATAACACATAAAAACACATAAAAAAAAAAAAAAACTCACAAACAAAAAATCAAAGAAAAAAATCAAAAATAAACAAAATCAACAAAAAACACCAAAAATCAACAAAAAAAAAAAAACCAATTAAAAAACAACAAAACAAATCAATCAACAAAAAAAAAACAAACAAAAAAACTCAACAACTTTTCTCGACAAAACAAACAACAAAAAAAAGCAAAACACATTCTCAACACAACACACACAACAGCAACACAAACACACAAAAAGACCAAACACAAAAAAAAACACAACAAAAAAACAAACAAACTCAAAAAACAAAACAGCAACACCAAAAAAAAAAAAAACTCAAACAAAAAAATAAAAAAAACAAAAAACTCAGAAAACAAAACAAACATAATTCTCAAACAACTCAATAAAACACAAAAAACCAACACAAACAAAAACCTCAAACAAATAAACTCATCTCAACAAAACAGAACTCACAAACAACAAAACAAAAAAAAACTCAAAACCAAAACACAAAAAACAAACAAAACAAACACAAATCAAACTAACAATACAAAACACAAAGCAACAAAAACACAAAGAAAAAAACTCACTCAAAAAAAACAAAAAACAAACAAACAAAAACTCACAAACGACAACAAAAAAAAAAAAACAAAAAAAAAAAATTCTCACAAAAGAAACAAGAAAAAAAAAAAAACAAAAAACTCACATCTCACACAAAAAACAACAAAAAACAAAAAAAAAACACAAAAAAAAAAACAAAAAATCAAAAAACAAAAAAAAAACAATCAACAAAAACATCTCAATCAAACACAAACGACAAAACAAACAAAAAACAACCAACACTATTTCTTCAAAACAAAAAACCAACAAATTCTCAAAAACAAAAAAATCAAAAAAAAAAGCAAGTTCTCAAAAATTCAAGCACTCAACAAAAAATAAACTTTCTCAAAACACAAAAAAAAACAAACAATCTCCAAGAAAATAAAACAAAAACAAAAAAAAAAAAAAACATCAAACACAAAAAACCATCAAAACACAAATCAAACAAAGAAGAAACAAAACAAAAAAACAATCTCACAAACACAGAAAAACAGAACATACAAAAACAAACAAAAAAAACAGAAACACAAAAAAAAACCAAAAGAACAAAACAACACACACACACAAACAAAACAACAAAAACAAACTCAAACAAAAGAAAAAAAGACCCAAAAAAACCACAACCACAAAAAAAAAAAAACAAAAACACACAAACAAATAACAACACAAAAAACAGACACTTTTCTCAAAAACAAAAAACAAAAAAAACATAAACCAATTCTTCTCAAGAAAAAAAAAAAAACAAAAACACACAACAACAACTCAAAATTCTTCAAAACACACAAATCAAAATCTCAAACAAAACACCTCAAGGAAACTCAAAAAAAAAAAAAAAAAAAAAAAAACACACACTCCTAAAAACAATCTCAATAAACCCACTCAAACAAAAAAAAACAACAAACAAAAAAAAAAACCCCCCCAGCACAAAACAACAACAAAACAAAACAAAAACAAAACTCAACATCATGAAAACAAAAAACACAACAAAAACAAAAAAACAAAAACAAAATCTCAACAAAACAAAAAGCAACAGACAAAAACAAAAACAAAGAACAAGTTCTCAAAACAAACAAATCTCACACACAAAAAACAACAAAAAAAACAACTCTAAAACCCCAACAAAAAAACAAAAACAACAAAACAATCAACAAAAAACATTTCTCACTCAACCAAAAAAAAAAAACAAAAAAAAAAAAAAAAAACAAACAAACACAAAACACACAAAAACACAACACAAGAACAAAAAAAAATCCATCAAACACAAAAAACACAACAAAAACAAAAGACTCAAAAAAAAAAACAAAAACAAAAAACAAAAAAAACACAATCCAAAACAAATACAAAAGAAAAAACAAAACATTCTCAAACACAAACACAAAAAAAAAAACAAAACACAAAACAACAAACAACACAAAAACACAAAACCCTCAAAAAAAAAAATCAACACACACAACAACAAAAACACAAAAACTCAACACTCAAAAACAAACACATCTCAAAACCACCAAACAACTCAAAAACACAAACAAAAAAAAAAACTTCAAAACAAAAAAACTCCAAACAAAAAAAAAAAACAACAAACAACACTCACAAATAAACCAAACAAAACAAAAAAATAGGAACAACTCCAAAAAAACTCAAAACAAAACAAAAAAAAAAAAAAAAAAAACAATCCACTCAAAAAACAAAAAAAAACAACACACAACACAAAATAAACATCTCAAAACCAAAAAACACAAAAACAAACACTCAAAAACAACAAAACAAAAAAAGACAAAAAAACAAACAACCAGCAACAAAAAAAAAACAACAAACACAAACCAAAAACATCACAACAAAAAGTTCTCACACCACAACAAAAAAAAAAATACACAAAGCAACAAACAACAAACCTCAACATCAAATCAATCAAAAAACAAAAACACTCAGCAAAAAAAGTCTCAAACACAAAAAAAAACAAAAAAACTCACACAAAAAAACAACAACAAAAAAAAAAAAAAAAAACCACCAACATCACACTCAAATTCTCACACAACATCAACAAACAAAACACAAAAACAAAAAAAAAAAAAAAAAACACAAAAACAATACAAAACAAACCACACACAAACAAAACACAGCTCACACAAAAAAAAATCAAAAACACACTCACAAATCAAAAACAAACATCAAAAAACCAAAAAAGAAAGAAACAAAAAAAAAACACACAAGACACAACAAAAAAAAAACAACAAAAAAAAAAAAAAAAAACAAAAAAAAGCAAATCCACACCCAATACATCACAAAAAAACAAACAAAAACAAAAAAAAAAACAACAAAACAACCAAAAAAAAAAAAAAAGAAAAAAGAAACAAAACAGAAAAAATTCTCAAAAGAAAAAAAACAAAAACCTCAAACTCACAACATCAATAAAAAATACACAAAAAACAAGAGAAAAACAGAAACAAACACACAATCTCAACACAAAAAACACAAAAAAAACACAAAACAACACCCCCCCAACAAAAAACACAAACAATCACAAAACATCTCAGTTCTGTCAACCAAACACACAAAACAACAAACACAACACAAAAAAACAACAACAAACATGCAAAAAAAAAAAAACAAAAAACAAAATCTCAGAAGAAAAAAAAAATCTCAAGAGAAACAAACATACAATCAACAAACAAAAAAAAACCAACAAACAACAAAAAAAAACAAACACAAAAAAAAAAAAACATTTCTCAAAAACAAAACAACACAAGAAAAGAAAAAAAACACACAAAAACAAATCAAAACAAAACAAAATCAAAAAAAAAAACAAACAAAAACAAAAAACAAATCAACAACAAAAAAAAAAACTCAAACAAAACATCCTCAAAAAAAACAAAACACACACAAAACAACAAACAAAAAACAAAACACCAAAACATCACAAACTCAAAACAAACAACACAAAACACTCAAACAAACAAACAACACAACTAACTTCTCACAACAAAAAAAAACAAACAAGTTCTCAAAAAAAAAACACGAAAACACACAACTCTCACAAGAATTCTCAAAACACAACAAAAAACAAAAAAAAAGGAAAACCAAAGAAACTCAAACAAAACAACCAAAACAAAATCACAATTCTCAAAGAAAAACAAACAACACAAACAAACATCACATAAAACAAAATCAAAAACAACTCAAAACAAAAACAACATACAAACACAAACAAATTTTTCCCCCCCCCCCCCCCCCCTCCCAACTCACAAAAACAAAAACAAAAAACCAAAACAAACAAAAACAAAACACACAAAAACAAAAAAACACAAAAAACAACACACAACAAAAACAAAAATCAACTCACAAACCCAATCAAAAAAATCAAAAAAACACAAACAAACACAAAAAAAACAACAACAACGCCACAAAAACAAAAAACCGGACAAAAAAGGGTTCTCAAAACACCAAAAAACAACAACACAATCAAAAACAACACAAAAAACAAAACCATCAAACAAACAAAACAACAAACAATCAAAAAAAAAACACACAAAAACAGCACAAATCAAAAAAAAACACAAAACAACAAAAACGAACAAACAAATCTCACATCAAAAAACAAAATCAACAACACTCAAAAAAAGAAATAAAACAAAACCAGTACAAAAAGACAACAACTCACCAAATAAAACAAACAACAAAGCAGCAAAACCGATAACAGAAAAAACAAAAACAAAAATCAAAAAACAAAAAATGTCTCAAAAAAAAGTCTTCTCACCAAAAAAACCGAAAAGCCACTCACAAAACAAACACAAAAGAAACTCATCTCACAAGAAAAAAACAAAAAGCACAAAACAAAAACACAAAACAAACACACACAAATCTCAAAAGTCAACACAAACACAAAAAAATCTCACTCAAACAAACTCACTCACAAAAAAAAAAAAAAAAACACAAACAACTCAACACAAACAAAAACAAAACCAACACACACAAAACAACATCAACTCAAAAACAAAAAACACAAATATCAAAAAACACAAAAAACAAAACACTCACAAAAACCTCACAAACAACAAACAAAACACCAAGAAAATCTCACAAACAAAAAAAAAAACACAAAAACAAGACAAAACACAAAAAACAAACACCAACACCAAAAATCTCAAAAAGAGAACATAACATCTCAAAAAAACGAAGAACAAGACAATCTCAAGAAAACTCAACAAACACAACCACAACCAAACCTCAAAAAACTCAACTCAAAAAAAGAAAAAAAAAAAAAAAAAAAAATCCACAAAAATAACAAAAAAACTCATCCAAAAAAAAACAAAACAAACCAATAAAAAAAACAAAACAAAAAAACTCACAAAAAAAAAACTCAAAAACAAATCAAAAAAACAAAAACAAAAAACAACCTCCAAAAAAACTCACAAACGAAAAACTCAATACCAATCAAAAAAAAAAACACAACAAAAATACAAACAAAACATCTCACATCCCTCACAAAAAAAAAAACGACACCTCAAAACAACAACTCAAAAAAAGAAAAAAACAACAAAAATCAACAAACACAAAAACAAAAAAACTCAACAAACAACAAAACAACAAAAAAAAAACAAAACATCTCCAAACCAAACACAAATTTCTCAGCAAAAAACACACACACAACAAACCAAAAATCCACAACACAGTTTCTCACAAAATACAACAACCAACACACAAATCAACCTCACAAAAAATCTCACAACACAAAAAAACACACAAAACAAAAAAAAACAAAACAAAAAAACTCAAAACACAAAACAACTCAAAAAAAAACAACACTCAAGAAAACAACAACAACAATTCTCAACACACAAAAAAACAATCACTCAAAAACAAGAAAAAAATAAAAAAAAATCTGCAACAACAAAAAAAAAGACAAAAAAAAATAAAAACAAAGAATTTCTCAAAACTCAAAAAAAAAACAAACACAAACTCAACCACAGAACAAAACACACAAAAAAAAACATACAAAAAAAAACAACAAACAGCACAACAAAAAATCAAAACTCAGAAAAATAAAAAACAAACAGAACAACAAATCTCAACACAAAAACAACAACACAAAAATCTCACAAACACACAACCAACCAAAAACAAAAAAAAAGACAAAACAAAAACTCAAAATACAAACAAAAACACACAAAAAACTCAAAAAAAAAACAAAAACTCATCAAACAAAAACTCAAAAAAAAGAACAACAACAAAAAACAAAAAAAAGAAAAAAAAAAAAGTAAAAAACAAATCTCACTCACCTCATCACAGCAAAAAACAAAATCACTCAACAAAGCAAAAAAAAAACTCAAAAAAAACACAAGAAAAAATTTCTCACAACAACAAAAAAATCTCATCACAAAACAAAACAACAAACAACTCAAAGAAAAAAAAACAAAAATCAAAAAAAAAAAAAAAATCAAACCACAAACAAACAATAACAAAAAACTCAAAAAGAAAAAACTCATAAAAAACACAACACAAAAAGAATCAAAAAACAAACAAAAGAAAACAAAACAAAAAAAGAAACAAAAATGAAAAAAACAAAAAAAAACCAAAAAAAAAACAAAAGAATTCTCCAAACAAAAAATCTCACACAAAGCAAAGAACAAAAAATAAAAACAAACAACAGCAACATAAAACAACAAACACATTCTCACAAACAAAAAACACAGCTCACAAAAAAGCACAAAAAAAAAACAACTCAACAACAAACATCTCAACAACACTCACAACAAAAAACTCCAAAAAAAAAAAACAAACAAAATCAAAACAAACAAATAAAAAAAAACAAACAAAAAACAAAAGAACACAAAAAAACAACACAACACACACACAAACACATTCTCACAAAAAGATTTCTCAAAACAAAAACAAAAAAAAAAACACACACAAAATCCTCAATCTCAAACAAAAACAAAAAACAACAAAAAAAACTCAAAAAAACAATCAAACAACCACAAAATCAAACAAACAACAACAAAGGCACAAAGAACAAATCAAAACGACACAAAAGCAAATAAAAAAAGACCAATCAATCACAAAAAAAAAAAAAAACAATCACAAAAAAAACAAAACAAAAACAACAAAAACAAATCTCACAACAGATCAACACACCAAAAAAAAACACAACAACAAAAAGAACAATTCGAAAAACAACACCAACACAATCTCAAAAACACTCAACAAACAATCAACAAACACTCAACAAAACAAAAAAAAAAACAAAATTCTCAAAACATCAAACAAAAAAAAAAAAAAAACAAAATCAAGAAAAAAACAAGAACAAACAAAAGAAAAAAAACCACCAAAACAAACACACAACACAAAAACAACAAAAAAAAAAGAAAAAAAAACCAAACTCCAAAACACAACTCAAAAAAAACAAAAAATACAAAAACACAAAAAAAAACAACAACAACACACAACAAAAAAACAAAAACAAAACCAAAAACAAAAAAACAACACACAAAACCAATCTCACTCATCTCAACAAGACAACAAAAAACAATCTCCAAAAAAAAAAACACAACACACAAAATTCTCAAAAAACTCCAAAAAAACAAAACACAAAAACAAAAAAAAAATAAAACAAAACTCAAAAAAAAAAATTCTCACCAACACAAAAAAAAAAAACTCAGAACAAAAAAACTCAAGAACAAAAAAAAAAAAAAACAGGTCAAAAACACAAAAAAATATCAACAAAAACAAACAGAACAAAAAAACAGAACTCACACAAAAAATTCTCAACAAAAACACAAAACAAAAAAAAACAACAAAAACACCTCACACTCCAAATCAAAAGAACAAACAAAAAAAAAATACCAAACAATTCTCCCACCATCAAACACTCAAAAAAGAAAAACCCAAAAACATCAAAAAAACAAACAACCAACAAAAAAAAAATCAATCAAAACAATTTCTCAAAAAAATCACCACAAATCACACACACAAAAAAACACACAAAACACAAAAAAAAAAACACACCTCAAAATAAAATCAAACAAAACAAAAAAAAGAAAAAACACAAATAACAACACACCAAACAAAAAAAAAACAAAACAAACACCTCAAAACCAAAACAAACTCACAAACAACAACAATAACTAAAAACACAAACTCAAAAGAACAAAAAAACAACAAAAACTCACACAAAAAACAAACAAAAAAAAACAAAAAAAACAATTCTCAAAAAAAAAACAAAAAACAAACTCAAAAAAAAACACATCAACTCAACAAACAAAAAACAAAGAAAAAAAAAACACAAAACAAAAAACAATCAACAAACAAAAAAACTCACAAGCACAACAAAAACGACAAACAACAACAAACAAGAAAAAAACAACAAAACAAACACAAAAAACCAACAATCAAAAACACACAAAAACACACAACAATCAACACTCACTCAAACAAAAACAAAACAAAAAAAAAAAAGAAACAAAAAAAAAACACAACCAAAAAATCAAAAATCAACCAACACAAACAAAAAACATAAAAAAAAAAAAAAAAACACAAAATCAAAAATTCTCAAAAAAAAATCAAAAAATCAAAAAAACAAAAAACACCAAACAAAAGAACAAACAACAAAAAAAAATCAAACAACAAAAACAAAACAAAACATCAAAAAAACTCAAAACAAAAAAAAAAAAAAACATTCTCACAACAAAACAAAACAAAAACACACAACCAAAAAACAAACAAAGAAATCAAAAAAAAACAACAAAAAGCAACTCACAAAAAACACAGATTCTCAAAAGCAACAAAACTCAAAACACACAACAACCTCAAAACATCTCATCAAACACAAACCAAACAACAACTCAAAAAACAAACACCTCAAAAAACACAACAAAACAAACAAACAAACACAACACGACAACAAAAACTCAACCACAAAACAAAATCTCAAAACAAACAAAACAACAAAAAAAACAAACAACAGCAAAAATCAAAAAAAAAAAAAACACAACAAAAAACTCACTAACAAAGCAAGAAAAACAAAAAAAACACACAACACAACTCACAAAACACAAAACACAAAAACAAAAACAAAGAAAACAAACTCACATAACAAAGACAAAACAAAACAAACAAAAAACACCAACACACAAAAAAACAAAACAAAATAATCACACACAAAAAAAATACACAAAATCAAAAAACACACAAAAAAACTCAAAAACAAAACCAACAACACAAAAAATAAAAAAACATCAACGAACAAACTTCTCAAAACACAAACAAAAAACTCTCAACAAACTCAAAACACAACAAAAGGCAAAAAAAACAACAATCTAAAAAAAAACAAAACAAAAAAAAAAATCTAACAAAAACACAAAAAAATCTCAACACACACAACATTCTCAAAAACAAACAAACAACACAAAAACAAAAAAACCAAATACACAAAATCCAACTCACAAATTCTCATCTCAGAAACAAAACAAAAAAATCAACAGAAAAAAAAATAACAAAGAAAAAAAACACTCAAAAATTCCTCAACACACAAACTCCAAAACATACAAAACAAGAATCAACAACAAAACCCAAAACATAAACAAAAACAAACAAACTCACAAACAACACAACATTCTCAGACACACAACTAAAAAAAAGCAAAAAACTCAACAAAAGAACAAAAAAAAACACTCAACAAAAAACAAACAAAACACAAACACTCAAACAAAAAAAAACACTCAACACAACAACAACAAACTCAAAACAACAACACCAAAAAAAAAAAACAACAAACAAACACCCCCCCAAAAACAAAAAAAAAACACACCAGCACAACAAAAACCACACACAAAACAAAAAACACAAACAAAAAACAAAAAAAAAATCAAAAAAGCACACAACAAACCAAACAAAAACAACAACACAAGCAAAACTCAAAACACACTCAATTAAAAAGAAACAAAAAACAAAAAAAAAAAAAAAACAAACCAAACACACAAAACAAACCAACATCACAACAAACAAAACAAAAAAACAAAACAAGAACAAAAACAACAAAAAGAACAAAACAAGACAAACTCACAAAAAAAACAACAACACCACATCTCAAACAAGCACAACACAAAAAAAAAACAAACCAACACAGCAATTCTCAAAAAAACACTTTCTCACAACAAACAAAACTCAAAACAAACAAATAACAAACACAACAAAAAAACAACACACAAAACGACAAAAAACTCTAAACAATCAACAACAATCAGAACTCACAAAAAACTCACCCAACAAAAAACCAATAAACAACAAAAAAAAAAGAACAAAAGAACAAAACCCAAAAAAAAAAGACACCAACAAAAACAAAAGACAACTCAACACAAAAAAAAAAAAAACAGAACAACACAAATCAAAAATCCTCACACAAACAAAACCCCTCACACTCAAACACACAAAAATCTCAAAAAAACAAAAAAAAAAAAAAAAAACAAAAACTCAACACTCAAAAAAAACAAAATACTCAAAACAACACCACCACACAAAAAAAACAACAACACAAAAAATCAAAAAACAAACACTCACACTCAAAAAACAAACACAAGAAACACCAACACCAAAAAAAAATCTCAACAACAATCCTCACAAAAAAAAAAAACAACAACAAAATTCTCAAAACAAAACAAAAAAAAAAACACAAACACAAAAAAAACAACAAATCTCACAAAAAAAAAACACATTCTCAAAAATAAAAAAAAATAAACAACCTCAAAAAAACAACCTCACAAAAAAAAAAAAAAAAAAACACACTCAAAAAACAAAAACAACACACAAAAAATCACAAACATAACGATAAATAAATCAAACAAATAAAAACAACAAAAAAAACAAATCTCAACACACAAAAAACACAAAAACAAAAAAAAAAACCCCACAAAACAAAAATTTCTCAAAAACAACACAACCACAACAAAAAAAATTTCTCAAACTCAAAAACACATCTCAACAAAACAATCAGCAAAAAACAACACAACAACAACACAACACAATCAAAACACAAAGCAACACCACTCACAACAACAACAAAAAAAAAAACAAAAAGAAAAAAAAAACAAAAACTCAACACACAAAGAAAAACAACTCAAAAAAAAAAACAAAACAGAATTTCTCAAAAACAAACCAGAAAACAAACAACAAAAACAACCACTCAAAAAACAGCAAATAAAAACACAAACAAAAAAAAAAACACAAAAACACGATGGGTCCATAAAAACAACAAAAAACAAAAACAAAATCAAAACAATCACAATCAAAAGAACTTTCTGGTCTCAACAAAACAAAAAAAAAAAACAACAAAAACACACAATAAAAGAAAAACACAAAACAACACAAAACAAAAAACACAAACACAAAACAACAAACACAAAACAAAACAAAAAACTCACTCACCAACAAATAAAAAAAAAAAACAAACAAACAAACAAAAAAAAAACACAAAAACAAGAAAAACAAACAAAAAACAAATCTCCTCTCAACAAACAAACCACAAAACACAACAAAACAACAACAAACACAAAAACTCAAAAAAAATGTTCTCACACTCCAATATCAAAAAAAACACAAACTCAAAAAGGACACTCAAACAAACAATATAAAACAAAAAAAAAAAAATAAAACACAAAAAGAAAAAACACAAAAAAAACAAACACAACAATTTCTCAAACAAACAAAAAACCAACTCAAAAATAAAAACACAAAACAAAAATTCCAAACCCCAAAACAAAAACAACAACAACATCTCAACAAAAAAACCACACAACACAAAAAAACACAACACAACAACACAAAAAAATTTCTCAGCACACACAAACAATCTCAAAACAACTTTCACAAAAACAGCACACAACAAACTCAAAAAAAGCTACACACACTCAAAAAAAAAAACATCACAAAAAAAACAACAAAAAAAAAAATCACAAAAAAAAAAAAAAAATTCCTCAACAATTTCCTCAAAAAAAAAACTCACAAACACCAAGAAAAACAAACAAACAAAAAGAACAATCACCAAAAATCACAAAAAAGCCAAAAAAAAAAACTCAAAAACAAACAACAAAAAACAAATCACAACAATTCAAAAAAACAAAAAAAAGACATACAAAAAACACACAACAAAAACACACAAAACACACAAAACAAAAAAAACAAAAACAAAAAAACAAAAAAAAAGAAAAAAAACACAAACTCACAAACAAACACACAACAAAACACAAAACACAACAAAACACATCAAACAAAAAAGACAAAAAAACAAAAACAAAAAAGACTCAATCTACAAAACAAAAACAACACATCAATCAAAACAAAAAACAAACAAACAAACATGCTCACACAAACAATTCTCAAAACACAAAAAACAAAACAACACCAACAACAAACAACTCAAAACAAAACACAACAAAAACAAAAAAAAAAAAACAACAAACAAAAAAAACCAAATCTTCTCAACAAAGACAAAAAAAAAAAATCAAACACACACAACAAAAACAACACTTCTCAACAAAAACAAAACAACAAAACTCAAAAAAACAAAAAAAACACAAAAAAAAACTCAACAACAAAAACAAAAACACAACAACAACATAAACAATACCACAAAAAAAACACACACAAAGCAAAAAAAAATTCTCACACTACAAAAACAAAAAACAGCTCAACACAAAAATCACACACCATCACACCTCAAACACATAAATCAACCAAAAAAACAAAAACAACAAAAAAAACACACAAAAAACACAGACAAAAAAACAAAAAATCACACGAAAACAACAAGCAAGAACAAAATCTCAAAGACTCAAACAAAGGGCAAAAAAAAAAAACAATCAAAAACAAAAAAAACAAAAAAAACTCAAAAACAAAGAAAAAAACAACAACAACAACTCAACAAACACAAACAAAAAAAAAACAACGTCAAACAAAATCACAAACAAAAGAACCTACAAAACTCACACATCAAAAAACAATCAATAAAAACAAAAAAAAAAAAACAAAAACACAAAGCAAACAAAAAAAACAAAAAATAAACATTTCTCAAAAACACACTCCAAACAAAACACACAAACAAAAACACTCACAAAAACACAATCCTCAAACTCCAAAACAACAAAATCACACAAAACCCCAAACAACAAAAAACAACAAAAACTCTCACAAACAAAAAACAAAACACCCTCACACAAAAAAAAAAACAACAACAAATTCTCATCAAACTCAACAACAAAAAAAAAACAAAAAAACAAACAAAACAACAAAACAAAAAAAAAACAAAACAACAATTTCTCACAACCAAACAAAAACACAAACAATAAAAAAAAAAAAAAACAAACACCTAACATAACAAAAAAAAACAAGAAAAAACAACAAAAACAACACAACAAAAAAAAAAAACTCAACACAACAAAAACACATCACAAAACAACAACAAAAAAAACAAACAAAAAAAAAAACAAAAATAAAAAAACTCAAACACAACACAAAAAGAAAAAACAACAACAAAAACCAAAACAAAACAAAAAAAAAAACAAACAACAAGAACTCAACTCAAACAAAAAAAAATCTCAAACAACAGAATCAAAAAAACAAAAAACAAAACAATCACACAAAACAAAATCTCAAAAACACACAACAACAAACAAAAAACAAACAAATCATTCTCACACAAACTCAAAGACAACCTCAAAACAGAAAAAAATCAAAAACAAAATTCTCACAAAAGAGAACCTCAAAAAAAAAGCAAACAAAAACACAAACAACCCAACAAAAACCCAAAACCACCAAAAAAAGAAACAAAAAACATCACTCACTCACAAAAACACAAAAGCACAAAACAAAACTCAGAAACAACAATGACAACAAAACAATACAAAAACACAATCTCAACAAAAAAAAAAAACAAAACAAAAACAAAACACAAGTAACAACAAAAACAAAGAAAACAAAACAAAAACAAAAACACAACAAAAAAAAAGACAAAAACACACAAAAAACAACAATACCACAAAACAAACAACAATCAAAAACACAAAACAAAAAACAGTCTCAAACACAACAATCATACACAAACAAACAAATCACACACAAAAAAAAAAAAAAAAACTCGAAAAAAACAAACCACAAACCTCACAAAAACCACAAAATCAACAAAAAAAACAATAACACAACAATGTTTCTCAACAAACAAAAAAATCTCAATAAAACAGCAAAAACAAAAAAAAAAAAAACTCACAAAAACACCTCAAAAAAAACTCAAAAACAAAAAACAAAAAACAAAAACAAACAAAAGACACACAAAAACAAAATCACAGCTCAACAAGAAAAAAAAAAAAAACACAAAACACAACAACAAAAAACAAACAAACACAAAAAAATCAAAACACAAATCAAAAAAAAGCAAACACACATCAAAAAAATAACAAAAACAAAAAACTCACAAAAAATTTCTCACACAAAAAAAAAAAAAAAAAATCAAAAAAAGCAAATCAAAAAAAAGAGCAAATACAACAAACAAACAAAAGACACAAGAAAAACAACCATAACAACACTCAAACGACAACAAAAAAAAAAACAACCAACCAACAACCACAAAAAAAAAAAGCACAAAACAACAAACAAAAAAAACAAAAACAAGACAAGAAACAAAAAAAAAAAGCTCAACATCTCAAAATTCTCAACTCACAAAAAACAACAAACAAAACAAAAAAAAACAACAAGCAATTCTCACCAACAACAATCTCCACAATCAATTTCTCAACACTCACAAAAAAACACACAACCACTCACAAAAAAAAACAAATACAAACCAAAACAAAACAAAAAAACCAACAAAAAACAAAAACAACCAAAACAAACCACAAAAACAAAAAAAACAACAACAACAAACAAACACCAAAAAAAAAACAAAACACAAAAACACAAAAATACAACAACAAACAAAAAAAAAAAAACAACAAAAACAACAAACACAAAAAACAAAAAAAAAAAAAAAAACACAAACAAACAAAAACAAAAAAACAAACAAAAGCAAAACAAAAAAAACAACAAAACAACAAAAACAACACAACAAAAAACAAAAAACAAAACACCAACACCAAACACAAAAACAACAAACCCAAACATAACAACACAAAAACAACAAACAACAACACAAACAACCCACACAACAAACAAAACAAAACAACAACAACAAAAAAAACACACACAAACACCAAACACACACAACAAACAAACACTAAAACAACAACACCAACCCAACAAAAAACAACACACATCAAACAAACACACACAACAACAAACCAACACCACAAACAAACAAAACCAAACACACCACAAACAAACACAACAAACAAAAACACAAACCAAACACAACAAAACAAAAACAACACAAAACAAAACCAAACACACACACAAAACAACAACAACAAAAAAACACAACCCAAAAAAACACAAACACAAACACACAACAACACAACTACACAACACAAAACAAAACACACAACAAAAAACAACACACAAACAACACACAACACACAAACAAACCAACCAAAAACAACAAAACAAACCAAACACACCACACAAAACACAAACAAACACCAACACAACAACAACACCAAAACACACAAAACAAAACCAAAAACAAAAAACATACAACAACAAACACAACAAACCAAAAAACAAAACACACCAACAAAAAACACCACCACAACAAAACACAAACAACAAAAACAAAAAACAAAACACCAAACACACAACACAACAAACAAAAAACACAACAAACACAAAACAAACACACAACCCACAAACACAACACAACAACAACTAACCACAACAAAAAAACACCCACAACCAACACACAACACACACAACAACACACACAACACACACAAAAAACAACAAAACACACACAAACAACACACTAAAAACAAAAACAAAAAAAAAAACCACAACACAACAACACACAACAAAACAACAACAAAACACACAACACACACCCACACCAAAAAAAAACAAACACACACACAACCAACAACACACACACACAACACAAACACACACACAAACAACAACAACAACCAACACACACACACCACAACAAACACCAACAACCACACACACACTAAACAAACAACAACACAAACAACACACACAACCAACACAAACACACAACAAAAAACCAACACACCAAACTTAAAAAAAACAACAAAACAACACACACCAAACAACACACCAACAACACACAACCACAACACAACAAAACACAACCAAACAAAACCAAAAAAAACACACACAGGACAACACACAACAAAAAACACCAAACACAAAACAAACACAAACCCACAACAACAAAAACACACAACCAACAACAAACAAAACACACACACAAAAACAAAAACAACCACACAAAACAACAACAAAACCACACACAACAACAACACACAAAAAACAAACACACACAAACACACCAAAACAACGACCAAAACAACAAACAACAAAACACAACACACAAACACACACAACAACACACAAAAACACAAACTACAAACAAACAACCAACACAAACAAAAAAAAACAACAACACAAAACCAAACAAACAACAACACAAAACAACAACACAAAAAACACACACAACAACCACAACAACAAACACACACACAAACACAACAACACACACCCACAAACACAACACAAAAACAACAACACACACAACAAAAAACACCCAACAACAACTACACACAAAAACACAAAACACAAACAACACAAAAAAACACACACACAACAAACAACACAAACAACACAAAAAAAAACACCACACAAAAAAACCCCACCAACACACAACAAAACCACAACAAAACACACATCAACACAAAACCAAACAACGACAAAACACACCAAACACAAAACAAACAAACAACACCAACAACACAAAAAAAACACAACCACAAAAAACACCAACAACACAACAAAACAAAACACACACACAAAAACCACACAAAAAACAACCAAACCAACACAAACACACACACACACAAAACACCCACAAACAAAACACAACACAAAAAAACATAAACCCAACACACACACACAAAAAAAACAAAAACAAAAACAAAATACAATAAAAAAAACAACCACAAAAAAAACAAAACAAACACACAAACAACAAAAAAAAAAACACAAAAAACCAACAACACCAAAAAACACCAAACAAAACAACACAACAACTACACAACAAAAACACACAAAAAACACACACAAACCACCACACACACAAACACAAAACAACAACACAAACAACAACCAACAAAACCACAACAAACACACACACAAAAACACAAAACAACCCCCCCCCCCCCCCCAAAAACACAACAACACACCAAAACAAAAACACAACAAAAAACACAACAAAACACAAAACAACAAACCCACAACACAAAAACACAAACACAAAAAACACACAAACAACAAAAATTAAAACAAAACAAAAAAACACAAAAAAAAAACAACAAAACACACAAACAAACACACAAACAAACACCAACAAACAAACAAACCCCAAAATCACAACACAACACAACACAACAAACACCAACACAATACAAACAACACAACACACAACACCACAAACAACAAAAAAAACAAACAAACAAAAAACCAACAACCACAACAACCAACACAAAAACAACACAACAACAAAACACCACAAAACACCACCACAAAAAACAACAAAAACAAACAAAACAAAACAAAACAAAAAAACACAAAAAAAAAACACACAAAACACACACAACAACATAAACCAAACACAACACACACAACAACACACACCACACAAAAAATACAAAAAACACCAAACAAAACAAACACAAAAAAACACACCAACAACAACAAAAAAACAACACCAACCACAAAACAACAAAACAACAACAAACACAAAACCAACCAACCGAACACAACACAAAACACAAAACAAATTCACAAACAACCAAACAACAACAAACAAACACAACAAAAAAACACAACAAAGCAAACAACACACCAACCAAACACAAACACACAACAACAAACACACACAAAACACAACAAACAACAACACACCACAAACACAACAAAAACACAAAAACCAAACAAACAATCAAACACAAAAACAAACCACAACACACACCCACACAAACAACAAAAAACAACAAACACCAACCCACACACACAACACCAAAACAAACATACACAACACAAACAAACTAAACACAAACACACACAAAAAACACACACACAAAAAACAAAATACACACACACAAAAAAAAACACACAACACAAAAACAAAACACACACACACACAAACACCACAAACACACAAACACACAACCACAAAACCCACCAAAACACAACACCAAAACAACACAAAACAAACAACAACAAAAACACAACACCAACACACAAACAACAACAAAAACACCACACCAAAAACACACAACAAAACAAAAACAACCATACACAAACACCACATACACAACAACACTAACAACACACACAACACCACAAAACACAACCAAACAACACACAAACAAAAAAACACCAACCCCCCCACACAAAAAACACACACACCAAAACACCACAAATAAAAACAAAACACACAAAACAACACAAAAACACAAAAAAAAACAAAACATACCACAACAAACACACACAAACAAAACACACCAAAACACACACAAAACACAAACAACAACAACCACAACCAACACCCCCCACACAACCCCACACACACCAAACAAACAACCCAAACCAACCAACAATACAAAACAAAAACACAACAAAAACCCCAACAAACACACAAAAACCACAACAAAAACACACAACAACCACAATACCACAAACACAATACACAACAACACACACCCACAACAAAACACAACAACAAACTACACACACAACCCCAACATACAACAACAACACCACAAACCACACAAAAAAAACAACACACCAACAAAACACAAAAAAAACAAAACAAACAAACAACCCAAAAAACAACACACAACAAAAACAAAACACCAACAACCACCAACAAACAACCAAAAACACAACAACACACCAACAAACAAAAACCAACACAACACACACAAACAAAAAACAAAAACAACAACAACACAAAACACAAAAAACCACAAAAACACCACAAACACAACAAACACACACAACAACACAACAAAAAAAACAAAAACCACACACACACACACACAAAAACACCAAACAAAACACCACAACAAAAACAATAACCACAAACAAAAACAACAACACAAAACAAACACAAACAAAAACACAATACAACCCAACAACACAAACACAACAAACAAAACCACCAAAACAAAACACAACAACACACAACACAACAACACAACAAAACATCAAAACACAACAACCCAACACACACACAAACACAAAAACAACACAACAACAACAAACCACAACACACAAACAAAAAAACAACCACACACACAACTTAAAACAAAAAAAAACACCAAACAAACAAACACAAACAACAACAAACCAACACACACAACCCAAAAAAAAACCAACAAAAACACAACACCACAAATCCCAAACACACCACACAACACAAACAAAACACACACAACACAAAACAACAAACAAACACACAACACAAACAACAACACCACAAAAACACACACACACACCAACAAACACAACAACAAACCACAAAAACATAAAAACAAACAAATAACACCAAACCCAAAACAAATAAACCACAACACACAAACAAAACACAACAGACAACACAACAAAACAACACAACACAAACAAAAACCAAAACAAACAAAAACAACAAAAACACAAAAACACACCACACACAAACAACACATCACCACACACAACAAACACACACCACACTACACACAACAAAACACCCACACAAACACCACACACACACAACACAACACAACACACTACCAACACACAACAAAAAAACAAACCAACACAAAACAACACAACACACACACAACAAAAACCAACACACAAAAACAACACAAACAACTACAAAAAAAAATAAACACACAACCCAACAAACACAACACACACAAAACACCACAACAAACAAAAACCAACACAAAAACAAATACAACAACACACCAACACAAAACACACACACAAAACCACCACCACAACATTAACACCACAAACACAAACAAAACCAAACACACCCAAAACAACAACAAAAACCACAACACAACACAACAAAAACACACAACCACAAAAACACAACAAAACAACAATAAAAAACACACACAATTAAACAACCAAACAACAAACCAAAACACTAAAACACACCACAAACAACACACAAACACCAAACCCAAACAAAACAAACAAAAAAAAAACCACCAACAAACACACAAACAAAAACAAAAAAACAACACAACAACACAACACAAAACAACAAACACACCACCACAAACAAACCAAAACAACACACAACACACAACCAACCCCCCCCCAAAACAACAAACACACAAACAAACACAAACTTACAACAACACAAACCAACCAAAACCAAACAAACAAACACAAACACAACAACACACAACAACAAACACAACACAACAAAACACACCACAAACACAACACAAACCAAAACAAAACACACACACACACACCCAACACAAACCAAACAACAAAACAACCACAAACAACAAAAAAAACACAACAACACAACAACACAAAACAAACACCCAACACACACAACCACAAACAACCACCAAACACCACACACCACAAACAACAACACAACAACAAACACAAAAACAACACAAAACAAACAAAAAACAAAAACACAAAACCAAAAAACAACACAACACAACAAACCAAAAAAACAACCAAAAAACAAAACACAACAAAAAACAACACAACACACAACCAACACAAAAACCAACACACAACCACAAAAAAAACAACACACAAAAACCCAAAAACACCAAAACAACACAACACCAACACCAAAAACCAAACAAACACAACAACAACACATAAACACAAAACCAAAACAACAAACCCAAAACAAACACAACAAACCACACAACCAAAAACAACTCCACACAAAAAAACACAACCAAACAAAACACAAACAACAACAAAAACACACAACAACAACAACACAAAACACACAAAACAAAAACAAACACAACAAAACCAACAACCAAACCCCAAAACAACAAACACACACACCTACCCAAACAACAACAACACAAACAAAACACACACAACAACACAACCACAACAAAAAACAAAACAAAACAAAAACAACAAAAACAACAAACCAAAAACAACAACACACAACCCCCAACAACAATTAAACAACAAAACCACACACAAACCACACCAAACAAAAAAAAACACAACCCAAAAAACATAAACCACACAAAACCACAACACAAAAAACACAACACAACAACAAACCACAACAAACAAAACACGACAAAACACAAAAAACAACAACAAAAACCAAAAAAACCCCAAACAACAACAAACAAAACACACAAACAAAACACACACACAACAACAAACCACACAACACACAATAACACACCAACTACACACCACATACAAAAAACAAAACACAACAAAATAACCACACACAAACACAAAAAACCAAACACAATTCACAAACACCCACAAACCAACCTACAACCATCCAACAAAAAAACACAACAAAAACAAAACAACAAAAACCCCAAAAAACAAAAAACAAAACAAACAAAACCAAAACCAAAAACCACAACAAACACAAACAAAACACAAACACTAAATTAAAAAACACACAACAACACAAAAACAACAAACACACACACAACACAAAAAAACACACACACACAACACAACACACAAAAAAAACAAACACAACCAACCCACACCAAACACCCACACACGAACAAAACATACCCACACAAACACAAACAAAATAAATCAAAAACACAACAAACCAACCAAAACAACCACAACAAAAAACAACACACCAAACAAAAACAAACACACAAACACAAACCAAAAACACACCACCAAACCACCAACCACACAACAACAACACACACAACAAAAACAAAACAATACAACCAAAAACACAAACAAACAACAAACCCCAACCCAACCACCCACACCACACAACAACCCAACACAACAACACCAAACAAAAAAACACACACCCACCAACACACAAAAACACCCACCACAAAAAAACAAACAAAAAACAAACAACAAAAAAAAAAAAACAAAAAACGACACAAAAACACGAAAAAAACACAAAACGAAAAAAACGAAACAAAAAAAACCAAAAAAACGAAAAAAACGAAAAAACAAAACAACGAAAAAAAACGAAACGAAAAAACGATCAAACAAAAACAAAAACAAACGATAACAAAAACGAAAACACGAAAAAACACAAAAAAAAAACAAAAACGAAACAAAACGAAAAAACCACGACAAACGAAAAACGAAAAAAAAAACACAAAAAACGAAACAAACGAAAAAAAAAAAAACGAACAAAAAAACAAAAAACAAAAACCGAAAAACACGAAAAAAACGAAAAAAACGAAAAAACACGACGAACAGAAAAAAAAACAACGAAAAACAAAAACAACGACACGAAACGAAACCAAAACGACGAAAAAAAAAAAACGAACAAAAAAACGAAAAAAACCAAAAAACAAAAAAAAAAAAACACAAAAACCACATAAAAAAAACAAATAAAACCGAAACGAACGAAAAAAAAAAAACAGAAACAAAAACAAAAAAAAAAAAACAAAAAAACGAAAACGAAAAAAAACAAAAAAAACGAAAAAAAACACGAACAAAAAACAAGAAACAAACCAAAGCAAAAAAAAACGACTAACAAAACAAAAACGAAACACAAACGAAAGAAAAAAAACAAAACAACGAAAAAAAACAAAAAAAAAAAAAAAACACAAACGAAAACGAAAACGAAAACAACGACAAAAACGAAACAACATAAAACGAAAAACGAAAAACAAAAAAAAAAAACGAAAAAAACCCGAAAAAACGAAAAAAACCCGAACGAAAAAAACAAAAAACAAAACACAAAAAAAACAAAACAAAAACGAAAAAAAAAAAAACGAAAAACACGAAACACAAAAAACGACAACAAAAAAAAAAAAAAACGAAAAAAAAAACACGAAAAAAACAAAAAAAAAACAAACAAACAAACAAAACGAAAAAAAAACACAAACAAACAACACAAAAACCGAAACGAACACAAACAACACGACACAAACAAACAAAACAAAAACGAAAAAAACAAAAAAAACGATAAACAAGAAAACAAAACAAAAACGACAACACAAAAAACGACGACAAACAACAAAACGAACAAACAAACGAAAAAAACAATAACAAAAAAAAAAAAAAAAAAAAAAAAAACACACAACGAAAAAAACAAAACAAACAAAAAAAAAAACAAAAAAACGAAACGATACGACCAAAAAACGACAAAAAAAAAAACAAAAAAAACGAAAACAAAAAAGAAAAAACAAACGAAACACGACAAAAAAAAAAAAACAAACGAAAAACAAAACGAAACGACCGAAACACACAAAAAAAAAAAAAAAAAAAACGATAAAAAACAAAAAAACACGAAAAAAAAACAAAAAAAAAAAAAAAACGACAAAAAACACGAAACGAAAAAAACAAAAACGAAAACGAAAAAAAAACAAACACAAAACAACAAAAACCGAACGACAAACACGACAAAAAAAAAAAAAACGAAACAACAAACAAAAAACGAAAACAAAAAAACAAAACAAACGAAAAAACGAACAAAAACGAACGACAAACGACACGAACGATACCAAAAAAACGAAAAAATAACAAAAAAACAAAACAAAAAAAACAAACCGAAGAATACCACACGAAACGACGACACGAACGAAAACACGAACGAATAAACACCGAAAAACAAACACAAAAAAAAACGAACAAACAAATCACACAACACAACACAACAAAAAACAACAAAACAACCGAACGGAAAAAAAAAAAAAAAAAAACCAAAACACGAACAAACACAAAAAAAAACACACACAACGAAAAAACGAGACAACGAAACGCTACAAAACGAAAAAAACGGAAACGACAAACCAAACAAAAAAAAACCACAACGAAAAAAAACGAACTTAAAAAAAAAACAACGCAAACAAAACCGACGAAAACAAAAAAAACACGAAAAAGACGAACAACAACAACCATATAACAAAACCGGACAACACGAATCGACAAACAACGAAACAAACGAACACACAACACGACAAAAAACCAACGACACGAAAAACAAAAACACCGAAACACGACGAAAAAACATACAACCCAGAAAACGAACACACAAACAACGAAAACGAAAGACAAAAAACGAAACAAATAAAAAAGGAATAACGAAAAAACACACCCGGGGGGGGGGGGGAATGCAACCCAAAAAAACGAACTACGACAAACACGACTACGAAACGAACGAAACGAAAAAAAAACACGAAAAACACGGATCGATACACAAAAAACTCAACAAAAACACGAGAAACAACGAAACAAACACGAACACGACACAACACTACCACGAAAACACACAAATCAACAGATAACAACAAAAACACGAAAAAAAACAAAACAAAACGAGGAACGAATTAAACAAAACAACATAACGAAACGAACGAACGACCAACAACCCAACTTAAAAACACGAACGATACCACGAACAAAAAAAAACGACAAACACGACCACGGTTAAACGAACGAATAAAACAACGACTACAAACAAACGATAAACGAAATTAACGAAACCGAAAACAGAACGAAAAAACACCAAACAAACCCCACACTAACGCAAACAACAACCACGATAACCCCGACCAACGAAAAAAAAACACAACTCTAAAAACAACGGCGAATTGAACCAAAAAACACAAAAGAATTAAACAAACAACACAAACACAATATACAAACGAACGAATAAAAAACGAAAACAAACGGAAACCGAAAACAAAAACCACACAACCGAACGAAAAAAAAAAAAAACATACACAAAAAAACACAACACGAAAAATAGACAAACGCAAACAACGAATTAACGAACAAAAAAACAAAAACAAAAAAAAAAGTTCACACACGAAACGAAAACGAATTTTAAAAATAAACCAACAACAACGAACAACAAAAAAAACACCAAACAAAACACAACAAAACAAACAAACAACAACACACGACACAAAAAACACACAACAAAACAAACCAAACGAACAAAACCCTTAAAACACGAATAAACGACAACCTAACGTATCAAAACCGAACAACGAACGAACATAAACCAACGAAAACGACAACGAACGACGAAAACGAAACACAACACGAAACACGAAAACATCAACCGAATACGAACGAACGAAAACGATAACAAAACCACAAAAACACGAAAGAACACGAAACCGAACATAAAACACAAAACGAATAAAACACAACGAACGAATAAACGACGAAAAAACACACGAACAACCACGAAACAAAAAACCAAAAAACGAAACGAACCGAAACAAAACGATTAAAAAAAAAAACAAAAACAAACGAAAACAACCTCAACGAAAACAACCACAAACAACCGAACGGGACAAAAAACACGAATTAACATAACAAAAACCGACCCAATAACGAAAAACCGAAAACACAACGAAAACACGCGAACAAACAAACGTAACGAAAAAACACGAAACCACCACACACAAACGAAAACGATAAAACCGAAACCAACCGAAAAAAAAAAACAAAACACAAACAAAAAACACAAAAAACAACGAACAAACACAAAAACACGCCTAAACAAACACGACAAACGAACGAAACAAAACAACGGACGAAAACACACAAACACGAAACAAAAAAACGAAAACCGAAAAACACATTCCACCAACGAAAAGAATTTAAAACCCTACCAACACACACACCACGACGACGAACAACACACACAAAAACCGAATAACAAGAACACCACACAATAAAACAACAAACACGAAAACGAAAAAACGAAAAAAACGGAAAACGAACACGAACACAAAAAAAAAAAAAAATAACGCAAAACCAACGAAAAACTAAACAAACACGAATTGTATGGGGATCAAG
Source organism: Dynastes maya (assembly GCA_029619315.2). Taxonomy (NCBI): domain Eukaryota; kingdom Metazoa; phylum Arthropoda; class Insecta; order Coleoptera; family Scarabaeidae; genus Dynastes; species Dynastes maya. Next base: position 3,022 of record JAROYE020000105.1, on the reverse strand, counting down.
AGGAACTAATAGTTCCCCAGAAGAATTTGTACTTCTAGAACTGCCCACGGTTCGATACAACTCACCCGTAATAACCCATGCGTGCTTCGCTCAAACTACTTCGCCAATTCCTACAGTAGAACTGACTGTGAGATGAATTCGAATTCGAGTGCCAACGACTTTATTCGAAAAACTTTTTGGCAATAAGGCAATAAAATAAAGACTATGAAAAAATGCGAACATTATAAAACTTGGACGAAATTTCATGAATGAAACATTGTGTAATTAAGGAAAACACGAATTACAGGTATTGAGACACAACCAAATCATTTACGTAAACTAATGCTCCTTTGGCTCTTTTCCCCGGCAAAACAAAAACAACGAAAAAAAACTAACAAAACACACACGAACTTTTTTAACAATAATACCAAAAAAAACGAAATAAGAACGAACAAACATCCGAACAAACAACACAAAAAAAACGACCCACCAACAAACACAAAAAACACCGAACAACAACAAACGAAAAATTAACGAAACAAACAACGACAACGCGAACACTTTACAAAACGAAACCACTAAAAAAAACGCGAACACAACACAAAAAACACACACAAACAAAGAACGACGAAACAAAAACAAAACTCAACCCGAAACGACACGAAAACGGAAATCGAACACAAACGAAAAAAAACGAAAAAAATACGAATAAACATATAAACAAAACGAACAACGAACACACGAAACAAACAACGAAAAAACACGAAAAAAAAATTAACAAACACGAAACAAAAAAAAAACACGCATCGGAACAACAAATAAAACACGAAACGAAACAAAAAACAAACAAAACCGACACTAACCAACAACGAACACGAAACCAACGAAACGATACAACAAGACACACAAAAAAACACAACACAACAAAACACGAAGAATACAAAAACAACTAAACCAAACCAAAAACATAAAAACAACACAACTGGAACCGAAAACGAAAAAAAAAAACAACACATTTTAAAACAATAACGATACGAACCGAACTAAACGAAAAAAAAACGAAAAACAAAAAAACCGACACACACAAAAACGAAACAAACAAAACAAAAAACGAAATACACAACACGAAAACAAAAACATAAACACAAACACGAAACATAACCATAACAAATAACAAAAACCGAACCAAAAGAACAAAAAACGCACAACACACTACGAAGCCCCACAAACAAATAACACAACAAAACAAAACGAAACAAAACAAACACAACCAAAAACACAACAACACACGACAACGAAAAACACCACAACCAAACAAACACGAAACTACCGAAACGAACGAATAAAAACGCAACGAAATAAAAACACAAACAATCAACAACAACACGACAAACACCGAAAACAACAAACGACAACACACGAACAAACACAAAACACAAAAAACACTACAACACACGAGAACGAACGAAAAACGAAACACGAACACGATAAACAAAACAAACACGAAACACGTTGTAACACACACGAAACCGAAACGAAACGGAAAATAACGAAAAAACACGAATAACGAAAAAAAAAACAACGAATTCACACGATACAAACAAAAAACGAACAACGAGACGACGAAAAAACAAAAAAACAAAAAAACACTAACAACGTACACGAAGCAACACAAACACGAATCAACGCAAACGAAACGTAACGACACAACAACGAACAACGATAGAAAAAACAGAACCGAACAACAACGACCCGAGAAACACAACAAAAAACACTAACGAAATAAAAAAAAACAAAAAAAACGAAAAACCGAAACAAAAACGAAACAAAACGGATACGAAAAACAAAACAAACACACAAAAAACAAAACAAAAACAACGCAAACAACGAACCACGAAAAAAACAAAAAAAAACGAACAACTAACGAAAACAAAAACAAAAAAAAAAAACAAACGACTCAAAAGCACGAAACGAAAAACACAACGAACGAAACAACCACAAGAACACAGAAATAACACGAAAAAAACGAAACGAACGAACAAACACAAAAAAACGACGACAACAAAAAAACAAAACAACAACAACAACCAAAACAAAAAAACAAACGAAACAAAAAAAAAACCAAAAAACGAACGAAAAAACAAAAAACAACAACAAGAAAAAAACAAACAACAAAACAACGAAACAAACGAAAAAACACAAACGAAAAAAAAAACAAAAAAACAAACAACGAAAAAAAAACGAAAAACAAAAAAAAAAAATAAAAACGAACAAACAAAACAAAAAAAACATACACGAAAAAAACAAAAAAAAACAAACGAAAAACCAAAACACACAAAACAACGAAAAAAACAAACATCAACAAAAACCGAAAAACAACAAGAAAACAAAACAACAAAAACAAAAAAAACACAACAAAACAACGAAAAAACGAAAAAAAACAAAAAAACGAAAAAAAAACAAAAAATAACAAAAAAAAAAACAACGAAAAAAACACAACAAAAACACGAAAAAACGAAAACAAAAAACGAAAACGAAAAAAAAAACGAAACAAAAAAAAAAAAAACGAAAACGAACGAAAAACAAACACAAACAACGAAAAAAACAAAAAAAAAACAAAACACACAAACACACAACGAAACAAAAAAAACAAAACAACAAAAAAAAACAACCAACAAAAAAAAAAACAAAAAAACAACGAACAACAAACGAAAAAAAAAAACCAAAACAACACAAAAACAAAAAAAAAACAAAAAAAACGACACACAAAAAAACACCCGAAAAAAAAAAAAAAAAACAAAAAAACAAAAAAACAAAAAAACAAAAAAACGAAACAAACAAAAACGAAAAAAAAAAAATACACAAAAAATAAAAACAAAAACGAAAAACGAAAAAAAAACAACCAAAAAACCCCCAAAAAACAACAAACAAAAAAACAAAAAACGAACCAAAAAAAACGAAAAAAAAAAAAAAAAAACGAAAAAAAAACAAAAAAAAAATAAAAAACAAAAAAAAACCCAAAAAAAACGAACAAAAAAACGAC
>JAROYE020000104.1:0-32898 GCA_029619315.2 Dynastes maya | reverse complement strand
TTTGTGTGTGATTTTTTGATGGTGTGTGTTATTGTTGTTGTTGTTTTTGTGTTGTTTGTGTTTTGTTTTTGTGTTGTTGATTGTTTTTTTGTTGTTGTTTGTGTTTGTGTTTTTGTTGTTTTGTTTTGTTGTTTGTTTTGTTTTTTTGTGTTGTTGTTTTGTTGTTTGTTGTGTTTGTTTTGGTTTTTGTTTTTGTGTTGTTGTTGTTTTTTTTTGTTTGTTGTTGTTTTGTTGATTGTGATTTTTTGTTTTGTTTTTTGTGTTTGTTTGTTTTTGTGTTTGTTTTTGTTTTATTTGTTGTGTTGTTTTGTTTGTTGTTTTTGGGTTGTTTGTGTTTTTTGTTTTGTGTTGTTGTTTTTGATGTGTTGTTGTGTTTTGTTGTGTTTTGTTTTGTTTTGTGTTTGTGTGTTTTTGTTGATTTGTGATTTGTGTTGTTGTTGTGTTGATGATGATTTGTTTGTTTGTTTGTGTGTTTGTTTTGTTTGTTTTTTGTGTTTGATGTGTGTTTTGTGTTGTGTTTTGTTTTTTTGATTGTTGTTTTGATTTTGTTTTTAGTTTTTTTGTGTTTTGTTGTTGATTTGTTGTTTGTGTTGTTTGATTTTTTGTGATTTTTTGTTGTGTTTGTTGTTGTGTTGTTGTTTGTGTTTGATTGTGTTTTTTGTTGATTTGTTTGTTGTGTTGTTTGATTTGTGTGATTTTTGTTTTGTGTTTTTTGTTGATGTGTTGATGTTTGTTGTTTTGTGTTTTGATTGTATTTTTTTGTGTTGTGTTGTTTTGATTGATTTTTTTTGTTGTTTTGTTTGTTGTGTTGTTTGTTGTGAGTGTTTGTGTTGTTGTTTGTTTGTTTTTTTGTGTTTTGATGATTGTTGTTGTTGTTTTTGTTTGATGTGTTTTTGTGTTTTTTGATTTGTTTTGATGTGTTTGGTTTGTTATGTTTTGATTTTTGTGTTTTTGATGAATGTTTTTGTGTGTGTGTGTTTTGATGTTGTTTGTTGTTTGTTTGTGTTTTTTTTTTGTTGTTGATTTTTTGATTTTTGTGTTTGTTGTGGGTTTTTGTTGTTGTTTGTTGTTTGATTGTGTGTTTTGTTTGTTTTGTTGTGTGGTTTTTGATGTGTTGTTGTTGTGTTTTTGTTTGTGTGTGTTTTTTGATTTGTTGATTTTTTTGTGTTGTTTTGTGTTTGTGATTGTTTTGTGTGTTTGTGATTGTTGTTTGATTTTTTGTGTTTGTGTTTGTGTTTTGTTGATTGTTTGTGTGTTTGTTTTTTTGTTGTGTGTTTTTGTTTTTGTGGTTGTGTGTTTGTTGTTTTTGTTGTGTTTGTTTGTGTGTGTTTGTTTTTTGTGATTTTGTGTTGATTTGTTTTTGATTTTTGTTTGTTTGTGTGTGTTTTTTGTTTGTGATTCGATTTTTTTTGTGTGATTTTTTTGTGTTTTTCCTTTTTGTTGTTTTTTGTTTTTGTTGTGATTGTGACTTTTTTTTGTGTGTTGATTTGTGATGATTTGATTGTTGTTTGTTTGTTTTGTTTTGATGTGTGGTGTTTTTGTTTTGTTGATTGTTTTGTGATTTTGTTTTTGTTGTGTGTTGTGTTTGTTTTTTTTTTTTGTGTTTTGTTTTTGTTGTTTTTTTTTTGTGTTGTTTTGTTGTTGTTTTTTTTTTGTGTGTGATTGTTTTTGATTGTGAGCGTTTTTTGATTGCTGCTTTTTTTGTTGTGGTGTTGTGTTGCTGTTTGTTGTGAGGTGTTGTTTGGTGTTTGATTTTTTGTTTTTGTGTCTTGTGTGTTTGTTGTTGAATGTTCGTTGTGTGTGATTTTGTTGTTTGATTTGTTGTGGTTGATTTGATGTTGAGATTGTGTGTGATTTGTTGGGTGTGTTGTGTTTGTTGTTGATTTTGTTTTGTTTTTGTGTTTTGTTGTTTTGTGTGTTTGATTTTTTTTTTTTTTTTGGTTTTTTTTTTTTTTGATTTTTTTTGTGTGTTGGTGTTGATTTTTGATTTGTGTGGGTTGATTTTTTGATTTTTTTGATTTTTTGTTTTTTGGTTGTGTTGAGGTTTTGGTGTGTTTTTTTTTTTGTGATTTTGATTTTTTGTGTGTTGTGTGTGTTGAGTGGTGTTGTGTGTGTTGATGTTGTTTGTTTTCTTGATGTGTGTTGTTTGTTTTTTTGATTTGTTGTTTGTTGTGCATTGTTTTGATTTTGTTGATGTTTGTATTTGTTTGGTTGTGATTGTGTGTGTTTTGATTTGTGTTTTGTTGTTTGTTATTGTGTTGAATTTTGTTGTTTTTGAGTTTTTTGTGTGTGTTGTGTTGTGTTTTTTTGATTGTTTGATTGATGTTGTTTTGATTGTTTTGTGTGTTTGATTGTTGTGTTTTGTGTTGTGATGTTTGTTGATATGGTTTTTCTGGTTTTGTTGTGTGTGTTGTTTGTTTTGTTTGTTTTTGTGTTGTGCTGTTTGTGTGTTGTGTTGTTGTGTGTTGTTTTTTTGTGTTTTTTGTTGTGTGTTGATTGTGTGTTTGTTTGTTTGTTGTGTGCTTTGTGATTGATGTGTTGTTTGTTTGTGTGTGATTGTTTTGTTGTTTGTTTGATTTTGATTGCTGTGTTTGTGTGATTTTGATTTTGTTGTGTGTTGTGTGTGATTTGTGTGTGGTGTGTGGTTTGTGGATTTGAGTGGTGTTGTGTTGTTGATTTGTTTGATTTTTTTGTGTGTTGGTGTGGGTTTGTGAATTTTTTGTTGTGATTTGTTGATGTGGTGTTAGATTTTTGCTTGTGATTTTTGTTTTTGATGATGTTTTGTGTGTTGTTTTGTGTGTTGTGTGTGGTGTTTGTGTGTGATTTTTGATTTGTGTGTGTTTTGTGATTTTGATGTTGATTTGGTGTTTGTGTTTGATTTGTTGTGTTGTGTTTGTTTGTGTTTGTTTGATTTTGTTTTGTGATTTGTTGTGAGTTTTGTTTTGTGATGTGTGTTGATTTTTGATGTTTGGTGTGTGGTGATTTTTTTTTGTGTTTTGGTGTGGTGTTTGTTGTGATTTTTTCGTGTTGTTTGATTTTTTCTTATTGTGTTTTTGATGTTTTTTGTTGTGTTTTGATTTTATTTTCTGTTTGTTTTGCTTGGGTTGTGATGTGTTGTGTTGATTGTTTGTTGTGATGTTGGTTGTGTGTTTTGTGTTTGTTGGTGTTTTGTGTTGTGTTTGTTTTTGTGATTTTTGTGTGTTTTTTTTTTGATTGTGATATGTTTGTTTGTTTGTTTTAGTTTTGTTGTTGTTGTTTTTGTTTTTTTTTCTGTTGACTTTTTGTGGTTTGATTGTGTTTTTTTGTGTGTGGTTTGTTCTTGCTTGTTGATTTTGTGTTGTGTGGTCTGATGATCCCTTTTCATAGTGTTGTGTTTGTTTTTTTTGTTTGAATTTTTGCTTTTTGTGATTTTGATTTTTTTGATGTTGTTGATTTGTGATTTTTTTGTCTTTTGATTGTGTTGTTGTTGTTTTTTGATTGTTTTTGTTGTTGTGTTGGATTTTTTTGTTTTTTGTTGTGTGATTTTTTGTGTGATGTGTGATTTTTGGATTTTTGCTTTGATTGTTTTATTGTCGTTTGTTGTTGTTTGTGTGTGGTTGGTTTGATTGTTGATTGTGTGTGTGTGGATTGTGTGTGTGATTGTTTTGTTGATTTGTGGGTGGATGTTTTGTGTTTTTTTTTTTTTTTTGTTTGTGTGGTTTGTGTGTTTTTGTTTGTTCTTGTTGTGTGTGTTGTGATTTTGTTTGTTGATTGTTGTTGTTTGTTTGTTTGTGTTTGTGTGGTTTTTGTGTGTGTGTGTCGTGTTGTTTGTGTGTGTTTGTTTGATTTTGTGTTGATTTTTGTGGATGTCGTGTGTGTTGTGTTGTTGTCTGTGTTGTGTTGTGTTGTTTTGTATTTGTGTTTGATTTTTGTTGATTTGTGTTTCGATTGTGGTTGTTGGGATGTGTTGTTGTGTGTGATTTTTGTTTTGTTTGTTTTGTTGTTTGTGTGTGATTGTGTGTTGTGTTTTTTATGTGTTGTTTTGTGATTTTTTTTTATGTTTGTTGTGTGGTTTGTTGTGACTGTTTTTTTTGTGTGTTTGGTTGTTGGTGTTTTTGTGTTTTGTTGTTGTTGTGATTTTGTGTGATTGATCCTGTAGTGTTTTTTTGATTATATGATTGATTTTGATGATGATGTGTGTTTTGTGTGTTTTTGATTTTTTTGTGTTTGATTTTTTGTTGTGTTGTGTTTTTGTTGCTTGTGATTTTTTTTGATGTGTTGTTGTGATTTTGTGGATTTGTTGGTGTTCTTTTGTTTTGTTATGTTGAGTTTGTGTTGATTTTTTTGTTTTTGATTTTGTGTTGTTGTTGATTTGTTGTGCTTGTGTGTGGTTTTTGTGTGTTTGTTGTGGTTTCTGATTTTTGATTTATTTGTGTTGTGGTTGTGTGTGTGTTGATTTGTTGTGTGATTTTTTCTGATTTGTGTTTGTTTTGTGATTTGTGATTGATTTGTTTCACTGTTGTGTTGGTTGTGCTTTGTGATTTTGTGTTTGATTTGTTTTTTGTTTTGTTTTTTTGTTGTGGATTGTGTGATTGTTTTGTGTGTTTTTTGTGTTGATTGTGTGATTGTTGTTGTGTGTCGTTTTTGTTGTTTTGTTGTGTTTTTTTGTTGTTTGTGATTGATGGTGATGTTTTTTGATTTGTTGTGTTGATTTGATTATGTTTTGTGTGATGTGCTGTTTTGTTGATGGTTTTGATTTTTTGTACTTGTTGGTTGTCTTTTTTTGTGTGATTTTGCTTGTTTGTTGTTGTGAGATGTTTGTTTTTTTTCTTTTCTTCTATGTGTTGTTGTTTGTGTTTGTGTGTGTTGTGTGTTTTTGTGGATTTTGTTGTTTTGTGTGTGATGATGTGTTGTGTGCTTGTTTTTTTGATTGTGGTTTTTGTTTTTGATTTGTGTTGATTTTTTTGCTTGTGGTGTTGTTTGTTGTGTGGATTTGTTGTTGTGTTTTGTTGTGATGATGTATTTTTGTGATGTTTTTTGTTGTGATTTTTGTTGTTTCTTTTTTGATTGGTGTGTTGCTTTTTGATTGTGTTGTGTTTTTTTGTTGTTTGTGTGATTCTTGTGTGTTGTTTGTGTGTTGTCGGTGTTTTTGATGTGAATTTGATGTTGTGTTTGTGTGTTTTGAGTTGTTGTTGTTTTGTGATTTGATTGTTGATTTTTTGTTGTGTTTTTTGTGTGATTGGTTTGTTTGTTGTGAGTGTGATTGTTTGTTGTGTGTTTTTTGATTTTTTTGTCTGTTTGATTTTTTTTTGTGTTTTTGTTGTGATTTTATTGTTATTGTGATGTTTTTGATTCTGTGTTTGATTTGTTTGTGTTTGTCTGTTGATGATGTGATTTTTTTGTTTTGTGATTTTTTTTTTTTTTTTTTTTGACTTGTTGTGTGATTTTGTTTTGTTGTGTGTTGTGATTCTTTTTATTTTCGTGTTGATTTGTTTGTTGTTTTGTTGTGATTTTTTTTGTTGTGATGATTTTTTGTCTGAGTTTTTGTTCTGTTTGATGTTTTGTTTTTTTTGTGTTTGTGTGTTTGTTGTGTGTGTGTGATTGTGTGTTTGTTTGTGTGATTGTGTGGTGTGGTGTTTGTGGTGTGTGTGTTGTGTTGCCCGTTGTTGGATGTGTTTGTTTGTGATTGTTTTGTTGATTGTTGTGTGTATTTTGTTTTTTTTTTTTTGTGATTTTGTGTGTGTGTGATTTTTGTGTTGATTGTTGTGTGTTTCGTTGTTTTTGTTGGTGTGTGTTGTTTGTTTGTTTGTGGTGTTGTTGTTTGTTTGTTGTTGTGTGTTTTTTTCCCTTTTGTTTTTGATTTTTTTTGTGTGATTTTTGTCTGATGTTTGTTTTTTGTTGTGTGTCTGTTTGAATTTTTTGTTTGTTGTGTTTGTTTGATGTTTGTGTGTGTTTTTTGTGTGATGTGTTGATGTGTTGTGTGTGATGTGATTGTTTTTGCTTGTGTGTTGTTTGTGTTGTTTGTGTTTTTGTGTTGTGTGATTGTGTTGTGTTGTTTTGTTGGTGTGTGTTGTGTGTTGATTGTGTGTGTTTGGTTGATTTGATTGTTGTTGTTTTGTGATTGTCTGATGTGTGTTGATTTTGTTGTTGTGTTTGATTTTGTGTTTTGGTTCTGTGATTGTGTTTGTTGATCGTGATTTTGTGTTTTGTTTTGTGATTGATTGATTTTGTGTGGATTTTGTGTGTTGTGTTTTTTGTTGTTTGTGTTGTTTGATTGTAGTTTGTGTTTTGTTTGTGATTTTGTTTTTGTTGTTTGCTGTTGTGTGAGTTTGTTGTTTGTTTTGATGTGTTGTTGTTGTTTTGTTGTTGATTTTTGCCTTTTTTTTGATTTTGTTGTGTGGGGTGTGTGTTTGTTGTTTGATTGTTGTGTTTTTGTTGTGTTTATTCGTGTGTGTTTTTTTTTTGTGTGTGTTTGTTGTGATTGGTGTTTTTTTGTTGTGATTTTGTTGTGATGTTGTGTGATTTGTTTTTGTTGTTGTTTTTTTTGTTTGTGTTTGTTTGATTGTTGAGCCGTTGTTTGTTTGTGTTTTGTGTGATGTGTGTTTGTTTGTGTTTGTGTGTTTTGATGTTTTGTGTGTGTTTTTGTGTGTGTGTGTTTTTTCTTGTTATTTTTGTCTTGTGTTTTGTGTTTTTTTGGTGTGTTTTGTGATTGATTTTGTTGTTGGTGTGTTGTGTTGATGATTGATTTTGTTTTGTGTTCGATTTTTTGATGTTGTTTTGGTTTTTTTTGTGTTTTGTGTGTTGATTTGTGTGATTTTGTTGTGCTGTTGGTTGTTTGTTTTGTGTTGTGTTGTTGATGTGTTGATGATTTTGATTGTCATGATTTTGGTGTGCTTTGTGATTGTCTTTGTTGCTCTCTGTTTGTTTGTTGTGTTGTTGTTTTTTTGTTGTTTTTTGTTGATTTGTTTTTTGTTTTTTGTGTTTGTGTTTTGATTTTGTTGTTTGTTTGGTTGATTTGTGTTTTTGGTGTGTTTGTGTTGTTTGTTGTTGTTTTTTTTTTTTTTTTTGTGTTGTGATTTTTTTGTTTTGATTGTTTGCATTTTGTTTGATTTCTTTTGTTTTGTTTTTTTTGTGTTTGCTGTTGGTTGTTGGTGTGTGTTGTGTGTGTTTTTCTTTTTTTGTGTGTGTTTGTTTTTGTGTTGTTTTTTGTGGTTGTGTGGTTGTGTGTTGTTTGTTGATTTTTTTTTGTTGTTTTTTGTGTTGTTGTGTGTTGTGTGATTTTGTTTTGATTTGGTTGTTGTTTCGTGATTTTTGTGGATTTTGATTGTTTTTGATTTGTGATTTCTGTTTGTTGTTGTGTGGGGTCTTTTTTTTTTTTTTTTGTTGTGTTGTTGTCCGTGTGTGTTGTTTGTGATTTTGTTGATGTTTGTTTGTTTTGTGTGTGTGTGTGTGTGTGTGTTGTGTTGTTTGTTTGGTGTGTTTGTGTTTGTTGTGATGGTGTGATTTGTGATGTGTGTGGTTGTGTGATTTTGTGAGTGTTTGGTTGTTGTGATTTTGTTTGTGTTGTGTGTTGTTGGTGTTTTGTGGTGTGTTGTGTTGTTTGTGTGTTGTGTTGTTGGTTGATGTTGATTTTCTTGTTGTGGTTTTTTGTGTTGTTGATTTTTGTGTTTGTGTGAATTTTTGATTTGTGATTTTTGTTGCTTTTGTTGTGTTTGATGATTTTTTGTGTTGATTGTTGTGATGTTGAGTTTGTTTGTGTGTTTTGTTGGTTGTTGTGATGTGTTGTGTTGTGTGTTCCCTGGGTGATTGGTTTATGATGTTTGTGATTGTGTCTGTTTGTTGATTGTGGTGTTTTTGGTTGATTTGAGTTGATGTTGTGTGATCTGTTTTTGTGTGTTTTGTGTTGATTGTTGTGTGTGTGTGTTTTTTGTTTGTCTTTGTGTTGTGTTGATTGATGTGTTTTGATTTTGTGGTTTGTTTGATTTGTGTGTGATTGATGTTTTTTGTTGTGTTTTGATTTTCTTGTTTTTGTTGTTGTGATTTTGGTGTTGTGTTGTTTTTGTTTTTGATTGTTGTGTGTTGGATTTTTTTTGTGATGTGTGTGTTTTGTCATTGAGTTGTGTTGTTTGTGATTGTTGTGTGGTTGTGTGATTTTAATTTTTGATTGCTTTTGCTGAGTGATGTGTTGTAGATGATTTTTGTTTTTTGTTTGTGTGTTGTTGTTGATTGTGGCCCTCTCCCTCCTGTTGTGTGGTGTTCTGTGTTGTTGATGTTTTGTTGATTTAAATTTTGTTTGTTGCTTTGTGATTTGTGTTGGTGTGTTTTTGTGTGTGTTCTTGTGATTTTGTGTTTGTGGATTTTGTTTTGTTTTTGTTTGATTATTTTTGTTTTTTTTTTTTGTGTTTGATGTGTGATTGTGTGTTGTTGACTTGTTTGTGTGTCTTTTGTGATTTTTTGATTGTGTTGTTTTTGTGTGTTGTTCTTGTGTGATTTTTTGATTTTGTTGATTTTTTGTTGCTTTGTGTTGTTTCTTTGTTTGTTTGTGTGTTGTGATTTGTTTTTTGGGTTTGTTTTTGTTGTTGGTCGTTTGTTGTGTTTGGTGTTGTGTTTTTGCTTTGTTGTGTTTTTATTTTGTTGTTTTTGTTTTGATTTTTTTTGTTGTGTTGATGATTTGTGTGTTGTGTCTGTGTGTTGTGTTTTGTGTGTTTTGTGTGTGTGTTTGTTGGTGGTTTGATTTGATGTGGTGTGTTGTTGATTTTATGTGTGATTGTTGTTTTGTGTGTTGTTGTGTTTGATTGTGTTGTTGTGTTGTTTTGCTTTTGTGTGTTTGTTTCTGATTGGTGTTTTTGATTTGTGGTTTGGTTTGATTGTGTTTGTGTTGTTTGTTTGATGTTTGTTGTTGTTGTTGATTTGGTGTGATTGATTCGTGTTGGTGTTGGTTTTGATTTTTGTTGTTTGTTGTTTTTGTATTGTGTGATTTGTTTTGTTGTGTTTTGTGTTTGTTTTTGTTGTGTGTGGTGGGGTTGTCTTTGTGATTCTTGTGTTTGTGTTTGATGGGTGTGTTTTTGTTTTTGTGTTGTGTTTGAATGTTTTTTTGTTGATTTTGTGTGTTGACTTTGTTTGTTTGTGTTGTTGTTGTTTGTGTGTTGTTTGTTGTTGTTTTGTTGTTATGTGTGTTCATTGTGTTTTTGTGATTTTTTTTGTTTTGTGTGTTGTGATGTGTGTGTGTTGTTTTGATGTGATTTTGTTTTATGTTGTTGTGTTGTTTTGATGTGATTTGTGTTGCATGGATTTGTTGTGTGTGTGTTTGTGATTGTTGTGTTTGTTTTTTTGATGTTGTGTGTTGTGTTTCCGTTGTGTGTGTTTTGTGATTTTTTTGATGTGATTGTTTTTTGTTGTGATTGTTTTGTGATTTTTTGTGTTTTTGTGTGTTTTGTGATTTTTGATTTGTTGCTGGTGTTTGTTGATTGGTTTTTGATGTTTGTTTTTTGTTTGAAGTGTTTTTGTTGTTTTTGTTGTTGTGTGTGGTTGATTGTTGTGTGTTGATTGTTGTTGTTTTGGTTGTTGTGCGTTTGTTGTTGATGTTGTGTGTTATTGGGTTTGATGTGGTTTTTTTGATTTGGTTGATTGATTTATTGTTGTGCTGTTTTTGGTTGTGTGTGTTTTTTGATGTGTTGTGTTGTGTTTTGTGATTTTGTTTGTTGTTGTGTGTTTGTTTGTGATTTGTTTTGTTGATGTTGTGTGTTGATTTGATTTGTTGTTTTTGTGTTGTGTTTTGTTGTGTTGTGATTTGTGTGTGTGTGATTTGTGTGTTTTGTGTTTTTGTTTGTGTTGATTGATTTGTTTGTGTGTGTTGATTGATTTTTGTGTGTTTTTGTGTTTGTGTGATGTTGCTGTGTGTGATGTTGTGTGTGTGTTTTTTTGTTGTTTGTGGATTTGATTTTTTGTTTGATTTGATTTCTGTTTGTTGTGTGTGTTACCCTACCATCCTTGTGTGTTGTGTGTGTTTTTTTGGATGATTTTTTGGTGTTTGGGATTTTTTTGTTTGTGCCTTCTTGTGTGTATGTTTTTTGTTTGTGTGTGTGTTTTTTGTGATTGTTGATGTTTGTTGTGTGTGTTGATTTGATTGTGATTTGAATGTGTTTGTTTGTGGTGTGTGTTTTGTGTTTTTGATTTGTGTGTGTGTTGTGTTGTGTGTGTGTTGTGTGATTTTTTTGTGTTTGTTTTGTTTGTGTTTGTTGATTTTTGTGATTGTTTTTTGTTTTGTTTGTTGTTTGTTGTCTGTTATTTTGTTGTTGTTGTTTGTGTGTTTTGATTGTGTTGTGTGATGTGTGTTTTTTGTGTGTTTGTTTTGTGTGTGGTGATGTGTTGTTTTTTGTTTTGGGTCGTTATGTTTTTGTGGTGATGTTGTTTTTTTTTTTGTTGATGTGTTGTTTTTTTTTGTGTTTTGTGTGTTTGTGTGTTTGTTGATTTTGTTGTTTTTGTTTGTGTGTGTTTGTGTGTGATTTGTTTGTTTGTTTTGATTTGTGTGTGTGATCTTTTTCTTTTTCTGTTTGGTGTTTTGATTTTTTTTTTTGTTTTGTGTGTTGTGTTGTTTTTTGTTTTAGTTGTTTTGTGTTGTGATTTGTGTTGTCTTGTTGTTTTTTGTGTGTGTGGTGATGTGGATTGTGTTTGATTTGATTTGTTTTTTTGTTGATTTTTTTTGTGTTGTTGTTGTGGGTGTTTTTGGTTTTTGTTTGTGTGTTTTTGTTGTGTGTGTTTGTTTTTGGTTTTTGAATTTTGAGTTGTTGTGTGTTGTGATTGATTTGTGATGATTTGATTTTTGTGTTTTGATGTTTGTTGGTTGATTTGTTGTTGTGTTTTGATTTTTTGTTGTTTTTTGTTTGATTTGTTTGTGTTGTGTTTTGTTATTTGTTGTGTTGGTTTTTGATTGCTTGATGATATTGTGTTGATTTTGTTGTTGTGTTTGATGGTGTTCTTTTGTTGTTGATGTGTTTGTGTTTGTGATTTTTTGTGTTTTTGTTGTGCTGTTGCTGATTTTTTTTGATTTGTTGATTGGTGTGTTGTGATTTTGTTTTGTTGTGTTGATGTGTGATTTGTTTTTTTTTTTGTTTTTTTGGTTGTTGTGTTTTGATTTTTGTCCGTGTTTGTGGATCGTTTGTGTTTTTTGTTGTTTGGATGTTTTGATTTGTTCTTGTGTTTGATCTTGGTTGTTGTGATGTTTTTGTTTTTGCTTTGGTGTCTGTTTGTGTTTTTTTGTGTGTGTGAGTGTGTTTTGATTTTGATTTTTGTTTTGTGTTGTCTTTTTTGTTTTGTTGGTTTTTGATCTGTTCTGATTTGTTTTGTGATGTGTTGTTTTGATTTGTGTGATGTGTTGTGATTGTTTGTTGTTGATTGATGTTTTTTTTTGTTCTGTGTGTGATTTTGGTTGTTGGTGGCTGTTTTGTTGATGATGTCTTTTTGTGTGTGTTTTTGGTTGCTTTTGTTGTGTTGATTTTTGTTTTTTTGTGTTTTTTGTTTGTGGTTTGTTGTTGTGATTTGTTCTTTTTTTGATGTTGATTATTTTTGTGTGATTTGTGTGTGTGTGATTTGGTTGTTGATTTGATTTGTGTTGTTGATTATTGTTTGTTGTTGTTTGATTTGTTTGATGTGTTGTGTTGTGTGTTTTGTTTTTGTGATTGATGTTGTGTGTTGTTGTGTGTGTGTGTGTGATTTTTGATGTTTGTTTTTGTGTTGTTTGTGTGATTGTGATTTTGTGTGATCTGTGTTTGTGATTGTGTTGGGTTTTGATGTTGTTGTGTGGTTTTTGTTGTTGATGTTGTGTGTGTGTGATTTGTGTTGTGTGTGTTTGTGTGATTTTGTGTGATTTTGTTGTGTGTGTTTTTGATTTGTTTTTGATTTTATGATTTTGTTGTGTGTGTGTTGATGTTTTTTGTTGTTTGTTTGTTTGGTTTTGTGATTGTGTTGATTTGTGTGATTGTTTGTTGTTTGTTGTGATTGATTTTGTGTTTTGTTTTGTTTGATGTTGATTGTTTTTTTTGTGTGTGTTGGTTTGTTGTGATTTTTTTGTGTGTGTTTGTGTGTTTTGTTTGTGACGTGATTGTGTTTTGTCTGTGATTTGCTGTGGGATGTGTGATGTTGTTGATTTTGTTTTTGTTTTGATTGGATGTTGTTTGTGTGTGTGTTTTTTTTTTTCTTTGGCCGTCCCTGTGTGTTTGTTTTTTTTTGATGTCTTGTTTTTGTGATTTTTTGTGTGATTGTGTTTGGTGTGTGTGATTTGATTTTGATTTTGTGTTGGTTGGTTGTGTGTGTTTGTTGGTTGTTTTGTTGATTTTGTGTGTTTGTGATGATGTGTGTTGTGAGTGTGTTTTGGTTGTTGTTTTTGTTTGTGTTTTGTGTGTTTGTGTGTTGATTTGTTGTTGTTGTTGTTGATTTTTTGATTGACTTTTGGATGATTTGATTTGTGTGTTGTTTTTTTCTTGTTTGTGTTGTTTGGTGTTTGGATTGTTTGTTGTGTTTTGTGATTTTGACTGTGTTGTGATGTTTGTGTTTGTTTTGTGTATTGGCTGTTGTTGTTTGTGTGTCTGTGTTGTGTGTTTGATTTTTTTTGTTGTTGGTTTTGTTTGTGTATTTTGTGTTGTGTTGTTTTGATGATTTTTGTGTGGGTGTGTTTTGTGTTTGTGATTGTGCTGTTGTGATTTGATTTTTTTGTGATTTTTTTGGTGAGTGCTTTTTTTTTTTGTTTTGGTTGTGTGTTGTGTTTTTGTGTTGTTTGTGCTGTGTTTGTTTGTTCGTGATTGTTGTGTGTTTTGTGATGTTTGTTTGTTGTGATTTTGTTTGTGATTTTTTGTTGTTGATTGTTGTGTGTTTTGTTTTTTTTGTTGGGATTTGTTTTTTGTTTGGTGTTGATGATTTTTGATTTTTCTTTTTGTGTGTGATGTGATTTGATGAATGTGGCTGTGTGTTGATTTTTTGTGTTTGTTTTTTTTTGTTCAAGCCTCTGACTGCCCCTCTTGACGCTGTCGTTGTGTTTTGTGATTTTGTAGTGTCCTTTTTGTTGTTTGTTTGTTTTGTTGTTGTTTTTTGTTGTGGTTTTTGTGATTGTGTGTTGTTTTGTTTGATTGTTGTTCTTTTTGTTTTGTGTGATGTGATTTGATTTTTTTGATTTTTGTTTGGTGTTGTGTTGTGTGTTTGGATTTTTTTGTTTGTGGTCGTTTTGTGATGTTTGTTTTGTGCCCTTGTTGGTTTTGTTTTTTGTGTTGTTTGTGGTTGTTGTGTTGTGGTGTTTGTTTTGATGTTTTGTGTTGTGTTTTGATGGGTTTTTTGTTGTTGTTGTTTTTTTGTGATTTATGTTTGTTTTTTTTCGTGTGTGTTTGATTGTCTGATTTATTGATGTGTTTTGTGTCTGTGTGATTGTTGTGTGTGTTGTGTGTTTTTTTGTTTGTGTGTGTTGTTGTTGTTTGTGATTTTGGTTTGTTTTGTGTTTTGATTGATTTCGATTTTAATGTTTGTGATTTTGTTTTTTTTTTTGTGTTTTGTTGTTTGTTCTGTTGTGTGAGTTGTGATTTTGGTGTGTTGTTGATTATTCTGTGTTTTTTGTGATTTGTTGATTTGTTTGATTTTTTTTGTGATGTTTTGCTTGTTTTGTGTTGTGTTTGTTTTGATTGTTGTGATTTTGTCTTGTTGTGGTTGTGTTGATTTTTTTTTTCTTTTGTGTGATTTTGTGTTTTGTTGTTTTGTTGTTTGTTTGTTGTGTGTGTGTTTTGATTGTGTTGTGTGTTGATTTTTTGAATTTGTTTTGTTTTTGGTGTTGTTTTGTGATTGTGATTGTGATTTGTTTGTTTGTTGATTTTTGTGATTGTTTGTTTGTTGTTGCTGATTGATGTTGTTGGTTGATTTGATTGATATTTTTTTTGTTTGATTTTTGTTGTGTGGTTTTTTTTGTGTTGTGTTTTGTTTGTTGTTGATGCTGTCGTGTGATTTTGAATGTTTGTTTGTGTTTGTCTGTGTGTGTTTTGTGATGTGTGTGTTGACATTGATTTTTGTTTTTGGTGTGTTGTTTTGTGTTGTGCATGTTTTGATTTTGTTGTCTTGTTTGTGTGTGTTGTGTGTGTGTTGTTGTTGTTGTTTTGTGTCTTTTTTTTTTTGTTTTGATGATTGTTTTGTGTGTGTTCTTTTTTTGTGTTTTTGATCGTGGTGTGTTTTTGTGTGTGTTGAATGTTTGTTGTCTGATGTTGTTTGTTTTTGATGTTGTTGTGTTTTTTGTGTGTTGTTGTGTTTGTTGTTGTTGATTTTGTTTTGTGCTGATTTGTTTTTTTGTTGTGTGATTTGTGCTGTGTGTGTTGTTTTTTTGTTTTTGATGATTTTTGATTTTGTGATGATTTTGTTTGTTTGTGTTTTGTGGATTTGTGTTTTTTTGTTGTGTTCTTGTTGTTTGTTGGTGTGTTTGTGTTTTGGTGTGTGGTTTTGATTTTTTTGATTGTGTTGATTTTTTTGATTGTTTGTTTGTGAGTGCTTGTGGTGGTGATTTTTGTTTGTATTGTGTGTTGTTTGGATTGTTTTGTGGTTTTGATTGTTTTTGTGTGTGTGTGTTTTTGTGAGTTTTGTTGTTGTGATTTGCTGTGTTTGGGTTTTTGTTGTGTTGTGTGTTTTAGTTGTTTGTTTGTGTGTTGTGTGATTTTTGTGTTTTGTTTTTTGTGGGTTTTTTGATTTTTTGTGTTGTGTTGTTGTTGGGTGTGTGTGTTTTGTGTTTTTGTTTTTGTGTGATTTGCTCTGATTTTGATTTTTGTGTTTGTTGTGATTGTGATTGTTTGTGTTTGTTTGATGTTTGTGATTTTGTGATTTGATTTTTTGTTGTTGTGTTTTATGGTTGTTGTGTTTTTGTGTTTGTGTTTGGTGATGTGTGATTGATTTGTGGTTGTTTGTTGTGTGTTTTGCTGTTTGTTTTTTGTGTTTGATGTGATGACTTGTTGATGTGTGTTTGTTTGATTTTTGTGAGTGTTTGGGTTTGTTTGTTTGTGTTGTTGTGTGTGTGGTGTTTGTTTTTGGGTTTGTGTTGATATGTGATTGTTTGCTGTGTGTTTGATTTGATTGTTGTTTTTGATGTGATTTGGTTGTTTGTGTTGGTTTGTGTGTTTGTTTGATTTTGTTGCTTTGTGTTTTGTGTTGATTGAGTGTGTGTGTGTTGTGTGTTATTGTTTTGTTTGATTTTTGTTGTTGTTTTTTTGGTTTGATTTGTGTTTTTGTTTTTGTGTTTTGATTTTTGTTTTTGGATGTTGTTTGTTTGTTTGTTTTTTGATTGTTGTGTTGTTTGTTTTGTTTTAGGGTTGTTTTTTTTTTGATTTTGTTTGTGTGTTGTTTGATTGTGTGTGATTTTGTGTGTTGTTGTGTGTTTTTTGTGTGTTGATGTGTGTTGTATGTGTGTTTGTTGATTGTGATTTGTTGTGTGTGTGTTTCCTTTTTTTGTGTTGTTGTGTGTTGTTTGTGTGATTTTTGTGATTGCTGTTTGATTGTTGTTGTTGTTTTTTTGTTGTGGATTGATTGATGTGTGATTGATGTTAGGTGATTGATGTTTTGATTTGTTTTTTTTGGTTGATTGTGTCTGTTTTTGGTGTTTTTTTGATTATTGTTTGTTCTTGATTGTTTTTGTTTTGTGTGTGTTTTGTTTGATGTGATTTGTGTTTTCTGTTGTGTTGTTTTTGATTGTGGAATTTGTTGTTTGATTTTGTGTATTGTTGTGATTTTGATTTTTGTGTTTGTGTGCTTTTGTTTGTTGATTTTGTGGGTGGTGTGTGTGGGTGTTTGTGTGTTTGTGGTGTGATTTTTTTGTGTTGCTGTGTGTGTTTGTGTGTGTGTTGTGGTTTTTTGTGTGTTGTTGTGTGATTTGATTTTGTGTTGTTCTGTTTGTTTTTTGGTTGATTTGTGTGTGATCTGTTGATTGGTTGTGTTTTTTGTTGATTTGTTGTGTGTTTTGATGTGATGTTGTGTGTGTTTGATTTTGTTTTTGTTGTTTTGATTTGATCTTTTTTTAGTGATGTTTGTTGTCGTTTTTGTTTGTTGTGTGTTGTGTTTGTTGTGTTGATTTTTGTTTGTTGTGTTTTGTTTTGTGATTTGTTTTTTGATGTTTGTTGTGATTTTTGTTTGTGTTGTTGTGTTGTTGATTTGTGTGTGTTGTTGTTTTGTGTGTGTGCGTTGTGTTTGGTGTGTGATTTTGTGTGTTTTGTTTGTTTTGCTTTTGATGATTTTTTTGTTGATTTTTGTGTTGTTTGTTTTTTTGTGTGTTGTTTGATTTTTTGTGTTGTTTGTTTTTGTGTGTTGTGTGTTGTGTTTTTTGTTGCCCTTCTCGGTGTTCTGTGATGTTTGTTTATGTTTGTTGTGTGATTTGTTGTTGTGTTGTTTTTTGTTGAATTGTGATTTGTTATTGGTTTTTGTGTGTGTTGATTGATTTGTGTTGACTTGATGTTTTGTGTGTGTTTGTTTTTTTGATTGTTTGTTTTTGTGTTGTTTGTTTTGATGTGTTGTGTTGTGTTTGTTGTCTTGTGTGATTGTTGTTGTTTTTTTTTTTTTTGTGTTTTGTTTGTTGGTTGTGTGATTGTGTTGTGTTGATGTTTTGTGTTTTGTGTGAGTGTTTGATTTGTTTGTTGATGTGTTTGTGTGTTGTGTTTGGTTGTTTGTGTTGGTTGTGATGTTTGTTTGTGTTTGTTTTTGTTGTGGTTTTTTTCTTGTATGTTGTTTGTGTTGTGTTTTGTTGTTGTTGTTTGTTGTTGATTTTAATTTTTTGTGATTTGTGATTTTTTTGTTCTAGTGTGTTTTTGATTTTGTTTTTGTTTGTTTTTGTGGTTTTTTTTGTGTTGTTGGTTGGCTTTTTTGTGATTTTTGATGTGTGATTTTGTTTTGTGTGTTTTGTTGTTGTGTTTGTTGGATGTTGTTGGTTGTTTGTGTGATGATTTGTTGTGTGTTGCTTTTTGTGTCGTTGTGTTGTTTTGTGTTTCTGTTTTTGTGTGTCTGTGTTTGTTTGATTTGTGGTGTGCTTTGTGATTGTGGTTTTGTGATTTTTTTTTTTGCTTGATTTGTTGTGATTTTTGATTGTGTTTGTCCTTGATGTTCTGTTGCTTTGTGTGTTTTTCTGTGTTTTGTTGTGTTTTGATTTTTATGTGTTGATTGTGTTTTTTTGTGATTTGTTTGTGATGTTGTGTTTGGTTGTTGTTTGTGTTGCTTGTTTTGGGTTTTTGTTTTTTTTGGTGTGTTTGTTTGATTTTTTTTTGTGTTTTGGTGTTTGTTGTGTGTGTTTGGTGTTGTTTCCTTATTGATTTTGTGTTTGTTTGTGTGTGTGTGTGTTTGGTGATTGATGTCTTTGTTGTGTTTTTGTGATTGTTTTTGTTGTCGCTTGTGTTGGTGTGTTGTTTTGTTTGAGTTGTGTGTGTGTTTTTTTTGCTTGTGTTTGCTTTTTGTTGGTTGTTTTGATTTTAGGCTTGTTTTTTGTGATTTTGTGTTGTTTGTGTGTTGTGTTATGTTTTGTTTTGTGATTTTGTTTATGTTTGTGTGTGTTGTGATTTTTTTTTTGATTTTTGTGTGTTTGTTTTTGATTGGTGATTTGTGTTTGATTTTGTGTTGTTGTGTTTGTGTGTTTTTTTGACTGTTTTTGTGTTGTGTGTGTGATTGTTTTCTGATTTTGTGTTGTTTTTGTGATTTTGATGTTGTGATGATGTTTGTGGTTTTTGCATTTTTGATTGGTGATGTTTGTGTGACTTGTTGTTTGTTATGTGTGTGTTTGTTGATTTGGTGTTTGTGTGTGTGTTTGTTGTTTTTTGTTTTTGTTGTTGTTGCTTTTGTTTGTTTGTGTGTTGTTGTGTGGTGTTGTGATTTGATTGTTTTGATGTGTGTGTTTTGTGTTTTGTTTTTGGGTGTTTGGGTGTTTGTTGTTGTGGATGATTGATTGATGTCTGTTGAGTTGTTGTTGTATTTTTTGGTTTGTGATTTTTTGTCTGATTTGTGGGTTTGTGTTGTTGATTTGTGTTTGGTTTTTTTTTCTCTGTGTGTGTGATTGTTGTTAGTTGATTGATGTTTTTTTGATGGCTGTTGTGTTGATTATTTTGATTGTTGTTGTGTGTGATTGGTGATGATTTTTTGTGATTTTGTCTGTGTTGATTTTTTTTGATTTCTGTGATTTTGTTTGTGATTGTTGCCGCTACCCCCCGAGTGTGTTTTTTTGTTGTTTGATGTTTGTGTTGTTTGTGTTTTTGTGTTGGTGTTGTGTGTTTTGTTGATGTTGTTTTGATGTGTTTGTTTTGAGATGATTTGATTTTGTTTGATTTTTTGTTTGTTGTGGTGTGTTTTTGTTTTTGTGTGATTGTGTTGTTGATTTTTTGTTGATTGTTTTTTTGAATTGTGGTTGTTGTGTTTTTGTTGTTTGTTTGTTTTGTGTTTTACTGTGATTGTGTTTGTTTTTGTTTTGTGTTTCTTGATTTTTTTGTGTGTTGTGTTTTGTGTGTGTTTTTTCTTTGTTGTTGTTGTGTGTTTTTGTTGTGTGTTGTGTGTTAGTGATTTGTGTTGGTTTGTTGTTTTGGATGATTTGTTGTTTGCTTTTCTGTGGTGGTGATGGTTGTGTGATTTTTTTGTGTTGTTTGATGTGTGTTGTGATTTTGTGATTGATGATTGTGTGTCGTGTTTGTTTGTTTTTTGATTTTTGTGATTTTTGTTTTTGATTTGCTTTGGGTTTTTGCTTGTGTTTGTTTTGTGTTTTTTTGTTGTTTGTTTTTGTGTGTGTTTGTTGGCGTTTGTGATTTTTTTTGTTGATTGTGTTGATTGTGTGATGTTTTTTGTGTGTTGATTTTTGTTGTGATTTGTGATTGATGTTTGTTGTGTTTTTGTTGTTGCTGACTTGTTGTTTGTGATTTTGTTGTTTTTTTTATTGTTGAATTTGCTGTTTTTGGTGTTTTTGTGTTGTGTGTTATGTAGTGTGTGTTTATGATTTTTTTTGTGTGTTTGTTGTGTGTGATTTTGATGTGTGTTTTTGTTGATTTTTGTGTGTGTGTTGTGTTTTTATTTGTTGTGTTTTTTTGTGTTGTTTGTTGTTGTGTGTTTTTTGATTTGTGATGTTGTGTGATTTTGTGTTGTGTTGATTGATTTTTGTGTGTGATTGTTGTTTTTGTTGGTGTTTGTGTGTGTGATTTTTTCTGTTGTGTGGTTGTGTGTGTTGTGTTGATTTTTTTTGTGATCTTTGATTGTTTGTGTGTGTGATTGTTTGTGTTTGTTGATTGTGTGTTTTGATTGATTGTGTGTCTGTGTTGTTGTGTGTGTGTTTTTTGTGTGTGATGTTGTTATTTGATGATTTTTTTGATTTGTTGTATTGATTTTTTTGATGTGATTTTGTGTTGTGTGTGATTGTGTGTTTTCTCTTGTTGGGTGTTTTGTGTGTGTTGTGTTGTGTTGATGTTTATTTTTGTGTTTTTGTTGTGATGTGTTGTGTGTGTTGTGATGTTGTTGTGTTGTTTTGTTGTGTGTTTGTTGTTTTTTTTGTTTGATGTGATTTCTTTGTGTTTGTGTGTTGTGATTTTTGTTTTTTTGTGTGTTTGGGATTTGTGTGTGTTTGTGTGTTTGATTGTTGTGCTTGCTGTTTTGATTTCTTTTTTGATGTTTTTGTGTTGTGTGGTTTGTGTGTTGGTTGTTTTGTGATTTTGATTTTGTTTGGGTTGTTTGGTGTGTTTTGATTTTTTTTTTGATTGTTTGTTTGATTTTGATTTTTGTTCTTGATTGGCTTTGTTGTGTGTTGCATTTGTGTGTTGTTTTGATTTGTTTGTTGTCTTGTGTTTTGATTTTCTTTTTGTGTCGTTGTGGGTTGATGTTTTGTTTGTTTTGTTGTTTTGTGATTTTATGTGTTGTTTTTGTTGATTTTGTTGTTGTGTGGTTTGTTGTTGTTGTTTGTGTTTGTGATTTTGTTTGAATTTTTGTTTGATTTGTGTTGTGTTTTTGTTGCTGTGTTTGTGTTGCTGAATTTTGTTTGGGTGCTTTGTTTGTTGATGTGTTGATGTTGTTGTGTGTAGTGATTGTTTTGTGCTTTTGTTTTTGTTGTGTTGATTTGTTGTGATTTGTTTTCGTGTTGTGTTGTGTCGTGTGTTGTTTTTGTGTGTTGTTTGTTTGTTGTTGATGTGATGTTTTGTTGTGTTTGTGGTTGTGTGTGTTTTTTTGATTGTGATGTTTGATTTTTTGTGTTTGTTAGTTTTGTGTTGATGTTTTGGTTTTTGTTGTGTTTGTGTGTGTTGTGTTTTTTTGGATTTTTTTTTTTTTTTTTTGATTGTGTTTTTGTTTGTGTTTTGTGATTTTTGTGTGTGATTTTTGTTTTGGTTTTTGTTTTGTGTTGTTTGTGTGTGTTTTGAATTGTGTTGTTGTGTTTTTTTGATTTGTTGATGTTTGTTTTTTTTTGTTTGGTTTTTGTTGTGTTTTGTTTTGTTTTGATTTTTGTGTTGTGTGTTGTTGTTGATTTTTGTGTTTTTGTTGTGTGTTTTGTTTTGTGTTGTGATTTTTTGATGTTGTGATTTTGGTTTGGTTTTTTGTTGTGTTGTTTTGTTTGTGTTTTGTGTGTTTTGTGTTGTGTGTTTTAGGTGTGTTGATTTGTTTTTTTGGGGTGATGTTGTGTTGATTTGATTGCTGTGTGTGTGTGAGTGTTTGTTGTGTGTGATTGTGTTTTGTGTGATTGTGTTGTTTTGTTGTGATTTGTTGATGTGTTTTTTGGGCTGTTGTGTGTGTGTTTTTTTGTGTTTGTTTGTTGTTTGTGTGTGTTGATTGTGATTGTGTGATGTGATTTTGATGTGTTGTTTTGTTTGTGTTTGGGTTTGTTTTTGTTCTTTGTGTGCTGATTATGATTTTTCCTTGTGTGTGTTTGTGATTTTTGGTTGATTCTGACTTTGATTTTTTTGTGTGTGTTTGTTGTTGTGTGATGGTGTGTTTGTGCTGTTGCTTGTGTGTGTGTTGTTGTTGTTGGTTTTTTTTGTGGTTTGTTGTGTGATGTTGTTGTGTGATTTTACGTTGCTGTGTTGTTGATTTTTTGGTGTGTGTTTTTGTTGTTTGATTTTGTGGTTTTGCTTTGTGATTGATTGTGTTGTTTTGTCGATTTGTTTGTTGTGTGTTTATTTGATTTTTGTGTTTTTGTGATTTTTGTTGTGGCTTGTGTGTATTGTTTGTGTGTTGTTGGATGATGATTGTTTTTGATTGTGTTTTTGTGTGTTTCGTTTGTTGTTTTGATTTTGTGTGTGTTGATTTTTTGCTTGTTTTGTGTGTCTTGTTGTGTTTTGTTGGTCTGTTTGTTGTTGTGTGTGTGGATTTCTTTGGTTGTGTTTTGTTGAGTTTGGTTGTGATTGTGTGTGTGGGTGTTATTTGTTGTTGATTGATTTTGTGTTTGTGTTTGTGTATGTTGTTTTGTTTTTGTGGTGTGATTTTGTTTTTGTTTTTTTGTTGTTTGTGTTGTGTTGATTTGTTGTGTTGTGTGTTGTTGTGTTTTGTTGTTGTTGTGTTTTGTTTTGATTTTTTGTTGATTGTTGGTGTTTGGTTCACCATTTTGTTGTTGTGGTTGATTTATTTGATTTTTGTGATGATGGATTTGTTTTTTTTTTGATTTTAATTTTTTTTGATTTTGTTTTTGTGTGTTGTTGTTGTGTGTGATGTGTGATCTGTTGTTGTTGTTGTGATTTTGTGTGTTTGTTGTTGTTTGTGTTTTTTGTGTTGTTGTTTGTGTGTGTTTGATTTTCTGTGTGTGATGCTTTTTTGTTTTTGTGCGTTTTGTGTGATTTTTGGTGTGTTGTGTTTTTTGTGATTTTTTTTGTGATTGTGTGTTTGATTTTTTTGTTTTTGTTTTTTTTTGATTTTTGTGTTGCACGTGTTTTTGTTTTCGATTTGTGTTTTGTTGTTTGATGTTTTGTGATAGTGTGTTTTGGTGTGTTTGGTTCTGTTTGTGATTTGTTGATTTTGTGGTGTGTTGTGTTGTTGTTGGGATTGTGTTTGTTGGTTGTGTGTTGTTAAGATTTGAGGTTGTTGTTGATGTTGTGTTGATGCTTGTGTGTTTTATGTGATTTGTGTTGTTGATTTTGTTGTGGTTGTGTTTGATTTGTGTTGTTTTGTGTGTTTGATTTGTGTTGTGATTGTTGTTGTTTGTGTGTGTTTTTTTTGTTGTGTTATTTTTTGTTTTGTGTTTTTTGTTTGTTTTTGTGTTGATGTTTGTGTTGATTTTTTGGTTGATTTTTATTGTTTTTTTGTTTGATGTGTTTTTTGTTTTGTGTGTTGTGTTGTGTGTTTTTTGTTTGGGTGTTGTTGATTTGTGATGTTTGATTTTTTTTGTGGTTGTTTGATGTGGTTTGTTATTATATTGTTTGTTTTTTTTTTGTTTTCGTTGTGTGTTGATTTGATGTGTTTTGTTGTGTTTGTTGATTTTGTGTGAGTTTTTGTTGTTTGATCTTTTGATTGTGTGTGTTGTTGTTTTGTGTGTTGTGATGATTTTTGTGTTTTGTGTGATGTTGTTTTATGGTGTTGTTGTTGTTTGTGTTTTTGTGATTTTGTTGAGTTGTTTTGATTGATTGATTGTTTTGTTTTGTTGTGTGGGGTGATGTGTTTTTTGTGTCTGTTTTGTTGTGTGAGGATTATTGTGTTGTTGGTGTTGATTGATTGATTGTGGTTGATGTGTGTGTTTTCTTGATTTTTTTTTTTGTGATTGCTTTGATTTGTTGATTTGTTTGTGATTGTGTGTTTGATTTTTTGTGGGTTTTTGATGTTGTGTGTTGTGTGTTTGATTTGTTATTGTGTTGTGTTGATGATGATTGTTGGGGTTGTTTGGATGTGATTTTTTTTTTGTGTTGTGCTTTTGTTGTTTGTGTGTTGTTTGTGTGTTTTTTTTGTGTTTTGTTTTTGATTGTATTGTTTTTCTTGAGATTGTTTGATTGGTTCTTTTATGTTTTGTGTGTGTGATGTTGTGTGATTGATTTGTGTGTTGTTGTTTGTGTGTTTTTTGTTGATTTGTTGTGTCGTGTGTTGTGTGTGTGATTTTGTGTTTTTGATTTTGTTTTGTTTTTTGTGATGGTGTTTTGTTTTTGTGATTGTGTTTTCGTATTTTGTGATTGTGTTTGTTGTTTTTGTGTGTGTGTTTTGGGTGTGTTTGATTATTTTGTGTTCTGTTGTGATTGTGTGTTGTTTTTCTGTTGAGTTGATGATTTGGTTTTTTGTTTTGTTGTGTGTTTTGATGTTTGTTTTGTTGTGTTGATTGTGTGTGTTTGTGTGTGTTTTGTGTGTGATTGTGATTTTGTTTGTTGTTTTTTGTGGATTTTTAAATCGTTGATGCTTTTTTTGTTTGATATTTTTGTGTTGGTTGTTGTTGTTGTGTGATTTTTTGATTGATTTGTTGTTGTTTGTTGGTGTTGATTGATGTTGGGGGACGATGATTTGATTTGTGTGTTTTTTTTGATTTTGTGTGTTTGATCTGTGTTTCTTGATTGTTGATTTGTTTTGATTGTTGTTGGTGTTGCTTTTTTGGTGTTTTTTGTGTGTGGATTTGTTGTGATTTTACTTGTTTGTTGATTTCGTGTGTGTGTGTTGTTTGTTTGCGTGTGTTGTTTGATTAATTGTTTTTGATTTTTTTTGATTGTGATGTTGGATTTGATCTTTTGTGTGATTGTTTGATTGGTTTTGTTTTTTTTTGATTTTTGTTTTGTTGTTTGTGTTTTTGAGTGTTTTTTTTTTGATGAGTTGTGTTGTTTGTTTGTGTCTGTTTTCGTTTTGGTTTGTTTTTGTTTTTGTTTGTTTTGTGATGTTGTTTTTTGTGTTTTTGATTGTGTGTGGGTGTGTGATTCTTTGTGTTGATTGGTTGTGTGTGTGATTTTTTTGATTTGTGTGTTTTGTGTGTTGTTGTTGATGTTGTTGATTTTGATTTTTTGATTGTTGATTTTGTTTTGGTTTTTGATTTTGTGTGTGTGTGTTTTGTTGTTTGGTTTTTTCATGATTTTTTGTTGTTGTGTGTTGTGTTTTGTTTGGGTTTTTTGTTTGTGTTTTTTTTTCTTTTGATTTTGTGTTGATTTTGTGATTTTTGTGTGTTGATTTTGATTTGTGTGTTGTTTGTGTGTTGTTGTGTTTGTTGGTTTGTGTTGTGTGATTGATTTTGTTGATTGTTTTGAATTTGATTGTTGATTTTTTTTTTGTGTTGTTGATGTGTTTTTTTGTAGTTGTTTGTTTTTGTTTGTGTGTTTTTGTTGTGTTGTGTTGTTTTGTGTTTTGGGTGTTGTTTTGTGTTGTTTTGTTGTTTTTTTTTTGTTTGTTTTTTGTTTGTTGATTTGATGATTGTTGCGTTTTTTTTTTTGATTTTTTGTTTTTTGTTGTGTGTGTGATTTGTTGTGTGTTTGTGTGTTTTTTGTTGTTGATTTGATTTGATCTTTGTGTGTGATTTTTTTCATGTTTGTGTTGTTGTTGTTGTTGTTTGTGAATTTTGTTTGATTTGTTGTTTGATGCTGTTGTGTGTGTGTGTTGTCGTGCCACCTGTTTCTAATTGTCCTCGTCCTTGTCTCGTGTGTGTTTTTTTTTTGTTTTGTTTTTTTTTTTGCTGATGTGTGATTGTGTGTTGTTTTGTTGTGTGTGTGTGGTGTGTTTTTTGATGTGTTTTGTTGATTTTTGTTTTTTGGTGATGATGATTTTTGTGTGTTGGGATCGTTGTTGATTTGTGTTGTTTTGTTTTGGTCTTTTGTGTTTTGTTGTTGATGGTGTTGTGTGTTGTGTGTGATGCTTGTTGATTATTTGTGATGTTTGTTGTTTTGATGTGTTTTCTGTTTGTTTGTTTGATTTGATGGTTGTTTTGATTTTTGATTTTGTTTTTGATTGTTTGATGTTTTGATTTGTTTTTTCTGTGTGTGTTGTGTTGGTGTGATGTGATGTGTTGTGATTGTTGATTTGTTTGTCTTTGTTTGTGTGATGTTGTGTGTTGTTTTTGTAAGATTTTAGATTTTTGATTGTGTGCGGTGCGATGATTTTTGTGATTTGTTTGTGTTGTTGTTGTTGATTGTTGATTTGTGTGTGTGTGTTTGTTGTGATTGGTGATTTGATTTTTTGTGTTGTTTCTTTGTTTTTGTGTGTGTGTGTGTTGTTTGTGTTGTGATATTTCTGATTTTTTCGTGTGTTTGATTGAGATTGTTATTTGATTTTTGTGATTTGATTGATTTTGTTTGTATGTTTTTTGTGATTTTTTTTAATCGATTGATTTTGTGTTTGTGATGTGTTGTGTGTTGTGCGTTGTTGTTTTTGGTTGATTTTGATTTGTGTTTGTTTGTGTGATTTGTTTTTTTGTTTTTGGTTGTGATTTTTGTGTTTCTCTTTTTTTGTGTGATTGATTTGATTTTTTGTTGTTTGCTGTGATTGTTTTGTTGGTGGTTTGTGATTGTTCTTGTGTTTTTGATTTTTTTTTGGTGTGGTGATTGGTGGTTTTGATGATGATGTTGTTTTTTGTTTTTGTGTTGGTTGTTTTGGGTGTTGTGTTTTTTTGATTTTTGATTTGTTGTTTTGTTGATTTATGATTTTTGTGTTTTGGCCCCTCTACTGTGTGTGGTTTTTGTGTTGTGTTTTGTTGTTTGTTTGTGCTTTTTGTGTGTGAATGTTGGTGATTGTTTTGTCTTTGTTGTTTGTTTTTTTTTTGATTTTTTGATGTGGTTTTTTGTTGTGGTTGCTTGATTTTGTTGTTGGTTTTTGTTTTGTTTGTTGTTTTTTTTGTTTGATTGTTTGTTCTGTGTGTTTGTTGTGTGTCGTTTGTTTTTGTTTTGTGTGTTTTTGTTGTTGTGTTGATTGTGTTTGATGTGTTGGTTGGGTTTGTTTTGATTGTTTTTGATGTTGTGTAGTGTGTGTGTGATTGTTGTGATTGTTTTTTTTGATTGTTTTTTGATTTGTTTTTTGTTTGTGTTTGTGTTTTCTTTTGTTTGTCTGTTCGGTGTTATCTTTTGTGGTGTTTGATTTTGTTGTGTTTGTGATTTTGTGTTGGTTGATTGTGTGATTTTTTTGTTTGTTGATTTGATGTTGTCTTTTTTGTGTTTGGTTGATTTGTTTTTGGTGTTATGATTTTTTTTGTATTGTTTGGTGTGTTGTTTGTGTGTTTGATTGTTGTCTGATGTTGTCGATTTTGTTTGTTTTTTGTTGACGTTGCTTGTGAGTTTTGATTTTGTGTTTTTGTGTTTATGATTTTAATGTTTGTGTTGTGTTGTTTTGATTTTTGTGATGTGTTTTTGTTTGTGATGATTTTTGTTGTTGTGTTGTGTGGATTTTGTGTTTCTTTGTGTTGTTTTGTGTGTTTTGTTGATTTGATTGTGTTTGTTTGTTTTGTGATTTTGATTTTTTGTGTTTTGATGTGTTTTTGTTTTTTGTGTGTTTGTGTGTGTGATGTTGTGTGTTGATTTTGTTGTGATTTGTGATGTTTTTTTGTGTTTGTTTGTCGTGTGTGTGATTTTCTTTTGTTGTTATGATTGTTTTTTTCGTTGTGTTTGATTTTGTGTGTCTGATTTGTGCTTGATTGTTTGTGTTGATTTTTTTATTTTGTGTGTGTGTTGTTGTTTTTTTGGTGTTTTGGTGTTTTGTTGGTTTTCTTTTTTTGTGTGTGTTTTGAAAGTACTGTCCACCTGTTTTGTTTGTGTTTTTTGTGTTTGTGTGTGGGTTGGTGTGTGATTGATGTTGTTTTGTGTTTGTTTGGGTGTTTTGATTTTTGTTTTGTGTGTTTTGTCTGTTGTGTGCTTGTTGTTGTTGTGTTGATTTGTTGTGTGTGTGAGTTGGTGTTGTGATTGTTTGATTTGTTGTTGTGTGATTTTCTGTTTTGTTGTTGCTTTGTGTGTTGTTGTTTTTGTGTGTGTTTTTTTTGTTGTTGTTGTGTTGTGTGATTTGTGTTGGTTTTTTGTGGTGTTGTTGTTCTGTGTTTGATTTGTGTGATTTTGTGTGTATGTGTCTGTTTTGTGTTGATTGTTTGTTTTGTGTTTGAGTGTGTTGATTTTTGATTTTTTTTTTGTGTGATTTTTTTGTGCGGATTGTGTTGTTTGTTAGTTGTGTGGATTTGTGACTGTTGTTGTTTGATTTGTGTGTGTTTTTGTGACTGTTTTGTGTTGTTTGATTTTTGTGTGTGGTTGTTTGTTTGGATGTGATTGTGTTTGTTTTTGTTGATTTTGTTGTTTTGTTGTGTGATTTTTTGTGTGTGTTGTGGTGTGTGTGTGTGTTTTGATTGTTTTTGTTTGATTTGTTGGTGTGGTGTGTTGATGTTTTTTGTTTTTGTTTTTGTTCATCGTTTGTTTGTGTTGTTTTTGTTTGTTTTTGTGCTTTTGTGTGTGTGTTTGTTGATTTGTTGTTGGTTGACTTTGTTGTGCTGTTCGATTGCTTGTTTTTGTGTTTGTTTGTGGGTGTGTTTTGTTGTGTGTGTTTGTTTTGTGTTGTTGTGTTGTTTGTTTTGATTGTTGATTTTTTTTATTTGGATTTGTTGATTTTTTGTGTTTGATTTTGTGTTTGTGTTTTGTTTGTTTTGGTTTTGTGATTTCTTGAGGTGATTGTTTTGTTTGTTGTTTTTGATTTGTTGTGTTGCTTTGTGTGTTAGTGTGTGTGTTTGTTTTTTGTGATTGTTTGTGATGTGTGTGTTTGCTTTGTGTTTTTGATTTGTTGATTGATTTGGATTTTGTGATGATTTGTGTTTTTGTGTTGTTTGATGTGTTGATGTGTTGTGCTTGATTGTGATGTTGTGTTGTGTTTTTTTTGTGATTTGATTTTCGTGATGATTGTTGTTGTTGATTTGGGATTGATTTGTGTGTTTTGGTTTTGTGTTTGATCGGTGATTTTTTTTGTTGTGATTGGTTGATTGTGTGTGTTGTGTGTTTGTTGTTTTGATTGTTTGTTTTGTGATGTTTTTCTTGTTTGTGATTGTGTGCTGTGTGTGTGTTGGTGATTTTGTGTGTGTTGTTTTTGTGTATTTGTGTTTTGTGATGTTTTGTTTTGTGTGATGGGGTGTGTTGTGATTTGTGTTTTTGTTTTGTTTCTGTTGTGAGCTGTGTGTTGATTTTTTGTGACTTTTGTTTTTGTTGTGATTATGTGTTGTTTTGATTATTTTGTTTGATTTTTGTTTGTGTGTTGATGCTGTGTGATTTGTGTGATGATGATGTTGATTCTGTGACTTGCGGTTTCCTGGATTGTTCGATTGTGTGTTGTGTTTTGTTGTGATTTGTGTGATTTTTTGTTTTTCTTTGTTGATTCTCGGACTGTTCTTGTGCGATTTGATTTGTTGTATTTGTGTTGTTGTTGTGATTGATTTTTGTTTGTGATTGTTTCTGATATGTTGTGTGTTTGTTCTTGATGTTTGTTTTGTTGTGTTGTGTTGATGTTGTTGTTGTTTGTGGTGTTGTTGTGTTTGTTTTTTGTTGATGTGTGTTGTTTGTTGTTGATGGTGATTGTGGTTTGTGTGTTCGCATTTTTGTGTTTGCTTTGTGTGTTGATTTTGGGTGTTTTGTGTTGTTTGTTTGATTTTTGTGTGTGTTTTGTTGTGTTGGGGTTGTTTTTGTTTGACTTGTGTTGTTTTTGTGATGGTTTTTGTGTGATGTGTGTGTTTTTCTTGTTGTGTGTTGTGATTTTTTGATTTTTTTTTGTGTGATGTGTGATAGTGTTTTTGATGTGTTTGGGTTGCTGTGTTTTTTGTGTTGTGATTGTTTGTTTGTTTGTTGTTTGTGTTTGGTTGTGATGTGATTTCTGTGTTGTGTGTTGTTGACCTGTTGTTTGGGGGGTTTTTGTGTTGTTGTGTGTCTTTTGTATGTTGTGTTTTGTGTGTTTTTTGTGTTGTGTTGATTTGTGTTTTTCTGTTTTGTTTGTTGTTTTGTTTGTCGTGGTTTGGGTGTGTTGTGTACTGATTTCTTGTTGATTTGGTTTTTTGTGTTTTGTTGTTTTGATGGTTTTTTGGTTTTTGATTTTGATGTTGTTGTTTTGTTTTGTATTTGTGTTGATTTGTTGTCTGGTGTTTGTGTTTTTGTTTCGATGTGTTGATTTTTGTTGTTGTTGTTGTGTGTTTTTTTGTGTATGTGGTTTTTGTTGTGGTGTGTGTTTGTTGATTTGATTTTGTGTTTGTTTGTGGTTTGTGTTTGATTGTTAATTTGGATGTTTTGTTCTTGCTGTTTTGTTTTTTTGATTTGTGTGTGTGATGATGTTGTTTGTGTGTTTATTGTTGTGTGTTGATGTGTTTTGATTTTAATTTGTGTTGTGTTTTTTTGTGTTTGTGTGTCTTTGTTTGTTTGATGGTTGATTGCTGATTTGGTTTGATTTTGATTTTTGATGTGTTTGATTTGTTGTGTTTTGTGTGTTGTTTGTTGGTTTGATTTGTGTGTGATTTGTTTGTGTTTGTGTTGATTTCTTCTTCTGATTTTTGTGTTTGTTTTGTGTATTTGTTTCCTCTTGATTTTTGTGTGTGTGTTGTGTGTGTTGATTTTTGTTGATTGATTGTTGTTTGTTGGTGTTTGGATGATTTGTATGATTTTTGATTTTGGTTGATGTGATGTTTGTGGGATGTTGATGTGTTTGATCTTGTTGTGTGTTGTTTGTGTTGTGATTTGTTGTTGTTTTTTGATGGTTTTTGTTGTTTGTTGTTGTGTATTGTGTGTGATTGTGTTTGATGGCTTGTGTGTTGAAGTTTTTGTTTTCAGTTTTTGTGATGTGTGATTTTTTGATTTGATGTTTGTGTTTTGATTTTTTTGTGTGTGTGTTTTGATTTTGTTGTGTTGTTGTTTTTGTTGTTGATTTTTGTTTGTGGTGGATTTTTGATTTTTGTGTTGTTTCGTTGTGTTTGTGATTTTGTTTTGATTTTTCTGTTGATTGTTGTTATGTTTGTCTGTTGATTGTTTTGTGTTGTGTGATTTGTGTTGTGATGTTTTCTTTGATGTGTGTGATGATTGATTTTGATTTTGTATGTGTTGTTTTGATTGTTGATTTTTGTTTGATGTGTGTTTGTTTGTGTGTGTGTTGTGTGCTGTTGTTGTGTGTTGTGTTGTGTGTTTGTTGTTGTGTTGTTTTTTTGTGATTGTTGTGTGTGCATGTGTTGTTTTCTTGTGATTGATTGTTTTTTTGTGATGTGTGTTTTTTGATTGTGTGTGTGTGGTTGTTTTTGTTGTTTTGCATGATTTTCTTGTTGTTCTTGTGGAGTTTGTTTGTTGATTGTGTGTGTGTTGTGTGTGTTTGTTTGATTTGTTGATTTGATTTTGTCGTGTTGTGGTTTGATTTTTTTGATTTCTTTTTGTTTTGTGTGATCTTTTGTGTGTTTTTGTGTTTTGTGATTTGATTGTGTTGTTATTTTGTGATTGATGTGATTTTGGTGTGTTTGTGTGTTTGTTGTGTTGGTTGCTGTTTGCACTGTTTTGTTCTCTTCCTTTGATTCTTTGGTTTGGTTTGTTGTTGTGCGTGCTGATTTTTTGTTTGTGTTGATGTGCTCTTTGTGTGTTGTGTTGTGATTGTTTTGTGATTTCTTAGTTTTTTGTTGTGATTTGTTTTTCTTTGGTGCTGATTTTTGTGATTTGTTCATTGATGATTTGATTTTTCTTTTTTTGTTTTTCTGTGACCTTGATGTGATTTTTTGTGTGTTTTCTTTGATTTTGTTTGATTGTTTTGTTTTTGTTTTTGTGTTGTTTTTTTTTGTTGTGTTGTTGTGTTGTTTTTGTTTGTGTTGTGTGTTGTGTTGATTGTGTGCTTGAATTGTGTGACTTGTTGGCTTTGTGATGTGTGTGCGTTGTGTGTTTGATGTTTGATGTGTGTGATTTGTTTGTTGTTGTTTGATTTGTTTTGTGTGTTTGTCCTTTGTGTGTTCCGTGTGTTATGATTGATTATTGTGTATGTTTTTTTGTTTTTTTTTGATTTGTGGTGTGTGTTTTGTGTTGTTTTGTTGTGTTGTTTGTTATGTGTTTGTGTGTTTGAGCTTGGTTTTGATTGTTTGTTTTTTGATTGTGTTGGTGTGTTGTTTTGATTGATTGATTTTGGTTGTTGTTTGTGATTTGTGATTTTGATGTTACTTGTTGTTTGTTTTGTTTTGATTTGGTTGATTTGGTGTGTTGTGTGTGTTTTTGATTTTTGTGTTTGATTTTTTTTTGATTTATTGTGTGTTGTTTGTTTGTTTTTTTCTCTTTTTTTCGTATGATTGTTGTGTTGTGTTGTGTGTTGTGTTAGATTTTTGATTTTTTGTGTGTTTTTTGATTTTGTGTGTTGATTTTGTTTGTTTTTGTGTTTGTGTTGTGTGTGTTGTGTTGTTTGTTGTTTGATTGTTTGGTGTTTTGTTGTGTTGATGTTTTTTGAGTTTGGTGTTGATCTTTTTTCTTGTGTGTTTTTGATTTCTTTTTTTTTGTTTGTTTGTTGTTTTGTGTTTGTGTTGATTTTGTGTTTTGTGTAGTGATTTGATTGTTTGTTGATTGTGTTGTTGATTGTGTGATGTTTTTGATTTTATTGATATTGTGTTTGTTGGTTTTTTGTGTGTCTGTGATTTGTGTTTGTGTTTCTTGTGATGTGATGGTCTTTGTGGTTATGATGTGATTTTGTGATGATTGATGTTGATTTTGCTGATTTGATTGTTTTGATGTGGTTTTGATGTCTGTTGTGATGTGTTTGATTTGTGTGTTTTTGGGGTTGTAGTTTGTTTGTGTGATGTTGTTTTTTTTGTGTGATTTTGTGATTTTGTGTGTGCTGTTGTGTGTTTCGATTTCGATTTGATTGTTGATTGTGTGTTGATGTTTGATGTTGATGATTCTTGTTTTGTTTGTTTGGTTGTTTTTGATTGTTTGATGATTTGATTTTGTTTTGTTTTGTGTTTGTTGTTTTGTTGTTGTGTGTTTTGTGTTGTTGTTTTGTTGTTTGTAGTGTTGATTGTTTTTTTGATGTGTTGTTGTTTGTTTGTTTGTTGTTTGATTTGTGTTGTTTTGTTGATTTTGTTTGTTTGTTTTGGTTTTTGATTGTGAATTTTGTGTGTTTTTGTGATTGTTGTGTTTGTTGCTTGATTTTGTTTGTGTGTGTGTGTGTGGTTGTGTGTCGATTTGTTGTTTGTTTTTTGTTTTTGATTGATTGTACTTTGTTGTGTGATGTGATGTTGATGTGTTGATTTGTTGTTGTGATTTGTGTGTGTTGTTGTGTTTTGTTTTGTGATTGGTTGTTTGGTTTGTTGTGTGATGTTTTGTTTGTGTTGTGATTTGTGATTTGTGTGTTGATCTTTTGTTGTGTTTTTGTTTTTGTTGTGTTGTGTTGTGATGTTGTTGGTTTTGATTGTTTGTGTGTGATTTTGTGTTTGTGATGTTTGTTGTGTGTTGTGTTTGATGTTGTGTGATTTGTATTGTGTTTGTTGTTTGATTTGTGTTGATTGTTGTTTGTGTGTTGTGTGGTTGTGAATGATTTTGTTTGTGATTGATTGTTTGTTGTGTTTTTTGATTGATGTTGTGTTTGTTTGTGTTTGTGTGTGTGTTTTGTGTGTTGATGTGTTGTGTGTTTTGTTTGTTTTGTTTGTTGTGTTTTTGTGTGTTTTTGATGTTGTTGATTGTTGTGTTGTGTGTGATTTGTGTTGTGTTTGTGTGTGGTGTGTTTGATTGTTGTTTGTGTGGTGTTTGTGTTGTTGTTGTGTGATTTGATGTTTGTTGTGTGTTGTGATTTTTGTTTGTTTTTGTTGATTTGATGTGTGTTTGATTTGTTGTGTGTGTGTGATTTGTTGTTGTGTGATTGTGTTTGTTTTGTGTGTGTTTTGTGTGTTTTTGTTGTTGTTGTGTGTGTTTGTGTTTGGTGTGTGTTTGTTTGTTGTTTGTGTGATTTGTTTTTGTTGTGTTTTTTTTTTTTTTGATGTTGTGTGTTTTTTTGTTGTTTTTTTGTTTTGTTGTTGTTTGGTGTTTTTGGGGTTTGAATTTTGGTTTTTTTTTTTGGTTTTGTTTTTTGTTG
>JAROYE020000103.1:0-33068 GCA_029619315.2 Dynastes maya | reverse complement strand
AAAAAAAGGGGGAAAATTGAAAAAAAAAAGGGAAAAATGTGAAAAAAAAAATGGTGAAAATGAAATGAAAAATGAAATTGATGAAAGAAAAGAAAAATGAAAAAGGGAAAAATGAAAAAAAATTGTGAATGATGAAATGAAATGAAAATATTGGAAATGAAAAAAGAAATAATGGAAATGAAAAAAAGTGAATGAAAATGAAGAATGTGAAATAAATTTGAATAAATGTTGAATGAAAAAAAAATTGAAAATGTGGAATAAAAAATGAAATGATGAATGAAAATGAAAATGAATTGAAATGAATTGAAATGTGAAGGGAAAAAATTGAAAATGAAACAAAATGAAATGTGAATGAAAATTTGAATGAAAAATGAATGAATGGGAAAATGAATGAAATTTGGAAATGAAAATTGAATTGATAATGATGTGAATGAAATGAAATGAAAATTGAAATGGAATGAATGAAAATTGAAATGGTGAAAAAATTAAGAAAGTGAATTGAGAAAATGAAAAAATGAATGAAAAAAAAAGAAAATGTGAAATGAAATTGAATGAAAATGAAAAAATAATGTTGAAAATAAATGAATGAATGTGAATAAGTTGAATGATGAAATTGTTGATGAATGAACTGAAATTGATGTGGAATGAATGTGAAATATGACTGAATTGAATGATGAATTGAATGGAAATTTTGAAATGTGAATTGTGAATGGAATTGAATTGAAATTGAAATTGAATGAAATTTGAATGGAATGAAATTGAAATTGAATGGATTGGGTGGAATGAAAGAATGATGAATTGAAAATGTGTGGAATGAAATGGTGAATGTGACATTGAAGATGAATGGAATGAATGAAGGAGTTGGTGAATGTTGAATTTAATGTTGAATGTGGAAAGTGTTGTGAAAAGGTGAAATTTTGAATGATTGTTGAATGATGAAAAGAATGGTTTGGAATGAATGGTTTGTTTGAAAAATGGAATGTGAATGAAAACTGTGTGAAGAATGGAAAATTGAATGAAAAATGAATGAATGAATGAATCTGAAATGAAATTTTGTTGTGAAAATGGAATGAAATGGATGATTGAATGAATGAAATGATGAATGGAATTGGGAATGGA
The DNA here is from genome assembly GCA_029619315.2 of Dynastes maya. NCBI lineage: Eukaryota > Metazoa > Arthropoda > Insecta > Coleoptera > Scarabaeidae > Dynastes > Dynastes maya. The sequence goes on along the minus strand of JAROYE020000103.1, from coordinate 31,949 downwards.
AATGTGAGAATGAAATGGAAATTGAATTGTGTGAAAATGAATGAATTTTGTTTGAATGAAATTGAATGGAATGTGCTGTAATGATGAAGATGAAGAAAAATGTTTGATTGTGAATGAATGTGGAATGAATGAATTGAATGTGATTGGAATGTGAATGAATGAATTGAATGAAATTGAATGAAATGAATGAAAATATTGAAATTGAATGAATGTTTGAAATGAAATTGAAATTGTTTGAAATGTGGTGTGGATGAAAAAATTGGTGGTGTGATGATTTTGAAATGAAATGAATGGAATGAGAATGAATTGAAGGAAATGAAATGAATGAATGTGAATGAAATATGATGGATGAATGTGAATTGATGAATGTTGTGAAAATGAATCTGAATGAAGGTGAATGAATGTGTGATGAAATGTGATGGATGATGTGAAAATTTGAATGTACATGTTGAAGATGAATGTGAATGGATTTGAAATGATGTGTGGATTGTAAATGAATGAATGAATGTGAAGGAATGATGGAATGGATGAATGATGAAATGGATGTGAATGAATGAAATGAATGAATTGTTGAAAATGAATGGAATGGAAAATGAATGAATTGGTGGCTGTTGTGAAATTGAATGTGAATGAAATGTTGAATGAAGGAAAATGAATTGAAATGTGGGGAATTGATGGTGGGTGTTGTTTGGTGATGAGCAATGGAATGTTGAATTGATGTGAATGAAATGAACTGATGATGGAATTGAAAATGAATTGTGAATGATGAATGGTGTTGATGAATGAATTGAAATGAATTGGAAATTGAAAATTGAATGGTTGAATGAAAATGAATGAAAATTGAAATTGAATGTGATGGAAAATGATGAAATAAATGAATTTAATTTGAATTGTATGAATTTGAATTGTGTGAAATGAATGGAATGGAAATGTGAAGATGAAGTTGAAATGAAGGAAAACTGAATGAAATGTGGAATGAATGGCATGATGAATGAAATGGGATGAATTGACAGTGGAATTGGGTTGACTGTTGAATGTGACATGAATGGGATTGAAATGTGGAAATTGTTTTTTTGAATGAAATGGTGAAATGAATTGATGATGAAATTTGAATGAAATTGAAAATGAATGAAATGAAATGAATGGTGAAATGAATGAATGAAATTGAATGGAATGAATGTGATGGATGAATTTTGTTGAATGTTGAAAATTGAAATGAATTGATTAAGAATTTGAAATGAATTGAAAATTGATGAATGAATTGAATGTGTGAATGGATTGTGTGATGAATGGAATGAGAATGTGAATGTGAATGTTGATGAAATGAATGAAATGATGAATGAAATGAATTTTGTTGAATTGAATGAAATTGGTGAATGTTTTGATTGACTGAATGAATGAAAAATTGAATTGAATGAAATGAATGGGAAATGTGTGTGTGGTGATGAATGAATGAATGTGCAAGATTTGATGGTGAAATAACTGTGAATGAATGTGATGGGGAATGTGTGTGAATTGTGAAAATTGAAGAATTGAATGAATTGAAAATGAAAATAATTGAATGATGAATTGAATGAATGTTTGATTGATGACATGAATTGTGAATGAATTGGTGGAATGAATGTTGATTTATGTGAAAATGGAACTGGGATGAAATGAAATAATGAATGAAAATTGATGGAATTTGAATGAATGACTGGGAAAGAATTGTGAATGAATGAAAATGAAGATTGAATGATGGTGTTGAATGAAATTGAAGGACTGAATGAATTGTTGGGAAATGGTGGAAGATTGTGTGAATGGAAATGAATTTTGAATGTGAATGGAATGAAAATGAATGAATGGATGAAATGAATGAATGACATTGATGTTGATTGAATTGAATGGAAATTTGGGAAATGAAATGGGGGTGGTGTTGAATGTGAATGAAATGGAAATGGAAAGATGGAAAACGAAAGGAATGTGAATGAATGAGGGGGAAATTGAATGTTGAATGAAATGAATAATGAATTTTGATTGAATTGAATTTGAATTGAATTGTGTGAATTGTGAAATGAACATGATGAATGAAATTTGGATGATGTGAATGTGAATGAAGTGAATGAATGTGGTGAATGAATGAATGAATTTGGAATGTGAATGAATGGGGTGAAATGTGTGTGTTGAAATGAAATGAATGGAAAAAATGAATGAATGTGAATGAATGAATGAATTGAATGAATGAATGAATGTGAAAAAATGAAATGGAAATGTTGAAATGAATGATGATGAATGGAATGAATGAATGTGAATGATGTGAAATTGTGATTGAATGAATGATGAATGAATGGTTGAATTGTGATGAATTGATGGAATGAAATGAAATGTTGAGATGTTTGAATGAAGATGAAATGTGAATGATCCTGATGAATGAATGATTGAATGAAGAATTGTGAATGAATGGGTTGAATGAATTGAATGATTGAATGTTTGAATGAATTGGAATTTGAATGTGACTGATTGGTGTGTGAATGAAATGAAATTGTGTGGTGAAATTGATGAAATTGATGAAAATGCAATGGAATGTGAATGATGGAATTGAATGAATGAAATGAATTTGAATGTGATGACATGAAAAATTGAATGAATAATCATGAATCGGTTGAATTGGATGGAAATGAAATGAATGAAATGTGGAAATTTGAATGAAATGTGAATGAATGAATTTGAATTTGTGGAATGGATTTGAATGAATGAATGAATGAATGTGAAGGATTGTGTGAAAGATGTGTGAATGCATTGAATGAATGTTGTTGAATGGGAAATTGATTGAATGATGAATGAAATTGAATGAATGTGAATGAAATGTGAATGAATGGGATGAAATGAATTGAATTGTTGAATGAAATGATGGATGAAATGTGAAACATGAATGTTGTTGTGAAAAATGTGAAAATGGAATGTTGAATGGTGAAATTGAGAATGAATGAGTTGAAATTGAATGTGAATGAATTGAATGAATGTGAAATGAATTAATGGTGTGAAATGATTGATTGTTGGCGAAGTGGAATGAATGGTGTGTGGAATTGATGTGTTGAAATGATGAAATGAAATGAATTGAACTGAATGTTGGAATGAATGAAATGTGTGTGAAAGTGAATTGGAATGAATGAATGAAATGTGAAGCAAGTGAAATTTGAATTGAAAATGAATGAATGAATGAAAAATTATGAATGAATATGAAATTGAATGTGAATGATATGAATGGATGAAATGAATGTGTGAATGACTTTGAATGGGAATGTGAAGGAAAATGGAAAATGAAATGAATGAAATGAAATGATGATTGGAATGAATTGGAATTTGAAATTGGAATGAAATGAAATGAAAAATTTGAATGATGAAATTGAATTTGAATGAATGAATGTGAATTTGAAATGATGTTGGAATGTGAATGAATGATGGATGAAATGATTGAAATGTGAATTGGAGTTGGATGAATTGATGAATTGTGAAAATGTGAATGATGATTGAATGAATGAATGATGAATGGTTGAAATTGAAATGAACGTGAAAAAAATGAATTGAAAGTGAATGAATGAATTGGGAATTTGGGAATGAATGATGATGATGAAGGAATGGGTGAAATTGAATGAATTGTGAAATGGAATGATGAATGAATGAATGTGAATGAACTGATGGTGATGATGATGAAATTGTGAATGAACTGAATGAATGGAAATTGAATGGAATGAATTGTGTGAATGTGATTGATGAAATGAATGAATGAATGTGAAAAAAAACAAAAAAACACTGAATGAAAGGTGATTTGGATGAAAATGATGAAATGGAATGTGAATGAATGAATGTGAAATGAATGATGTGTGTTGAATTTGGAAATTTGTGATGAACTGGTTGGGAATGAAATGACATGGTTGGTGAATGAATTTGTTGAGTTGTTGAACTGAATGAATGTTGAATGTGAAATGAATGATGAAATGATGTGATGTGAATGTTGAAAGAATGAAATGTGAATGTGTGATGAATGGGTGATGGTGGGGAATTGAAATGTGATGTGTTTGAAAATATTTTGGAAAATAATGGAAATGATGATGTGAATGACATTTTTGAATGAAATGAGAAATGATGAATTGATAATGAATTGAATTGTGAAATGATGGAATGAAGAATGAATTGGTGAATGAAAGATTGAATGAATGGTGTGAATGATGTGGAATGTAATTGATGAATTGGTTTTGTGACTGAATGTAAAGAATGAATGAAATTGGTGAATTTGGAATGGAATTGCAATGGAATGAAATTGAATGGAATGAAAATGGAATGAATGTGAAAAATGAAAATGTTGAAGAGACTGATGAACTTGTGTTGAATGTTGAAATGATTGAATTGAAATCCTGAATGAAATGTGTGAAATGATGTGGAACTGAATGTGATGAATGATGAAAATGTGAATGGAAATGAAAAATGTGATGTGAATGAATGAATGTGATGGGTTGGGATTTGGAATGAAAGAATGAATTGATGTTGATGATGAAAATGAATGTGAAATGGAATGAATGAATTGTGGTGAAGAAATATGAATGAATGGGGTGATGAATGAATGATGATGTGGAATGTGAAATGAATGAATGGTGACTTGAAATGGAATGGAATGTTTGATGGATGTGAATGAATGGTTGTGAATTTGAAACTTGAATGAATGAATGGAAATTGGAATGTGGTGAATGTGGAATGCATGGTGTGTTGATTGGGAATGGGAAACTGAATGGAAAATGATTTGATGTGGGAATGAATGAATGAAATGTGAAATTTGTGAAAAGAATGAATGAAAATGGAAAATAGATGTTGAATGGGTGAAAATTAATTGGAATGAATGAAATGAATGGTGAATTGAAATGATGAATTTGAAATGAAAATGAATGAAATGTGTGATGTGAAATGAAATTATGAATGTGAATGTGTGTGTGGAATGTGAATGAATTGGTGAATGAAAATGAATGAATGGAAATGTGTGTGGAAAATTGTGATGATGTGAATGAATGAATGGAATGAATGAAATTTGAATTGTGAAATGAAGTGGAATGTGTGGTTGATGAATGAATTGGGACACTGAAAATGAATTGAAATGAATGAATGTGGGATTGGGAATGATGATATGAATTGAAATAATTGGAATTGTGAAATGATGAAATGGGAAATGTTGAAATTCATGGGAATGAAGTGATGAAAATTTTGAATGAATGAAAAATTGAATTGAAATTGAATGGTGATTGGAATGTGCATGAATGTGAAAATGATGAAGTGGAAACTGAAATGATTGTGAGAAATGAATGTGTGATGATTATGAATGTGTGTGAAAATGTGGAAAGACGAATGTGTGAATGAAAGAATGAATGAATGAATGGGTGTGTTGAATGAATGATTGTGAATGTTTGAAACTGAATGATTGAAATTGTGAATGAATGAATTGAAATGAATGTGAATGGTGTGATGAAATTGGAAGAAATAATCAATTTGAAATGAATGATGTTGGAATTGAAATGAATTGATGGATGGTGAAAATAATGTGTGGAATGATGGAAATGAAAAACCCTGTGAAATTATGTGAAATGAAATTGAACCTTGATGGAAATGATGTGAATGATATGAAATGAATTGATGTGGTGATGTTGGAATGATGAATGTGTGTGGAATGATGAATGAATGATGTGAATGTTGTGAATGAAATGACTGAATAAAATAAATGCATGGAATGGATGATGTGAATGAATGAATTAAATTGTGATTGAATTAAAAATGAATGAATGAAAATTGAATGATGAAAAGGAATTGAATGATTTTGAATGGAATGAATTGAAATGATGTGAATGTGAAATGAATGAATGGATGTTGAATTGTTGAATTGTGAATGAATGATTGAATGAATTTTTGGTGATGTTGAATGAAATGAAAATGAAATTGTGAATGAAATTGAATGAATGAAATGTGAATGAATGTAAATAATTGTTGATTGAATGAATGAATTGAAAAATAGTGAAAATGGATTTTTGAATGAATGAATGAATGTGAATGAAATGAATGAAAATTTGATTGAATGATGTGATGAAGGATTGAATTTTGAATGAAATTGAATGAAGGTGGAATGATGATTGAAATTGAAATGATGTGAATGGTGAATGAATGAAATGATGTTTTGATGAATGTGAATTGAATGTGAAAATGAATGAATGGAATGTGAAATGAACTGTGAATGTGAATGAATGAATGATGAATGAATGTTATGAAAAAAAATGATGATGAATGAAAACTTTGAATGAATTGGTGAATGAAATGAATGAATGTGTGAATGGATTGAATTGAATGTGAATGGAGAAATTTGAAATATTTGGTTGGAATGAATGAAATGTAAAAATTGAATGAATTGAATGAATGTTGTGAAATTGAATGTTGGAAATGGGAAAGTTGAAATGGAAATGAAATGAATGAATGGCAATTGAATGAATGAATGGTGAAATGAACTGTGAAATTGTTTGAATGAAATGTGAAAATGAAATGAATGAAATTGTGTTGATGAAATTGATTTTTATGGGAATGAATGGGAATGAGGATGGATTGAAATTGGCGGGATGGAATGAATGAATGAATGTGACAGTGTGAATGAATGAATTGAATGTGTGTGAATGAATTGAAAATGGAATGAATGAATGGAATGAATGGTGAAATTGAATTGAATGGAATGAATGGATGAAATGTGAATGAATGAATGAATGAAATGTTGAAATGAATGTGAAATAATGAATGAATGAAATGAATGAATGAATGAATGAATGAATGACATGGAAATGTGAATGGTTTTGAATTGAAATTTGAATGAATTGATGAATTGGAAAATTGGGGATGTGTGAATGAATTGACATGAAATTTTGTGAATGAATGAGTTAAATGAGTTGCTGGAATGAATGATGAATTGATTGTGATGAAATGAACCACTGAATTGAATTGTTGTGAATGAATGATGTGAATGAATTTGAATGAAAATCGGAAAAGTGAACTGACTGTGGTGAATGTGTGTGAATGAAATGTTGATGAATAATTGGTGAATGAATGTGATGAAAATTGAATGAATGAATGAATGAATGAATGAATTGAATGTGAATTGTTGAATGTGAAATGAATGAAATGGAATGTTGGAATGGAATTGAATGAATTAATGAATGAATTGAAATGAAAAAGATGAATGAATGATGACTGATGAAGTTGATGGTGTGAATGTGAAATAACTTGGTTGATGGTGGAATGGAATTGAATGGATTGATTGTGTGTGAATTGAATGGTTGATGAATTGTGTGAATGAATAATCATGAATGAAATGAAATGTGAATGTGAATGAATGTGAAATGAAGGAGATGACATAATGAAATTGAATGAATGACATGGGAATGTTGTGGTGAAAGAATGTGAATGGGAAGTGATGGAATGAAATGTGAAGATGTGTGTGGAAGAAATTGTGAATGGTGATTTGTGATGAAATGTGATGTTTGATTGATTTGAAAATATTGAATGTGTGATTGGTGAGAATGCCTGAATGAATTGTGTGAAATTGGTGAAATGAATTGAATGTGAATGTGGAATTTGAATGAAATGTTGACAATGAATGAATGAATGTGTGAATGAATGAAAATGTGAAGGTGAATGTGAATGTGAAATTTGGAAATGAATGAAATGAAATGAATGAAAAGGATGATGTTGAATGAATGAATGTGAATTGAAATGAATTGGAATGGTTTGAACTGAATGAATGGTGATGAATGAGGTTGTGAAAATGAATGGAGGGAATGAATGTGAAATGAAAGGGAAATTGAATGAATGGGAATTGTGGGAATTGGGAATGTTGTGAATGAAATGAATGAACTGAATTTGAATGAAATTTGTGAAATTGTTTGAAATGAAAGGAATGAGAATGGAAATGAATCGTGAAATTGAATGAAATGAAAATGAATGAATGTGAATGGTATGATGATGAAATGAAATGAATGAATGAAATGATGAATTGAAGGTTTTTTTTTTTTTAATGTGAATGAAATGTGATGGAATGTGAATGAATGTTGAATGAATGAATGAATGAAAATTTGTGAAATTGAATTGAAGAATGAATGAATGAATGAAATGTGAATGAATGAATGAATGAAATATGAATGAAATAATTGTTGAATGAATGAAATGAATGAAATTTTGTTTGATGAATTGAAGTGAAATTGAAATGATGAATGTTTGAAAATGGAATGTTGTGAATGAAGGGAAATTGAATGAAGAATGAATGAATTTTGAATGAAATGAATGGGAATTGTGAAATTGAATGAAATGTGGAATGGTGGTGAAAAAATTGAATGGAATGGAATTGTGATGAATGTGAATGAATGAAAATTGAATTGAAAGATTTGTGAAATGAATGATGTGAAATGTGAATTGAATGAAATGAATTGAATTGAATTGAATAATGAAATGTTGAATTTGAATGAATGAAATGTTTGGGAATTGTGAATTGTTGAATTGAATGAATGAAATGAATGTTGAATGATGAAATGAATGAAATGAATGAATGATTGAATTGGGAATGAAATGAATGGTGAATGAATGAATGAATGAATTGAATGATGGGATGAATGTGAATGGAAATGTGAAATTGTTGGAATGAATTGTTGAATTGAATGAATGAATGGATGAATGGAAATTGAATGATGTGTGACAGGAAATAATTTGAATGATGAATGGAAATGAAAATTTGATTGGTTTGGTGGTGATGGGGAATGGATGAATGTTTGAGAAGAATGTTGAATGAATTGAAATAATGGACTTTGAATGGGGTTGAAAAAATAATTGAATGAAAATGAAGATGATTGAGATGATGTGAATGATTTGAATTTGAATGAAATTGTGATGAAAATTGAATGTGAATGAATTTGAAATGAATGAAAATGAATGATGAATGATGATTTGTGAATGAATGTTGAATGAATGATGAATGAATTTGTGGAACTTTGAATTGAAGGATGATGAAGGTTGATGGAATGTGTGAATGACTGATGACAGGAATGAATGAAAGGGGTTTTGAAAATGGTGTGAATGATGAAATGTGAATGTGTGAAGAATGTGGTGAATGAATTTTGTGATTGATGAAAGAATTGGTGAAATGATTTGTGAAATGGTTTGAAAATTGAAATGAATGAATGATGTGTGAAAATTGAATTGAATGTGAAAAATGAATTGAATTTAAATGGAATTGATGAATTGTAATGGATGAATTTGGAATGGAAATGAATGAATGAAAATGAACTGTGGAATTTGTGTGAACATGTGAAAATGAATGAATGATGAATGAATGAATGTGAATGTGTTGAAAATGATGAATGAATGAATTGAAATGAAATGAATGAAAATGAATGAAATTGGAATGATTGAAAGTGTGGAATGAGGATTGAATGAATGATGAATGGAAATGTGATGTTGAAATGGAATGAAGGAACTGTGTGAAATGGTATGAATGATGTGAATTGAAATTGTGAAATATGGTGGGAAAAATTGAATGATTTGGAATTGACTGGGAATTTGAACTGTGAACTGAAAAAGTGAATGATGGAATGGAAATTGAATGTTTGTTGTGAATGTGAAAATTGAAATGTGAATGAAAAAATTGGAGATTGAATTGAATTGAAATGAATGAATTTGTGGTGGATGAAATTGTGATGTGTTGAAATGGAGTTGAATTTGTGAAATGTGAAATTGAATTGAATTGAAGTTGACTGATTGTGAAAGATTGAATGAATGAAAAAGAATTGAATGATGTGAATTGAAGGATGAATGATGAAGAATTGATGAATGAATTGAATTGAAAATGAAAAGAAATGAATGAATGAAATGAATTGAATGAAATGGAAATGAATGATTTGAATGAAATGTGAATGGAAATTGAACTGTTGAATGAAATGAAACTATGAATGACTTGAATGAAATTGTTGTGAAATGAAAATTGAATGATGAAATGGAAAATGAATGGTGTTGAGGAATTGTGAATGTGAATGTTGAATTGAAATGAAGATATGAATGAAATGAATGATTGAATGAAATGAATTTGGGAAAATGGTTGTAAATTGTGAAATGTGAATTGTGAATTAATTGAATGAATGAAATGTTTGGAATGAAAATGAATATGTGGTGAAAATGTGTGGATGAAATGTTGTTTGGAAATGGGAAATTGAATGAAAATGAATGAAAATGAAAATGAAAAGATGAAATGAATGAAATGAATGGATGTGAATGAATGAAACGAATGAAATGAATTTGAATGAAGAATTGGTGGAATGGGGGTGATGAAAAAATTTGAAGGGTGAATGTGAAATTTGAATGTTGAAATTGAATTGGATGACAAAATAATGATGTTGAAATGAATGGGAAGAAGAACCCCCATTTGTAATGTGAAGAATGACATGATTGAAAATGTGAATTGTGAAATGTTGAAAATGAATGAATGAATTGTGGTGAATGATTGTGAATTTGTTGTTGAAGGAATGAATTTGAATGTGTGAATTGAAAAAATTTTTAATTGAATGAATTTTATGAATTGGAAAATTGAATTGTGAAATTGTGAATGAATGAATTGGAAAATGATGAATGTGATGTGAACTGGAATGAAATGTGAATTGATGAATTTGATGATTGAATGAATGACATGAACTGAAATAATGTGATGAATTTGGTGAATTGTGAAAAAAATGAAATGTGTGTGAAATGTGAAATTGAAATGTGTGAATGAATTGGTGAATGAAATGAATGGTTGAAATGGAATGATGGAAATGTGAATGGATTGAATGATGTGTGAAATGATGAATGTGATTGCAATGAATGAAATTGAAGGAATGGAAAATTGGGATGTGATATTGAAATGAAAGGATTGAAATGAATGTGATGTGGACAAATGTGGTAATGAAAATGGAAATTGAAATGATGAATGAATGATTGAATGTGTGAATGAATGTGGATGAAAAGTGAATGAAATGAATGGAATGTGACTGAATGGAAATGAATTGAATGTGTAATGTGAGATGTATGAAAATTTGATTGTGAATGATTGTTTGTGAATGATTGATGATGAAATGGATGATGGAATGAAACCCCTGATGGATGAATTGTGAAATTTGTTGAATGTGAATGTGAATTGTTGAATTTTGAATGAAAAAGTGTGTGAAATATGAAATGAATGAATTGAAGATTGTGTGAATGAAATGAATGAATGAATGAATGATGAATGAATTGAATGAAATGATGTGTTGAAATGGATTGGTGATGAAATGAGATGATGAAAATGAAATTGAATGTGTGTGAATTGTGAATGGACTGAAATGCATTGTGATTTTTGTGAAACTGACTGAATGAATGAAGAAATGAATGAAAATGTTGAAAAAATGAAATTTTGAATGTTGAATTGATTGAAATGAATGAAATTGTTGTGGATGAAAATTGAATTGAATTGGTTTGATGTGATTGAAGGTTTTTGATGATTTTTGTGAATTAAATTTTGTTTGTGATTGATTGAATTGTGTTTTTTGTTTGATGGTGTTGATGTGATTTTAAATTTTAATTTTTGGAATGTTTAAATTTTGATTTGTGATGTGTGATGTTGTGAATGAATGTGTGTGATTTTTTTTGTTTTTTTTGAATGTGATGTTGAATGTGATTGTTATGTTTTGAATTGTTGATGATGATTGTGAATGTGAATTGTGTTTGATGATGTGAATGAATTTGTGATGATTGATGATGTGAATTGATGTGATTGATTTGAATTGATTGATTTTGAGATTGTGTGATGAATTGAATTTTGTGTGTGATTGTGATATTGAATTTGTGATGATTTGATGTGAAATGTGAATGAATGTTTTGTGTTGATGATGGTTGTTTGATTGATGTGATGTTGTGTGAATTTGTGTGATTTTGAATTGATTGTGAAGCTGATTTTGTTGTTTTGATGGTTTGATGAATGGATTTGAATGTGTTGTGATGAATGATGTTGTTTGTGATGAATTGAATTGTGATGAATTGTGATGATGTGTTGTGATGATTGATGAATTGATGTTGTTGAATGTATGAGTGTTTTGAATTGTTTGATTTGAAGACGTTGATGATTTTGTTGATTGACTGGAATGATATGATGAATGAATGATTTTTGTTTGATGACATGATGATGTGAATGTGAATGATAGAATGTTTTGATTGTTTTGAATTGATGTTGTCGATTGGAATTACGATTTAGGATTGTTGTGAATGATGAAGTTTTGATTGAATGTTTGAATGAATGAAATGAAGTTGAATGATGAATGATGATTCTTTGAATTGCTTTGCTGATGAGGATTGAGTGACGTTTTTTGGGAAAAAAAAAAAAAATTTTTTTTTTGTTGAATGATGAAGTGATTTGAAGGAGTGTTTGATTGCTGAATGTGATTTTGCATTGATGATGTTGTGATGTGATTGAATGTTGATGTTTGTGTGAGTATGATGTGAGTGATGAATTGATGGAATTCGTGTGAATTGAATGTGATTTTGATGATGATGAATTGGATGCTGATGCATTGATTGATGAATTTTGACTGATGTGAGATTGGGAGTGAATGTGAATGATTTTTTTTGAATTTTTGATGAATTTTGGAAATGTTTTTTGAATGTTTGATTTGTGTGAATGTGATGATGTTTTTGATTGGATGAATGTGAGTTGATGATTTTGGTTGTGTGAGTTTTGATTGAATGATTTTGGTTGTTTGGCAGAATGAAGTGAATTGATTGAACTTTGCCTGAATTTGATGTGAATGATGGTTGTTGGAATGTTTGTGATTATGAATTGATTTGTGTGTGTGATTGATGATGGATTGGTGATTTGATTGATGTTTGAACTGATGAATGAATGTTGTTGAATGAATGAAGATGTTGACTTGATGCACTGTGTGAAATGAAACGTGAATTTGTTGTGTGATTGATTTGATTGATGAATTTATGATGAATGATTTGATGAATGAATGTTTATGTGTTGTGTGAATGAATTGTTTGTGTGTTGACTGAATTGAATGTATTGAATGATGTTGTGATGATGAACTTGTGTTGGAACTGTTTTGATGATCTGATTGATGATGATATGAATGAATGAACTTGTGAATGTGATTGTTGATGGTGAAACTTGAATGTTGTTTGAATTGATTGATTTGATGATTGTTGTTGTGATGAATGGACTGGAATGAATGTGATTGAACTGTGAAGTGTTGATTGATTTTTGAAGATTGTGCATTGAGTGAATGATGTTGTGTTAATTGTGATTGTCATGATTGATTGAATTGATCCCCGTGATGTTTGAATTGATGTGAACTGTTGTTGAGTGGTGTGATTTGAATGATGATGACCTTGAATGATGGAATTGTGAATTTGATGTGATGATGACGGAATGAAGATTTGTTTTGATTGATGAAATTTGAATGGAATTGTTGATTGATGTTGGAATGTTGTGATGAATGATGAATGAATGAATTTGTTTTGAATGTGATGAATTGATTTGATGAATGTTGAGTGTGAATGATTTGAATGTGATTGAATGTGATGATTTTGATGATGAATGAATTGATTGTTTTTTTGGAAAAACACAAAATGAACTTGATTTGAATTGATGAAGTTGTGTTTGAGGATGAATGTTTTGAACCCTGAGTCTGATGAATGTTATTTGTTGATTTCTGAATTGATGAAGTGGGATCTGAAGTGAATCTTGAGAATGTGATTGATTTATTTTGATTGATGATGATGATGTGATGTGAATGATCTTGTATGAACTTGGATGAAATGATGATTGTTGGTTTGATTGGTTGTGAATTGAGTGATGATTGATGTTTTGATTGATTGTGTTGTGAATGTGATGTGGTGTATTGATGAATGAACTGTGATGATTTTTGAATGTGCTTTTTTTTTTTTTGTGAATGTGTGAGATTTGATGAAGGTGTGATGAATTGGATGATGTTTTGGAATAATTGAAATTGATGTGAATTGGAGTTTTGATGAATGATATGAAATGATTGAATTGATGTGAAATTGATGAACTGAATGTTTTGAATGTTTTAATGATGATTGACTGATTTTTGTTGAAGATTCGAAGTTGGGTTGATTGTGATGATGATGAATTGTTGACTTTGAATGAATTGAATGATGTGAATGTGATGAATGATGATGATCTTTGGATTGTTGTGGAATTTTTTTGATTTTTTGAAGTGATGGAATGTTGACGAATGATGAATTTTGGTGATGATGATTTGTGTGTGAATGTTGTTGAATGACTGCATGATTGATTGTTTTTGATGATTGAATTTGAATGATGTGAAATTTTGAATGATTTTGAAATTTGATGGGAAAAAAAAATTGAATGTGGACTTTGTGAGTTGTGATTTGCATGATCTGAAATGTGATTATTTGAATGTGTGATGAAATTTTTTGAATTTGATGTGCAATTTGTGATGATGATTGATTGATCTGATTTTGACTTGAATTGACTGATTCTGATTGAATGACAAATGATGATGTTGTGTGATGAATTGATGATTTGAGTGGAATTTGAATTTGAATTTGAATGAACTATTGTGTGATTGAATGATTGATGGAATAGATGATGATGGAAGTGAATGATGAATGAATTTTTTTATTTTGAATTGTGATGTTTTTTGATGATTGGATTTGATTGATGAATGAATTGATTTTGATTGATTGATGGAAGAATGTTTGTTGGATTGAGATTGTTTTTTGAATTGATGAAGTTGAATTGAATGTTGAATTGAACTTTGAATGAAATGGTTGGTTGATGAATTGATGATTTTTGAGTTTTGTGATTGATGTGATTGTGGTTGTTTCGAATGATGATGAATTGTTTGTTGAATTTGATGATGAATGTATTTGAATATGATGATTTGTTGATGTGAAGTGATGAAGCTTGTGATGTTGAATGATTGAATGTGATTTGTTGATGTGATTGAATTTGATGAATGCTTTGAATCTGAATTTTGTTTTGATTGTGAATGATGATGAATTGAATTTGTTGAATGATTGATGATGTGTGAATATTTGATGAAGATGACTTGATGAGTGAGTTTTAGAACCGAATGTTTGAAATGATGATTGATGAATGATGATTGTGAATGTGAATTGAATTATGAAGAATTGATGGATTGTGATCGGATGAGCTGACTTGAATGTATTGAATGGTGTGAATTGTTCTGTGAAGTGATGATGATGTTTGAATGTTGAAGTGTGATTGAGTTGAATGTGAAGGATGATGATGAATTTGATTATTGATGATGTGTTTTTGATTGAATTTGTGATGATTTGTGATTGTGATTGTGAATTGATTGATTTTGATGAATGTGAACTGTGATTTGTTGTGAATTTTTGTTTGATGATGTGTTAGTTGATGTGATGATGATTGTGCTGTGATGTGATTGATGATGAATCTGAATTTTTGATGGATGAACTGATATTTGACTTTGATTGAATGATTGTTTGAATTTGAATTTTGTTGAGGAGAATTTTTTTGATATTGAATTTGAATGGTGATATTTGTTGAATGATGTGAGGGTGTGTGATGAACTTGATTGCTTTGATGATCCTGACTGAATGTATGCTTTTGAAGCTGGATGATGAATGTGAATCTTTTGATGTTGTTGTTTTTGATTTGAATGAATGAAGTTCTGATTGTTTGATTGATTTTTTGAATTTGACTTTTTTTTTTTTTTTTTTGGGGAAAATGATGTGATGATTGTGAATTTGAATGTTTGAATTGATTGTTGATTGATGATTTGATGATTTTGATGATTTTTGTTGAGAATGATTTGAATGAATGTGAATTGATTGAAGCATGAATGATGTGATTTTTGATGATTGATTGGTTTTGAATTTCTGATGTGATGTTTTGATTGTGAATGGTGATTTGATTGATGAACCTGAAGTATATGATTTCTGATGAGTGAATTGTTTGTGAATTTGATGTGAGTGTGTTGATTGAGTTTTGTGAATTTGAGTGAATGTATCTGATGGGATGTGAAGATATGATGATTGAAGTCTCTGAATTTTGATTGTGACTGAATGTGATGGATGAAATGAATGATTGTGTGATTTTTGATGAATGATGATGTGTTGAATGAATTGAATTTGATTGATTGAATTTTGATGTCTGTGATTGAAATTGAAGGAATTGACTGAATGTTGGAATGATTAGAAATTGATGATGGACTGAATGAATATTGTGATGTGATGTATTGTGATGATGTTGATTGACCTTGTTGAACCTGAATTGATTTCTTTGATGTGAATGTTGTGTTTGATGAATTTGTGAATTCCAGTGAATTGATGATTCTGAATTGACAGCAATGAATTTGTGAATTTGTTGTGATGATGATGAGGTTGTGATTTTGAAGTTTGATTGATGTGATGAGTGATGATTGTGGTTGATTGTGATGAGTTGGTTTTGATGCATGTTGATGTTTGAAAGTGAATGTGAATGAATTCGATGTCTGAGAATTGTTGATGAATTGACTGAATTGATGAAGAATGTGAAATGAATTTTTCTTTTTTGTGAATGTTGAATGACTCTTTTTTCTGAGGATTGGAAAAATTTGATCTGATTGATCGATGGATTGTTTGGTGATTGTTTGAATCTGATGATTGTTGGATTGAACTTGTGATGATGAAGTGATTTTGATTTGGAATTGATTTGGTTGTTGTGATGAAGAAGATGTAATTGATCGATGTGTGATGAAGTGTGTGAATTGATCTTGATGATTGTTGATGAATGATGTTGATTGATGTTTGAATTTTGATTTGATGGTCTTGAATGATGTTGATGAATGTATGATGAGTTGAATTGAATGTGTTGTGAAGGAAGTTTTGAATGTTTGAATTGTTTGATTTTTGATGAATTGAATTGTGATTGGAAGGAATTGAAATGTGTAACTGAAGGTGATGATTGATTTTTTGTGATTGATGAATCTTGAATGATTGTGTTTGAAGCTAATTTGAATGTGGATTTTGATTTTGATTCGTTGATTTCGGATTTGTTGTGATTGATGTGATGAATTGTTTTTTTTCTTGGTTGAATGGTGGGAAGTTGATGATGTGTGAAATGAAT
This sequence comes from Dynastes maya, assembly GCA_029619315.2. Classification (NCBI taxonomy): domain Eukaryota; kingdom Metazoa; phylum Arthropoda; class Insecta; order Coleoptera; family Scarabaeidae; genus Dynastes; species Dynastes maya. The sequence continues at coordinate 14,755 of JAROYE020000103.1, read as the reverse complement.
GATGTGATTGTGATTGAATTGATTGATTGAGTGTGATGTGAATGACTTTGCTGAATTGAATGTGAATGAATGATTGATGAATGTTGTGTGATTTTGATTGATGATTGAATGTGAATTTGATGATTAGATGAATGAATGAAATGTGTTGATGAAGATTTTGGATTGGATGTTGATTGATTGAATGAATTGTTCTGATTTTTGAGTGATGCTGAATTTGTGAATGAATGCTGAATGTGATGATGTGATGTGATTGAATCGATGTGATTTGAATTGTCCTTGAATGTTTGTTGTTTGATGATAGCGCGTGTGACTTGATCTTTGAGGAATGATTTGAATGTTTGACTGAGAATTTGTGTGATTGATTGAATGAATTGTTGTTTTGAATGATTGGATTTTGAATTGTGATTTTTGATGAACTGATGTGAACTGAATGAATGAACTTTGAATGATTGAATGTTGGTGAATTGTGATTTGATGAATGATGAATTTGATTTTGAAACATGAATGAATGAATGAATGGGATTGTGATGAATTGGAAAGACGCTTTTGATGTTGAATTGAATTGAATTGTTTTTTTTTTTTCAGAATGGTGAATGATGTGAAGTTTGGTGATTTATTGAATGGAGTGATTGAATTGAATGTTGAATTTGAATTGGGAATGGGAACGTGTGATTGATGATGATGTGTTGTTTTGTTGTTTGATTGATTGTGATGATTGATGTTGATTTTGATTTGTTGTTTTTTTTTTTGTTTGAGATTGAATGGTTTGACTTCTGATGAATTGATCGATGTGTTGATGATTGTGTGAATGGTTTGTTTTGTTGAATTTTGACTGATTTGATTGAAGTGTGATGATTGATGTTGATTGAATTGTGTGAGTTTGAATTGATCTGTAACTTGTGAATGACATGTTTGAATTTTATGATTGAAGCTGATGAATGAACAACTGATGATATTTGATGAAGGAGTGAATTTTGACTGGTTTTGACTGGAATTGTCTGATGATTTTGATGATTGAATGTATGATGAATTGTGAGTTTTGATCGATGATTTGGATTGAATGATGAATGAAGTTTGGATGAATGTTGAGTGATGATGAATTTTGAATTTGTGAATGAATTGATTGTGAAATGGAATTGATATGACTGAATGTGAATTTTTGAATGTGATTGAGTTGATTGAATTGAATTGTGTGAATTTTGATTTGATGATGTTGATTTGTTTTTGATTTTTGAATTGATGTGATGATTGTTTGATGGTGTTTGAATTGCGAATGTGTGATGTTGATGTGAAGTTGATGAATTGAGTAATTTTGATGATTGAATGAATGATGAGAATGAATGATGAGTGAATGTTTGTTTGAATTTTTGAATTGAATGTGTGACTGATGAGTGATGTAGATGGATGATGAATGTTCGATGAATTTTGAAGATTGCAACTGTGAGATTGTTTGAAGGAGTTTTTTTGAATTTGTGATGAATTTGGAATTGTGAATGAATGTCTTTGATGGATGCAATGAGTGATGATGTTGAAGTTGTGTTGACTGAATCTGTGTGGAGATGTTGATGTTTTGAATTGATGATCTGAGACCTGATTTTGAAATGATTGCTGAATTTTGATGTTGTGTTTTGATGAATTGATGATGATTGACGTGGTTGATGATTGATGTTTGTTGATTTTTTGTGAATTGATGATGTGATGATTGTGATATGGATGTAATTTCTGTTGATGAAGTGTTGAAGTGAGTGATTGTGAATTTTGAAGTGTGAATGATGAATTGTGATGATGTGTTGATGATGATGAATGATTGATGAATGATGTTGAATGTGATGATGATGATCTGAATTGTGAATATTGATTTGAATTGATATCTTTTGATTGTTGTGATGTGATTGAATTGTTTGAATGATGAATGAATGTTGATGATGTTTTTTGAATTGTGATTGTTGATTCTTGATGAGATTGATATGTTTGTGATTGATGTTGTGTGATTTGATGAATGTGATTATTGATTGTTGTTGATTTTATTTTGATGAAATTATCTGATCGATTCTGAATGTATATTGGTGAATTTGATGAAGTTGAATTCGGATTGATGTTTTGAATGAATTTGATGATGATGATGTGGTGTTTGAATTGATGATGGATGAATTGAACTTTTTGATGGAATTTGTGTGACTGAATGATGGGATTTTGTGTGATTGTGATGTTGATGATTGATTTTTTTGATGTTGTTGATTGTTGAGATGTGTCTGGAATTGATTGAATGAATGAATTGTGATTGAATGATTTTGTTGAATGATTTGTGGAATTGAGTGAATGATGGTTTGGGTTTTGTCTGGAATGTTTGATGAAAATTTTGATTGAATTGTTGATGATTGTTTTTTGTTGATTTGATGAATTGTTTGATTGTGTGGATTTGAATGGATGCTGACTGTGATGAAGATGATGGAATTTTTTTTTTTTTTTTTTTTTTTTGTTGAATGAATGATTTGATGTTGAATGAATGTTTGATGTTGATCTTTGTGATGAATTTGTGGTGTGAATGGTTTTGAATGCAATGATGAATGAATGATTGAACTTGATGATGATTGATGTGTGAATTGAATTGTGATTGATTTGAATTGAATTGATGTGAATGTTGATGAGTTTGTTGAATTGAATTGAATGTCAACCCACACCTGTGATGGATTTTGAAATGAACTTTTCTGAATGAATCTTTTGATGAATGTATGATGATGGTGATGAAGTGAATTGTGACTTTTGAGTGAATTGGAATGTGATGATGACTGAATTGTGATGAATTGAATTGATGATGAATGATGAATGTTGTGAATGAATGTTTGAGTGTGATTTTTTGACGTTGGATTGTGTTGATGATGAACTGTGTTGAAGATGAATTGTTGAAATGTGATTGTCTTGATTCTGTTCTTGTGTTGTGTTTGGATGTGTTTTTTTTTGTGATGAATTGAGTTTTGCAAGTGTCTGATGGAATTGTTGTTTGATGATTCTGAAGAATTGATTGAATTGAGTTGTGAATTGATGATTTGATGAATGTTTGATTTGACTTTGATTGAAATGAAGATGATTTGTGATGAAGTGATTGAGAATGTTGATGATGTGATTGATGATTGAACTGAATTGATTTTGGGAATTGAGAATGAACCGAATGATTGACTGAACTGTGTGAATGATTGATTATGTGTATGAATGAATGAATGTAACTGATGATTTGATGATTTGTGATTTTGATGATATTGTGTTTGATGTTGTTGATGATGATTTGTGTGATGATGTGAATGATGAATTTGATGATGATGTTGATGTGGAATTTGTGATGAGGTTGTGATTTGAATTGATGACTGGAGGAAGTGAATTCTTTTTGGATGGTGTGAACTGATGATGAATGAATGATTGAATTTTGTGATTATGATTGAACCTCATGATTGAATGTTGATTGATGAAAGGTATTGTTGATTGATGTGGAATGTGAATTTTTTGATTCTGATGAATGTGTGACTGATGTGAATGATTGTGATGAATGAATGAATGATGATGGGGGCTTTTGGGGGGGGGTTGACTGATTGATGATGAATTGATTGATTTGTTGATGATTGAATGGAATCTTTTGATTGATTTGAATTGATTTGTGTGAACGTGAGATTTTTGATGAATTTTTTGAAGTTATGAATTGTGATGTGTTGAATTGTCTTTGAATGTATGAATGTTTGTGATTTGATTGACTGAATGAATGATTGAATTGAATGTTGCTGTGAAGATTCTGATGATGACTGAATGACTGAATTTGATGAATGTGAATGATTGATGGTTTGATGGATGATTGAATGAATGCTGATTTTGATGTGATGAGTGATGTGGATGTTGATGATGTTGATTTTTGATTTGATGTTGGATTGAATGTGTGATGAATTTATTTGAATGTGTTTGATTTGAAATGATGTTGTGTGAATCATTGAATTTTGAAGAATGTTTTTTGATTTTTGTTTTTTTTGGGGGGGGAAATGGGGAAAAAAAAAAGACTGAATTTTGTTGGAATTGAATTGTTGATGTTGATGATGATTTTTGAATGTTGAATCTGTTGTGTGGTGGGGGGGGTTGGGGTGGTGTTGTGGGTGAAATTGTTGGATGTTGCTGAATTTGTGATTGCTTTGATTGATGATGATGATGATGAATGATGAATGAAGATGAATGCTGTTTGAATGTTGAATTGAATGATGAATGTTGGATGTGAATGATTGATTGAATTTTGATTTTTTGTTGATGTGGAACTTTTTTTGATGAATGATGATGTGGTTGATGTGTGAAGCGATGTGATGAGTTGTTGAATTTGAATTGAATGATGATGTTTGACTTGATTTGATTTGTTGTGCTGATATGAATGATGAATTGGATGTTTGTTTGATGTGATTGATTGATGAAGTGAATTGATGTTGATGAATTTGATTTGATGAGTTTGTGGAATGAATTGAATGTTATTTTGTTGATTGATGATTTTTGATCCTCTGTGTGATGTGATGAATTGATTGATTGATGTGATGATCGAAGTGTTGAATTTTTGTTGAATGTTGTTGAATTTTTTGATTGAATGAGCTTGATGAAACTTTTGTGAATTGTTGATGCATTGAATGAATGATTGGTTGTCTTTGAATGAATATGTGATTGATGATGAATTGTGCTTGAATGTTTGATGTTTGTTGGTGATGTGAATTTGAATGGTTTGATGATGATTGGAAGGAATTGATTAATGTGATTCGAATCTGTGAATGATTGAATGATGATGTTTGATGATGATGTTTTGATTTGACTGATTTTGAATGTTTTGATGAATGATGATTTGGATGGAATGATGAACTGAGATGATTTTGTTTGCTGTGAACTTGATTTGGATTGATTGATTGATTGAAATGATTTGAATGATGATTGATGATTCTTTGATTGATGGTTGTGATGTTGAGTTGATGAAAATTTTTGATTGATTGATGAATGAATGATGAATTTGATGTGTGGAATGTATAGGTGAATTGTGATGAATTTTGATGATGATGAATTGATTCTGATGTGTTTTGAATGATGTGTGAATGTGTGATGTTTGAATTTCTTGCGTGGTTTGATTGAATGATTTGATTTGATGTGATGATGAATTTTGTGGATGATTGTGTTGTGTGAATTGATGTGAGATGATGAATATGATGATTGTGATGTGATTTGATCTTGTGTTGGTGAATGTGATTGATGAAATTTTTTTGAAATTGAGTGGATTGAATGACTGATTGAATGAATGATGAATGAATGACTTTTTTTTGACTGTGAATTTGAATGAATTGTTTGATGAATTGATTGTGATTGATGTGTTGTGATGAGTGATGAATGAATTGATGATTGATTGATGAGTTTTGAATGAAATTGCATTGAAATATGAATATGATTGATGAGTGTGTGAATGTTTTGTGGACTGAATCCCTGCGTGGTGTTGTGTGAATTGTTTTTGAATTGATGATGATGATGTGAATGATGGAATGTGAATGATTGCTGTGTTTTTTTTTTTGTGAATGTGATCTGAATTATGTGTGATGATGAATGTTGAACCCTGTGATTGATGAATGTGAATTTGAATTTGGTGTGATGTGTTTTTTGAAATTATGATGATTTGAAGCTTATTTTGAATGTGTGATCGATTTGAATTTTGATGAATTGATGAATGATTGTATGACTTGAAATTGATTTTGATGATGTATATGGAATTTGAATGTGTGCACTTGATGTGAAGTGAAGTGATGAATTGATTGGCTGATGTTGATGAATTGAATGATGTTTTTTGAATTTTGATGATGTTGTTGTTTTGAATTTGTTGAATTTTGAATGGCTTGATGTGATGTTGATGTTTGATTGATTTGATTGTTTGAATTGTGAGATTTGGAATGCTGATTGATGAATGTGAATTTTGTTTTTGTTGTGAATGACGTGACTGCTGATGATTTGAATTGTTGAAGTGATGTGATTTTTGACTGAATGTGTGATTGATTGATGATTGTTGTGATGATTTTTTTTTTCTTTGATGATGTTCTGAATTGATGATGAAGGTTGTGGAATTGTGTTTGTTGTTGTTGATTGGTGATTGATGTGTTTTAATTGAAAGGTTGAAGTTTGAATGATGGCTTGAATGATTTGAGAATTGATGTGAACCCTTGAAATGATGATGTGAATGTTGTGATGATTGTGAATTGTGATTGATTTGGCTGTTGTTTTTTGTGATGAGTTTGAAGTTGAATTGATGTGAACTTGATGATTGATTGATGAAGATGTGTGTTGTTTTGAATTTTGAACTTTGATGAACTGATGAATGATGATGAATTGATTGATTTGATGAATGAATTGTTTGTGTGATGTGAGGTGATGATTGATGTTTGATTTGTGATGAGGTTTGATTGAATGATGTGGGTGAAGCTTGATTGTTATGAATGACTGTAATGGTCTTTGTGTTCACTATTGATGAATTGATTGAGGATTTTGATGTGAATTCTGAATTGAATGATTGTTTGATTGGCAATGTCATTTGATTGATTGAATTTTCTTTGATGTTTGATGATTGATGTTGATGAATTGAATGTTCTTTTTTTTTTGAATGTTGAATGATTGACTTTGATGTGGAATGATGTGAATGTGAATGATGACATGAAATGAATCTTGAAGATTGATTGAACGGAATTGAATTGACGAAGAATTTGAATGTTTTTTTTGATTTGAATTGGAATTGTGATTGATTTGAATTTGAATGAGGATGTGTTTGAACTGATGTTTGATTTGAATGATGATTCTGTTGTGAATGTGTGTGATCTGAAATTGTTGAATGAATAAGTGTTGATGAAAGTGATGAAGTATGATGAATGATGAATGAATGAGATGATGTGGATGCTTGTGATGAATTGATTGAATGTTTTTTGTGAATTTGATGAATTTTTATTGATGATTTGATTTGAATGTTTTTGAATGAACTTGGAAATGATGATGTTGAATGAGTTTCTTGAATGATGATGTTTTGATGTGTGTTGATGATTGACTGATGATTGATGTTGAATTGTTTGTGATTGATTGTGAATTTGATGGTGTTTATGACCGATTGATGGAAGTTGATTTGATTCTGGAATTTTGATGATTGAATTTTGTGTTTGAATGAATGATTTGATTTGGTTGTCTGAGGTTGATGCACTGTGATTGGAATGATGATTGTTTTTGAATGATGATGGTGATGATTTGAATTGTTGAATATGAAATGGAATTGATGATTGGATGATTGTTTGAATTTGATGATGTGATGTGATGTGATGAGTGAATTGATTTGAATTCCTGCTGATGATTTGAGTTGATGGAATGAATTGATGACTGAATTTTGTGGTTTGTGTTTGATTGATGAATGTATTGATTTTTTGAGTGATGATGTTTGTTGATGTGAATTTGAGTTGATTTGAATTTGTGAGGTGATGTTGAATGATGATGAATGGGATGTTTTGATTGAAATGGTGAATGTTGATTGATTGAATTGATTGAATTTGTTTGGAGTGATCGTTGTTGTTGGAACTTGATGATGAGATTGGAATGTTTTGATGATTTTTTGTGATTGTGTTGTTGATGAGGTAGATGTGCTGTGGATCGAATTTGAATTGATTTTTTTTTTTTTTGTGAGTGATTGCTTGTTTGAATTTGAATGTTGATTTGATTGATGTTGATGTGTGAACTGAATGTATATTTGCTGAATGATTGATTGATTTTGGTGTTGCTGATTGACGATTTGATTGTGATTGATGAATTTGATGAATTTGATGATGAATTGATTGTGTTGAACTGTGATGATGTTGTGATCTGATGTGAATTTTGTGAATGTGAAATGTGTGATGTTGAATTTTTGATTTGATGCGGGTTTGATGATGTTGAGTTTTGTGACTTTGAAATTGATGGAATTGATGAGTTGATTGATCTGTTGATGTCGATGCTGTTTGAATGAACGGAATGAGTTTTGGTGAATTGAATCGAGTTGTGTGATGAATGACTTGATGATGAAGTTTGGTGAATGACGATTTGATTGTTTGAATGAACTGTGAATGTGGTTTTTGAGATCGTGGTTGACTTGAACATGTTTTGATTTGAAATTTATGAGGATGATGTCGATTCTGAATTGAATTGAAGTGTGATGATGATGATGATGAAGTTGATGTTGAATTTGTGTTTTTGATGATGTGTGATTGTGAATTTGATGGATTGTGGTGATTGTGATTGATTGATGAATTTTGATGATGAATGATGAATTTTGGTTTGTTGATTGAAAATTGTTGAATTGACTGTTGATTTGATGATTGAATTGATGTGATGATGTTTGATGCTTGTTGGTGATTTGTATGAATGAATTGTGATGATGAATTTTGACTGATTGATGTGCTTGCACTTGTTGAATTTTTTGATGAAGATTTGTGAATTTGTTTTCTGTTTTGATTGAATTTGATTTTTTGAATTGTGGTTTGATTTGTTATGTTGATTGTGGTTGATGTTGTTTTGTTTGTGATTGAATTGTTGTTTTGATGATGTGTGAATGTTCTGATGGTGAATGTTGATTGATTGAATTTTTTGTATGAATGAATGAATTTGATGATGTTGAACTGATGATGTGAACTGTGTGAATTGATGAATGTTGTTGAATTGAGTTTTGATGAAGGTGATGAATGTTTGCATGAATGTTCTTGAATGTGAGGGATGTGAATGATGAATGTGAAGAGATTTTTTTGAAGATTGACTTTGGTTTTGTTTTGATGATGAAATTGATTGTTGATGATGTTGAATGAATTTGAATGGAATGATGTTTGATTTTGAATTGAATTTGAATTGAATTTGATGTGATTGGAGTGGAATGGTCTTGAATTGTGGATGATTTTGTTGAGTTTGAATGAATGTTTTTGAATGATGAAGTGATTGAGTGATTTGAATTGTGGATTGATGTTTTGATCTGGTGATGTTGATTGATTGATGAATGAATTTGATTTTGATGATTTGATGATGTTGTGAATGTGTTGAAATGATGAATGTTGAATGGTTTTTGATGATTTTGATGTGAATTGATTTGGAAATGGAATGATTGTGTGTGATTGATTGAATGATGGTGTTTTCTTTGAATGTGTTTGATTGATTGTTTTTGATTGTTGATTTTGTGTTTGCTTGAGCTGGAAATGTCTTGTTGATGATGATTTGATTGGAGCTTGTGATGAACTTGATTTTGCTTGTTTGTTTTGAATGTTGAATTGATGAATTTTTGAACTGTGAATGAATGAATGAGGATTTGATGTGATTTGATTGAATGTATTGATGTTGATTGATTTTGATTGTTTGATGATGTGAATGATTGAACTTTATGTTGATGATTGAAACTGAGTGATTTTGAATTGCTTTGATGTGATGAATGAATGTTGTGATGATGATTTGATGAATTTGTGATGAATGAACTGATGTGATTGCTTGAATTGTGTGATTTTGAAGTGATGTTGTGATTGAATTGAATGAGAATTATGTTGTTTGCGAATGAATTTGAATTGTTGAATGATGATTGTGAACTGTTGATTTGAATTGTTGTGGTGTGTTTGAGAGGTTGATGAATTGTGAGGGATGTTCTTTGATGTTTGATGAATTGTTCTTTTGAATTTGATTGAATTTGATTTTGCATGATGCTGAATTGATGTTTGACATGTGAATTGATTGAATGATTTTGTGAACTTGGAAGTTTGAATTTGACTGTTGATGAATTGATCGATGTTTGCAATGTTTGATTGATGTCTTTTGACTGAAGTGAGTGTTGTGACGTTTGATTGATTTTTTTTGTGAATTTGTTTTTGGGGGTTTTTTTGGGTGAATGATGTTTGTGAACCTGATGAATGTTTGATGATTTGAATGATGGTGGTTTTTTGTTGAATGTGAAGATTTTGAGCTTGAATCTGTGAATTTGATGTGATGAGATTTGATGTGTGTTGAAATGATGAATGAATGTGCTTTGATGGGTGATTTGATGTGATGTGATTGATGATGATTGATTTGCCTTTGATTGATGTGTGATTGAATTTTTGATTGAATGTGGTTGTGTGATGTGACATTGTTGATGAATGTTGATTGTTGTGATGAATGTGATGAATATGAATTGAATGAGGTTTGATGATGAATTGATTCTGTGTTGGATTGATTTGAATTTGAAATGATGTTTGTGATGATGTGAATTGAAATGTGGAGATTTTGATTTGATTGACTGACGATGTGATGAATTTTTAGATTGAATTTTTTATGATTGATTGAACGGATGAATGATTGATTGAAGATGAATGTTGTGAATTGAATGATTTGATGAATGTGATTCTTGTGATTGTGGGATGAATGTTGAATTTGAATGAATTGATTGATTGAATTTTGATGTGATGATTTGTGATTGTGATTTGATGTGAATGTGAATGATGAATGTGTGATTGGATGTGAACTTTTGTCTGATGGTGTTTGGATTGAATGTTTGTTGGATTGATTTGATTTTGAATTGATGTGTGATTATGTGTCTGTAGTGGTGATTTGATGTGTCTGAATGAATGAATGATGATGAATGCGAATGATGAATGAGGATTTGTGATGGATAGTTGGAATTGGGTGATGTGATGTTGATGAATGATGATTTTTCTCTTTTGGTCTGAATCGGTGAATGTGATGATGAATTTTTTGATTGATTGTGATTTTGATTTGAATTTGAATTGTTGTGTTGTGAATTGTGTGAATGAACTGATTGATTGTTGAATGAAATTATTGATTTTTTGGTGTGTTGTGAATGAATTGATGATGAATTGAATGAATTTGAATTATTGTGTTGAATGATTTGATGAATGAATGTGAATGAATTTCAATTACACATGTTTTTTTTGTGATTGATTTGATTTTTTGTGATGAGTTGATGGTTGATGTGATGTTGATGAATGGGACTTGATGAATTTGACGATGTAATGTGTGTTGAGTTGTGATGAGTGGATTGATTGAATTTTGATGATGATGATGATGAACTTTGTGATTGCGTTTGAATTGTTGTTTTGATGAATTTGGAACTTGATTTTTTTTGTTTTTTTTTTGAATGATGATGAATGAATGTGAAGTCTTGAGTTTGTGTGTGAATTTTGTTTTGAATTTTTTTTTTTTTTTGTTTTTTTGAAAAGTTTGATTGACTGATGAGTTTTTTTTTGTTTTGATGAGTTTTTGTGATGGGGGGGGGGGATTTTTATTTTTTTTCTTGATTTTGATTGATGATTCTTGAATTTGATGAATTGATGGATGATTGAATGTATATTTTGATTGTGATGATGATGATGTGAACTGATGTTGATGAACTGATGAATGATTTGATTGAAGTGTATTTTGGTGAATAGTTTGATTTGCTTTGATGAGTGATTTGATGATTTTTTGATGTGATGAATTGATGATGAACTGATTGAATTGAATTGAGAATGTGTGAATGAAGATGATGATGTGTGAATTTGATGATGAGTGAGAATGTTGATTTGATGAATGGAATGATTGATGATTTGAATTGATGAATTTTTGAATGTTTTTTGGTGAATTGACTGTGGATGTGATGAATGATTGTGAATGAATATTGATGATGAGGTTGAATGTTTGATGAATTGAATTGAATTGAATGTGAATGATGAAGATGTTGAACCTGAAGTGAATTGAATGATGAAATGATTGAATGTTGTGAATCTTTGATGAATGGGTTTGAACGTTGAGTCTTTTGTGGCTTGATTGAATTTGATGATGGATGAGTTTGATGAATGATGGTATGTGTTGAATGTGTGCTTGTGATTTTGAATTGATTTTGTGACTTGTGTTGTGAATGATTTGAATGTATTTTTTGATGTTGAACCTATTTGTGGTGAATTTGAAACTGAATTGATGTGACTGTTTGAACTGATGACGAATGTGTTGCAATGATTGATTTTGATTTGAGGAATGTTTGAATTTTTTTGAGTGAATTTGAATGTTTAATGATGAATGATTGATGAATTGATGAATGAAATTTTTTTTTTTTGGGGTTGTTGATGATTTTGAATTGTGATTTTGTGAATTGAATGATTTTGAATTTTGAGTTGATGAGTGAGTGATGAGTTGGGAGACTGTTTTGAATGAAACTTGAATGATGAATGATGAATTGATGAATTTTGCTGATGATGATGAATGTTGAATTGACTGAAATTTTTGATCTGTGAATTGATGAAGTGAATGTTGAATTGAATCTGAATTGATTGATTCGATTGTGAATGATGAATGATTTGAATTTGTGACTGAATTGTGATATGTGAATGTTGATTGATTGAGGGATGAGGATGAACTTGAATTGAATCTTGATGTGGTGAATGTTGATGTGATGTTGAATGAGGAATTTTGAATTTGAATTGAATGATTGATGATGTTTTTGAATGTTGGTTGACGATTGACTGAATGATTGAATGATGATGAATCGTGAAATTGGTGATGATGATGATTGTTGAATGTGATTGATTGTGATTGAGTTGATTCTCTTGATTGTGATTGATTTGTGAACTGTTTGGAATGTGAGGTGATTTGTTTTTGGATGAATTGATTGATGAATGTTTGATGATGTTTTTGAATTGATGCTGATGATTGAATTGAATGATGATGATGATGAATTTTGATTGATTTTTTTGAATGTTTGAATTGTGAATGTGCATGATGATGATTTTAGAATGAATTTGAATGAATGATTGAATGATGTTGTGAGTTGATTGATGATGATTTGATTGATTTGAACTGATTGATGAATTGTGATTATGAATTTTGATTTGATGTTGATTGAATTGATGAATTCTGAATGAATTGATTGAATGTTGATTTGATGATTGAATGATGAAATTGATTTTGATTTGTGTGAATTGATTGTGTGATTTTTTTGATTTGAACTGAATTTGATTGATGATGATGTGATTTGTGAATGGATGGATGATGTTGAATTGATGATGTGATTTGATTGTGATGTGATCTGATGTTGATGACTGTGTGTTGGACTTTTGGTTGAATGTTGTGAACTTGGTTTGAATCTGATTTGTTTTGAGATGATGAACTTGAATTGATTGATGTGAATGTGATTTGTTAGATGATGATTGATTGATTGGTGATGAATGTGATGACAATTTTTTGATTGTTTTTGTGCTGGTTTTGATGTGATTTTTTGTGATGAATTGAATTGGGTGTTGATGGTTTGATGATTGAAGTGTGATTGAATGATGAATGAATTTGTGCTGATGTGATTGTTTTGATGATTGACTGAATGTGTTTGTTGATGTGGATTTGAATGTGTTTGATGACTGTTGAATGTCTCGAATGAATTGATGAATTTTTGATGATTCTGTGAATTGATGATTTTTTGAATTGAATGAGTGATGTGATGATTGATGTGATGATTGTGTGTGATGAATTGGTGATGTTTTGATTGATTGTAAATGTGTGAATGATGTGATTTTTGATATGTGTTGATGATTGATGTGTTTGTGATGTGAATTGTGATGATGATTGATTGAATGATGGTGAATGTGATAAATGTTGTTGAATTGATGTGATGAATGATGATGATTGAATTGATGTGATGAATAAATGTGTGATTGATGATGTGTGTGTAAATTTGTGAATTGATGTTTTGATGATGAAATGTTGAATTTTGATTGATTGATTTGAATGATGATGTGAATGATTTGATGATTGTTGAGGTGATGATTGATGATGTGATGATGATGTGATGTGATGAATTTGTTGAATGATTGATTGATGTTTTGATGTGATTGATTTGATGTTGAATTGATGTGTTTGATGATGATGATGTGATTGAATGTGTGATGTGATTGTGTGATTGATATGAATGTGATGTGATGATGATTTGTGTGATTGTGTGATGAATGTGTGATTGATTGTTGATGAATTGATGATTAAATGATGTTGATATTGTGATTGATGTGGATGATTGATGATGTGAATGTGATGATTGATGATGATTGTGATGTTGATGTGTGAATGATGATGTTTGTGGTGGTGTTGATGTGAGATTTGTGATGAATGATGTTGTGATGATTTGTTGATGTGATTGTGATGATGTTGATGATGTGATTGTGATGTGATGATGATAAATTGTGTGTTGATGATGGATGATTGATGTGAATGATGATTTGAATGATGTTGTTGATGATGTTGATGATGTGATTGATGATGATGATTGATGATTTTGATGATTGTTGAATTGATTGATGTTGATGATGTGAATGATTGTGTTGTGGATTGATGAATGATTTGAATGATGATTGATGATGTGGTGATGATGATGATTGATGAATTTTGATGATGTGGATGATGATTGTGAATTTTGATTTGATGATATGATGTGATGATTGTGTTGATGTGTATGATTTGATGAGATGATTGATTGTGTGAATTGTGTTTTTTGTGATGAATTGTGATGAGTTGGATGATGATGATGATGTTGATGAATGAGTGATGTTGATTAAATTTGTGAATGTTGTGAATGATGATGATTTTTGGAATGTATGATGTGATGGAATGATGATGTGATGTGAATTGTATGATGATGATTTGATTGAATTGATGATGTGTGTGATGATGATGATTGTGTGATGAATTGATGATGTGTGTGATGTTGATGATGATGTGA
>JAROYE020000102.1:0-33180 GCA_029619315.2 Dynastes maya | reverse complement strand
CCCCCCCGGGCCCCGCCCCCCCCCCCCCCCCGCGCCCCCCCCCCCCCGGGCCCCCCCGCCCCCCCCCCCCCCCCCGCCCCCCCCCGCCCCCCCCCCCGCCCGCCCCCCCCCCGCCCCCCCCCCCCCCCCCCCGCGCCCCCCCCGGCCCCCCCCCCCCCCGCCCCCCCCCCCCCGCCCCCCCGCCCCCCGCCCCCCCCCGGGGCCGCCCCCCCCCCCGCGGCGCCCGCCCCCCCCCCGGCCCCCCGGCCCCCCCCCCGGCCCCGCCCCCGCCCCCGCCCCCCCCCCGGGCCCCCCCGCCCCCCCCCCCCCCCCGCCCCCCCCGCCCCCCCCCGCCCCCCGGGGCCCCCCCCGGGCGCCCCCCCCCCGCCCGCGCCCCCCCCCGCCCCCCCCCCCCCCGCCCCCCCCCCCCCCCCCGGCCCCCCCCCCGCCCCCCCCCCGCCCCCCCCCCGCCCGCCGCCCCGCCGCCCCGCCCCCCCCCCCCCGGCCGCCCGCCCCCGCCCCCCCCCCCGCCCCCCCCCCGCCCCCCCGGGCCCGCCCCCCGGCCCCGCCCCCCCCGCCCCCCCCCCGGCCCGGCCCCCCCCCCCCCGGGCCCCCCCCCCCGCCCCCCCCGGGCCCCCGCCCCCCGACCCCCGGCCGCCCCCGCCCCCCCCCCCCCGCGCGCCCCCCCCCCCGGGCCGGCCCCCCCCCCGCCCCCGCGCCCCCCCCCCCCCCCCCCCGCCCCCCCCGGCCCGCCCCCCGCCCCCCCCCCGCGCCCCCCCGCCCCCCCCCGCCCCCCCCGCCCCCCCCGGGGCCCCGCCCCCCCCCCCCCCCCCCCCCCCCCCGGCCCCCCCCCCCCCGCCCGCCCCGGGCCCGGCCCCGCCCCGCGCCCCCCCCCCGCCCCCCCCCCGGGGCCCCCGCGCGCCCCGCCCCCCCCCCCCCCGCCCCCCCCGCGCCCCCCCCGCCGCCCCCCGGGCCCCCCCCCGGCCCCCCCCCCCCCGGGGGGCCCCCCCCCGCCCGCCGCGCCCCCCCCCCCCCCCCCCCGCCCGGCCCCGCCCCCCCCCCCCGCCCCCCCCGCCCCCCCCGGGCCCCCGCGCCCCCCCCTCCCCCGCCCCCCCCCCCCGGGGCCCCCCCCGCCCCCCCCCCCCCCCCCCCCGGGGCCCCCCCCCCCCCCCGGGGGCCCCCCCGGCCCCGCCCCCGGGGGGGCCCCCCGGGGGCCCCCCCCCCCCCCCCCCGGGGCCGCCCGCCCCCCCCCCGGCGGGCCCCCCCGGGGGCCCCCCCCCCCCGGCGCCCCCCCCCCCCCCCCCGCCCCGCCCCCCCCCCCGGGCCCCCCCCCCCCCCCCCCCCCACCCCGCCCCCGCCCGCCCCCCCCGGGCGCCCCCCCCCCCGCCCCCCGCCCCCCCGGGCGCGCGCCCGCCCCCGGCCCCCCGCCCCCCCCCCCCCCGCCCCCCCCCCCCCCCCCGCCCCCCCGGGCCGCCCCGGGGCCCCCGGGGGGCCCCGCCGCCCCCCCCGCCCCCCCCGCCCCCCCCCCCCCCCGGCCCCCCCCCCCCCCCCGCCCCCGCCCCGGCCCCCCGCGCCCCCGCCCCCCCGCGCCCCCCGCCCCCCCGGACGCCGGCCCCGGGCCCCGCCCCCCGCCCCGCGCGCCCCCCCGCCCCCCGGCGCCCCCCCCCCCTCCCGCCCCCCCCCCCACCGCCCCCGGCCGCCCCCCCCCCCCCCGGGGCCCGCCCCCCCCCCCCCCCCCCGCCCGGCCCCCCCGGGCCCCCCCCGCCCCCCGCCCCCCCCCCCCCCCCCCCGGCCCCCCCCCCGCCCCCCCCCCGCGCCCCCCCCCGGGGCCCGGGGCCCGCGGCCCCCCCCGCCCCCCCCGCCCCCCCCGCCCCGGCCCCCCCCCCCGGGCCCCCCCCCGCGGGGCCCCCCCCCCCCCCCCCGCCCCCCCCGCCCCCCGCCCCCGCCCCCCCCCCCGGCCCCTCCCCCCCCCGCGGGGGCCCCCCGCCCCCCCCCCCCCGCGGCCCCCCCCCCCCGCCGCCCGCCCCCCCCCGGCCCCCGGCCCCCCCCCCCCGCCGCCCCCCCGCCGCCCCCCCCCCCCCCGCCCGCGCCCCCCGCCCCCGGCCGCCCCGCCCCCGCCCGGGGCCCCCGCCCGGCCCCCCCCCCCCGCGCGCCCGCCCCCCCCCCCCCGGCCCGGCCCCCCCCCCCCCCCCCCCCGCCCCCCGCCCCCCCCCGCGCGCCCCCCCCCCCCCCGGGCCCCCCCCCCCCGGGGCCCCCCCCGCCCCCCCGCCCCCCCCGGGGGGCCCCGGCCCCCCCCCCCCGGGCCCCCCCCCGGCCCCCGACCCCCCCCGGCCCCGCCCCCCCCCCCGGCGGCCCCCCCCGGGCCGCCCCCGGGGCCCGCGCGCCCCCCCCCCCCCCCGGCCCCCCCCCCCCCCCCCCGCCCGCCGCCCCCCCCCCCCCCCGACCCCCCCCCGGGCCCGCGCCCCCGCCCCCCCGGCCCCCCGCCCCGGCCCCCCCCCCCCCCCCGGCCGCCCGCCCCCCCCCCCCCCGGGGGCCCCCCCCCCGCCCCCCCCCCCCCCCCCCCGGGGGCCCCCGCCCCCCCCCCCCCCCCGCCCCCCCCCGGGGCCGCCGCCCCCCCCGCCCCCCCCCCCCCGCCCCCCCCCGGCCGCCCCCCGCCCCCCAACGCCCCCCCCCCCCCCGGCCCGCCCGCCCCCCCCCGCCCCCGCCCCCCCCCCCCCCCCGGCCCGCGCCCCCCCCCCGCCCCGCGGCCCCCCCGCCCCGCGCCCCGCGGGGGGCCCCCCCCGGGCCCCCGCCCCCCGGGCCCCCCACCCCACCCCCCCCCCCCCCCCCCGCGCCGCGGGCCGCCCCCCCCGCCGCCCACCCCCCCCGAACCCGGGCCCCCCGGCCCCCCCCCCCCGCCCCCCGCCCCCCCCCCCCCCCCCCCCCGGCCCCCCCCGCCCGGCGCCCCCCCCCCCCCCCCCCCGCCCCCCGCCGCGCGCCCCCCCAGCCCCCGCCCGGCCCGCCGCCCGCCCCCCCCCCCCCCGCAGCCCCCCCCCCCCCCCCCCGGGCCGCCCCCCCCGGGCCGGCCCGCCCCCCCCCCCCCCGCCGGGCCCCCCCCCCCCCCCCGCGCCCGCCCCCCCCCCCCCGCGCCCCCGCCCCCCCCCCCCGCCCCCCCCCGCCGCCCCCCCGGACCCCCCCGCCCCGCCCCCCCCCCCCCGCCCCCGCCCCGGCGGCCGCGCCCCCCGCGGGCCCCCCCCCCCCGCGCCCGCCCGCCCCCCCCCCGGCCCCCCCCCCGCCCCGCCCGCCGCCCCCCCCGCCCGCCCGCCCCCCCCCGGGGCCGGCCCCCCCCCGCCCCCCCCCCGCCCCCCCCCCCGGGCCCCCCCCCCCCCCCCCCCGGCCCCCCCCCCGCCCCCCCCCCCCGACCCCCCCGCCCCCCGGCCCGCCCCCGCCCCCCGCCGCGCCGCCCCCCCCCCCGCCCGCCCCCCCCCCCCCCCCCCGCCGCCCCGCCCCCCCCCCCCCGGCCCGGGGCCCCGCCCCCCCCCCGCCCCCCGGCCCCCCCCCCCCCGCCCCCCCCCCCCCGCGCCCCCCCGCCGCCCCGACCGCCCCCGGGCCCCGCCGAGCCCCCCCCGCCGCCCCCCCGGCCCCCCCCGGGCGCCCCCCCCCCCCCCCCCGCCCCCCCCCCGGCGCCCCCCGGCCCCGCCCGCCCCCCCGGGCGCCCCCCCCCCGCCCCCCCCGGCCCCCGGCCCCCGCCCCCCCCCGCCGGGCCCGCCGCCCGCCCCCCCCCCCCCCGCCCCCCCCCCGCCCCCGCCGGCCCCCCCGCCCCCCGCGGCCCCCCCGCCCCCCGCCCCCCCCCGCCCCGCCCCCCCCCCTCGGCCCCCGCCCCCCCCCCCCGCGGGCCCGCCCCCCGCGCCCCCCGGCGGCCGGGGGGGGGGGGGGGGGGCCCCCCGCCCCCCCCCCGGCCCCCGCCCCCCCCCCCCCCGCGCCCCCCCCCCCCCGCCCCCCCCCCCCCGCCGCCGGCCCCCCCCCCCGGGGCCCCCCCGCCCCCCCCCGCCCCCCCCCCCGCCCCCCCGGCCGCCCGCCCCCCCCCCCCGCCCCCCCCCGCCCCCACCCCCCGGGGCCGCCCCCCCCCCGCCCCCCCCGCCCCCCGCGCCCCCGGCCCCCCCCGCCCGCCCCCCCCCCGGGCGCGGGGGGCCCCCCCCCCCCCCGCCCGCGCGGCCCCCCGCCGCCCCCCGCCCCCCCCCGGGGCCCCCCCCCCCGCCCCCCCCCCCCCCCCCCCCGGGGCCCGGGCCGCCCCCCCCGCCGGCCCCCCCCGCCCCCCCCCCCCCCCCGGGCCCCGGCCCCCCCCCCCGCCGCCCCCCCCCCCGCCCGCGCGCCCCCCCCCCCCCCCCGGGGCCGCCGGCCGCCGCCCCCCCCCGCGCCGGGGGCCCGCCCCCGCCGCCCCCCCGGGGACCCCCCCGCGGCCCCCCCCCGCCCCCCCGGGGCCCCCCGCGCCCCCCCCCCGGCCCCCCCCGCCCCGGCCCCCCCCCCGCCCCCGCCCGCCGGCCGGGGCCCCGGCCCCCCCGCGCGCCCCCGCCCGCCCCCCCCGCCCCCCCCCCCGGCCCCCGCGCCCCCCCCCGCCCCCCCCCGCCCGCGCCCGCCGCCCCCGCCCCCCGCCCCGCCCCCCCGCCCCCCGGCCCGGGGGGCCCCCCCCCCCGCCCCCCCCGCGACCCCCCCGGCCCCCCCCGGGCCCCCGCGCGCCCCCCCCCCCCCCCCCCCCCGCCCCCCCCCCCCCCGCCCCCCCCGCCCCCCCCCCCCGGGGGGCCGCCCCCCCCCCCCCCCCCCCCCCCCCGCCCCCCCCCCCCCGCCCGCCCCCCCCCCCCCCGGGCCCCCCCCCCCCCCGGCCCCCCCCGCCCCGCCCCGGGCCCCGCCCCCCCCCCCCCCGCCCCCCCCGGGCCCCCCCCGCCCGCGCCCCCGGGCCCCCCCCGCGGCGCCCCCCCCGGCGGCCCCCCGCCCCCCCGCCCCCCCCCCCCCCCGCCCCCCCCCCCCGGCCCCCGGCCCCCCCCCCCGGCGGCCCCCCCCCCCCGCCCCCCCCCCCGGCGCCCCCCGCCCCCGCGCCCCGCGCGCCCCCCCGCCCCCCCCCCCCCGCGCCCCCCGCCCGCCCCCCCCCCCCCCCCCCCCGGGCCCCCGAGGGCCCCCGCCGCCCCCCCCCCCCCCCCCGCCGCCCCCGCCCCCCCGCCGCCGCCCCCCCCGCCGCCCCCCCCCCGCGCCCGGGCCCCCCCCCCGCGCCCCCCCCCCAGGGCCCCCCCCCGCCGCCACCGCCCGGCCCCCCCCCCCCCCCCGCCCCCGCCCCCGCCGCCCCCCCCCGCCCCGCGCGGCCCCCCCGCCCCCGGGCCCCCCCCCCGCCCCCGGGCCCCGCCGCCCCCCCCGCCCCCGCCCCCCCCCCGGGCCCCCCCGGGGCCCCCCCCGCCCCCCCCCCCCCCCCCCCCCCCGCCCCGCCCCGCGCGCCCCCCCCCCCCGCCCGCCCCCCGGGCCCCGCCCCGCCCCGCCCCGCCCCGCCCCGCCCCCCCCCCCCCCGCCCCCCCCGGGGGGCCCCCCCGCCCCCCCCCCCCGCCCGCCCCCGCCCCCCACCCCGCCCCCCGGGGCGCCCCCCGGCCCGCCCCCGGCCCCCCGCCCCCCGCCCGCCCCCCCGCCCCCGGGCCGGGGGCCCCCCCCGCCGCCCCGGGCCCCCCGCCCCCCCCCCCCCCCCCCCCGGCCTCCCCCCCCGCCCCCGCCCCCCCCCCGGGCCCGCCCCCGGGGCCCCCCCGGCCCGCCCCCCCCCCCCCCCCCCCCCCCCCGCCCCCGCGCCCCCCCCCCGCGCCCCCCCCCCCCCGGGGCCCCCCGGGCCCCCCCGGGGGCCCCCGCCCCCCCCCAAACCCGCCCCCCGCCCGCCCCCCGCCGGCCCCGGCGCGCCCCCCCCCCCGGGCCCCCCCCCGCGGGGCCCCCCCCCGGGCCCCCGAGGCCCCCCCGCCCCGCCCCCGCGGCCCCCCCGCCCGCCCCCCGGGCCCCCCCGCCCCCCCCCCCGGCCCCCCCCCCCCGACGCCCGCCCCCCCCCCGCCCCGGGGGCCCCCCGCCCCCCCCCCCCCCCCCCCCCGGGCCCGCCCCCCCCCGGGCCCCCCCCCCCCCCCCCCGGCCCCCCCCGCGCCCGGGGCCCCCCCCCCCCCCCCCCCCCCCCCCCCCCCCCCCCGCCGCGGGGCCCGCCCCCGGGCCCGCCCCCCCGGGCCCCGCCCCCCCCCCCCCCCCCGCGCCCGGGCCCCCGCCCCCCCCCCCGCCGCCCGGGGCCGCCCCCCGGGGGCCCCCCCCCGCCCGCCGCCCCCGCCCCCCCCCCCCCCCCCCCCCCCCCCCCCCCCGCCCCCCGCCCCCGCGCCCCCCCCCCCCCCCCCCGCGCCCCCCCGCCCCCCCCCCACCCCCGCCCCCCCCCCGCCCCCCCGGCCCGCCCCCCCGCCCCCCCCGCCCCCCCCCCCCCCCGGGCCCCGGGCGCCCCGCGCCCGGGGCCCCCGGCCCCCGGCCCCCCCCCCCGGGCCCCCCCCCCCCCGGCCCCCCCCCCCCCCGGGCCCCCCCCCCCCGCCCCCCCCCGCCCCCCCCCCCGCCCCCCCCCCGCCCCCGGGCCCCCCCCCGGGCCCCCCCGGCCGCCCCGGGCCCGCGCGCCCCCCCCCCCCCGCCCCGGGCCCGGCCCCCGCCCCCCGCCCCCCCCGCCCCCCCCGGCCCCCGGGCCCCCCCCCCCCCGCGCCCGCCGCGCGGGCCCCCCCCCGCCCCGCCCCCCCCCGCCCCCCCCCCCCCGGGCCCCCCGCCCCCGCCCCGGCGGCCCCCGCGCGGGGCCCCCCCGCCCCGGGGCCCCCCCCCGCCCCCCCCCCCCCCGCCCCCCGGCCCCCCCCCCCCCCCCCGCCGGCCCCGCCGCGCCCCCCCGCCCCCCCCCGCCCCCCCCCCCCGCCCCCCGCGTCCCCGGCCCCCCCCCCCCCACCCCCCCCCGGCCGCCCCCCGCCGGGGGGGCCCCGCCGCCCGCGGCCCCCCCCCCCCGCCCCCCCGCCCCCCCGGACCCCCGCCCCCCGCCCCCGGCCCCCCCCCCCGCCCCGACCCCCCCCCCCCCCCCCCCCCCCGGCGCGCGCCCCAAACCCGCCCCCCCCCCCCCCGCCCCCCCCCCCCCCCCCCCCCACCCCCCCCCCCCCCGGGCCCCCCCCCCCCCCCCCCGGGGGCCGCCCCCCCCCCCCCGGCGGGGGCCCCCCCCCCCCCCCCCCCCCCGCGCGGCGGCCCCCCCGGCCCCCCCCCCCCCCCCCCCGGGCCCCCCCCCCCGCCGGGAAACCCCCCCCCCCGGGCCCCCCCCCCCCCCGCCGCCGCCGCCCCGGGCCCCCCCCCCCCCCCGGGGCCCCCGGCCCCCCCCCGCCCCCCGGCCCCCCCCCCCGGGCCCCCCCCCCCGCCCCCCCCCCGCCCCGCCCCGCGGGCCCGCCCCCCCCCCGACCCCCCCGGCCCCGGCCCCCCGCCCCCCCCCCCCGGCCCCCCCCCCCCGCCCCCCCCCCCCCCCCCGCCCCGGCGGCCCCGCCCCCCCCCCCCCCCGCCCCCCCCCCCCCCCCCGGCCCCCCCCGGCCCCCCGCCCCCCCCGGGCGGGCCCCCGCCCCCCCCCCCGCCCCCGCGCGCGCCCCCCCGGCGCCCCCCCCGCGCCCGCGCCCCCCCCGCCCCCCCCCCCGCGCCCCCACGGCCCCCCCGGGACGCCGCCCCGCGCCCCCCCGCGCCCCCCGGCCGCCCCCCCCCGCCCGCCCCCCCCCCCCCCCCGCCCGCCCCCCCCCCCCCCGGGGCCCCCCCGCCCCCCGCCCCCCGGGGGGGGGGGGCCCCCGGGCCCCGCCCCCCGCCGCGGCCCCCCCGCCCCCCCCGCGCGCCCGCCCCCCCGCCCCCCCCCGCCCCGCCCCCCGGGCGCCCCCCCGGCCCCCCCCCCCCCGACCCCCCCCCCGGGCCCCCCCCCGCCCCCGGGGCGCCCGCCCCCGCCCCCCCCCCCCCCCCCCCCCGCCGCCCCCCCCCCGCCGCCCCCCGCCCCCCCCCCCGCCGGCCCCCCCGCCCCCGCCCCCCCGCCCCCCCCGCCCCCCGGCCCCCGGCCCCCCGGGCCCCCCCCCCCCCCCCCCCCCCCCCCCGCCCGCCGCCCCCCCCCCCCGCCCCCCCCCCCCCGCCCCCCCCCCCCCCCCCGGGCCCCCCCCCGGGCCGCCCCCCGGCGGGGGGCCCCCCCCCCCCCGGGGGCCCGGGGGGGCCCCCGCGCCCGGGCCCGCGGCCGCCCCCCCCGCCCCCCCCCCCGCGCCGCCCCCCCCCCCGCGGGGCCGCCCCCCCCCCCGGCCCCGGGGCCGCCCCCCGCCCCCCCCCCCCCGGGCGCCCGCCCCCCCCGGAACGGCCCCCCCCAAACCCGCCGCCCCCCCCCCCCGGGGCGCAAACCCCCGCGGCGCCCCCCCCCCGGGGCCCCCCGGGGGGGCCGGGGGGAACCCCCCCGCCCCCCCGGCCCCCGGCCCGCGCCCCCCCCGCCCCCGCGCGGCGCCCCCCCCCCCCCGCCCCCGCCGGCCCGGGGGCCGCCCCGGGGCCGCCCCGCCCGCCGGGCCCCCGGGCCGCCCCACGCCCCCCCGGCCCCCGGGCGCGCCCGCCCCCCCCGGCCCCCGGCCCCCGCGCCCCCCGGCGGCCCCGGGCCCACCGGCCCCCCCCGGCCCCCCCCCCCCCGCCCGGGCCCGGGCCCCCCGCCCCCCCCGGGCGCCCCCCGGGCCCCCCCGAGGGCCGCCCCCCGGGCCCCCCCCGCCCGCCCCGCCGCCCCCGCGCCGCCCCCCCGGCCCGCGGCCCCCGGCCCCCCCCGGGGGGCCCGGGGCCCCCCGGGGGGCCCGCCCGGGGGCCCGGGCCCGCCCGGGGCCCCCGGGCCCGCGCCCGCCCCCCCCCCGCCCCAAACCCCCCCGGGCCCCCCCCGCCCGCCCCCCGCCCCGGGGCCCCCCCCCCCACCCCCGGGCCGCCCCCGCCCGACCCCCCCGGCGGGGCCCCCCCCGCCCCCCCCCCCCCCCCGGGGGCCCCCCCGACGGCCGCCGCCCGGCCCCCCCGGGCCCGGGCCCCCCGGGGCCGGGCCCCCCCCCGGCGGCGCCCCCCCCCCGGCGGCCCCCCCCCCCCGGGGCCCGGCGGCCCCGCCCCCCCCCGCCCCCCGTGCCCCCCCCCCGCCCCCCCCCCGCGCGCCGGGCCCCCGCCGCCCCCCGGGCCCCCCCCCCCCCCCGCCAAAACCCGCCCCCCCGGCCCCCCCGGGGGCCCCCCCCGCCCCCCCCGGGGGCCCCAAAAACCGCCCGCGCCCGCGCCGCCCCCCCCCCCCGGGGCCCCCCCGGGCCCCCCCCCGGCCCCCCCCCCCCCCCCCGGCCCCCCCGCCCCCGCAGCCCCCCCCCCGGGCCCGGCCCCCCCCCCCCCCCCCGGGCCCCCCGGGGCCCGGCCCCCGCCCGCCCCCCCCCCCGGCCCCCCCCCCCCGGCCCCGGGCCCCCCCCGCCCCGGGCCCGGCCCCGCGCCGGCCCCCCGGGCCCGTCCGGGGGGCCCGCCCCGCCCCCCCCCGGGCCGCCGGGCCCCGCCCGGGGCCGGCCGCCGCCCCCCCCCCCCGGCGCCCCCCCCCGGGCCCCCCCCGGGCCCGCCCCCCCCCCGCCCCCCCCCGGGCCCCCCGGCCCCCCCGCCCCCCCGGGGCCGGGCCCCCCGGCCGCCGGGCCCCCCGGCCCCCCGCCCCGCCCGGGGGCCCCCCCCCACCCCCCCCGCCCCCCCCCCGCCCCCCCCGCGCCCCCGCCAGCCCCCCCCGCGGGGCCCCGCGGCCGCGGGGGCCCCCCGCCCCTCCGCCCCCCCCCCCCGCGACCCCCCCCCCCCCCCCCCAAACCCCGGCGCCCCCCCGGGGCCCCCCCGGGGCCCCCCCCCGGGCCCCCCCGCCCCCGCCCCCCCCCCGGCCCCCGGGCCCCGGCGGGCCCCCCCCCCCCCGGGCCCGCCCCCCCGGGCCCGGCCCCGGGGCGCGGCGGCCCCCCCCCCCCCCCCCCCCGGCCCCCCCGGGGCCGGGCCCCCCCCCCCCGCCCCCGGGCGCCCCGCGCCCCCCCGCCCCCCCGCCCCCCGGCCCCCCCCGGGCCCCGCCCCCGCCCCCCCGGGAACCCCCCGGGCCCCCCCCCCCCCCGGCCCCCGGCCCCCCGGCGGCCCCCCCGCCCCCCCGCGGCCCGAGGCCCCCCCGGGCGCGCCCGGGCGGGGGCCCCCCGCGCCCCCCCCGGGCCCCCCCCCGGGCCCCCCCCGGCCGGCCCCCCCCCCCCGGACCCCCCCCCCCGGGAAACCCCCGCCCCCGGCCCGGCCGCCCGGGGCCCCCCCAGGGACCGGGCCCCCCCCCCCCGGCCCCCGGGCCCCCCCCCGGCCCGGCCGCCCCCCCCCGGGGCGCGCGCCCCCCCCCGACCCGCCCGCCCCCCGGGCCGGGCCCCCCGGCCCCCCCCCCCCCCGCCGGGGCCCCGGGCCCCGGCCCCCACCCCGGCCCGCCCCGCCCCCCCCCCGTACCGGGACCCCCCCCCGCCGCCCCCGGGCCCCGCAAAACGCCCCCCCCCCCGCGCCCCCCCCCCCGCCGGCGCCCCCCCCCCCGACCCCGCAAAACCGCGGCCCGCGCCCCCCCGGGGGCGCCCCCGCCCCCCCCCCCCCGCCCGCGCCGCGGCCCCCCCCCCCCCGGGGGGCGCGCCCCCCCCCGGGGCCCCGGGCCCGCCCGGCCCCGGGGGGGGCCGGCCGGGGCCGGCCCCCCCCCGGGCCCCCCCCGCCCCCCCGCCCCCCCCCCCCCGGCCCCCCGGGCCGCCCCGGCCCCCCCGGGGCCCCCCCGCCCCGGGGCCCCGGGCCCGGGGCCCGCCGCCGCCCCCGGGCCCCCCCCCCGGCCCCCCCCGGCCCCCGCCCCGGGCCCCCGCCCCCCCCGCCCCGCCCCCCCCCCCCCCCCCTGACGGCCCCCGGCCCCCCGGTGGCCGGCCCCCCCCCCCCCCCGGGCGCCCCCCGGGGCCCCGGCCCCCGCCCCCCCCGGCCCCCGCCCCCGCGCGCCCCCCGGCCCCGGGCCCCCCCGGGGGCCCCCCCCCCCCCGGCCCCCCCCCCCGACCCCCGCCGCCCGCCCCGGGGGCCCGGCGCCCCCCCGGGGGGCCCGGGCCGGGGGCCCCGGCGGGGCCCCCCCCCCCCGGCCCCCCCGGGGCCCCCCCCCCCCCGGCCCCCCCGGCCCCCCCGGCCGCCCCCGCCCCCCCCGGGGCCCCGGGGCCCGCCGCCCCCGGCCCCGGGGGGGCCGGCCGCCCCCGCCCCGCCCCCCCCCCGCCCGCCCCCCCCCCGGCCCCCCCCCGCCGCCCCCCCCCGCCGGGGCCCCGGCCCGCGACCCCCCCGCGCCCCCCGGGGCCCCCGGACCGGTGCCCCGGGGGCCCCGCCCCCCCCCGCCCCGCCCGCCCCCCCCCCCCGGCCGGCGCCCGCCCCCCCCCCGGGGCCCGGCGCCCCCCCCGGGGCCCCCGGCCCCCCGGGCCCGCCCCCCGCCCCCCCCCCGCCCCCCCCCCGCCCGCCCCCCCCCCCCCCGCCCCCCCGGGCGCCCCGGGCCCCCCGCCGGCCCGCGCGCCCCCGCCCCCCGCGCCCCCCCCCCCCCCGCCCCCGGCCCGACCCCGCCCCCCCCCGGCCGGCCCGCCGGCGCCGCCCCCCCCCCCCGCGGGCCCCCCGCCCGAAAACGAAAAAAACCCCCCGCCGCCCGCCGCCCCCCGGGGGCCCCGGGCCCCCCGGGCCCCCCCCGCCCCCCCCCCGCGCCCCCCCCCCCGGCCCCGCCCCCCCGCCCCGCCCCCCCCCCGCCCCCCCCCCCCCCGGGCCCCGCGGCGCCCCCCCGCCGCCGGCCCCCCCGGCCCCCCGGGGCCCCCGGCCGGCCCCCCCCCCGCGGGGGGGGGCCCCCGGCCGCCCCGCCCCCGGCCCGGGCGCGCCCCCCGGCCCGGGCCCCCCCCGCCCCCCCCCCCGGGGGGCCCCCACCCCGCCCGCCCGCCCCCGGGCCCCGCCCCGCGCCCCCCCCCGCCCGCCCCCCGTCCCCCGCCCCCCCCCGGGGGCCCCGCCCCCCGCCCCCCCGGGGGGGCCCCCCCGCCCCCGGGCCCCGGCCAAACCCCCCGGCGGCCCCCCCCCCCCGGGGGCCACCCCCCCCCCGGCCCCCCCCGGCCCCCCCCGGCCCCCGGGCCCCGGGCCCCCCCCGCCCCCCCCCCGCGCGCGGGGCCCCCCCGCGCCGGGGGGGCCGGGGGGGGGGCCCCCCCCTGGGCCCCCCCCCCCCCGGGGCCCCCCCCCCCGCCCCCCCCCCCGGCCCGCCGGCCCCCCGCCGCCCAGGGCCTCCCCCCCCCCCCCGGGGCCCCCCCGGGCCCCCCCGCCCCCCCGGGGCCCGCGCGCCCGGGGGGGGGGGGGGGCCCCCCCGGGGCCCCCGCCCCCCCCCCCCGCCCCCCCGCCGGGCCCCCGCCCCCGCAAACCCCCCCCCGCCCGGGCCCCCCCCCCCCCGGGGGCCTCCCCGGGCCCCCCGCGCCCCGCCCCGGCCCCCCCGGCGCCGGGCCGACCCCGGGAAAACCCCCCCGCCCCCCGGGGCCCCCCCGCCCCCCCGCCCCCGCGGGGACGGGGGAACCGGCGTCCCCCCCCCCCCCCCCGGGGGGCCACCCCCCGGGGGGGGCCCCCCCCCGCCCCCCCCGGGCCCGCCCCGGGGCCCCCCCGGGGGGGAAACCCCCCCCCGGGCCGCCGCCGGCCCCCGGCCCCGGGGGGCCCCGCCCCCCGGGCCCCCGCGGGGCCCGCCCCCGACCCCCCCCCGGGCGCCGCCCCCCCGCCCCCCCCCCCCGCCCCCCGGCCCGGGGGGCCCCGGGCCGGGGGCCCCCGGCGGCCCCCGCCCCGCGGCGCCCCCCCCCGGCGGGGGGCCCCGGGGGCCCCCCCCCCCGGCGCCCCCCCCGCCCCGCCCGGCCCCCCCGCCCGCGGCCCCCCGCCCCCCCCGGCCCCCCCCGCGCCCCCCGCGGGGCCCCGGGCCCCCGCGGCCGGCCCCCCGGGGGGCGCGCGCCCCCCCCGGGGGGCCGGCGGGGCGCCCCCGCCCCCCCCGGGCCCCCGCCCCCCCCCCCGGGGCCCCCAGGCCCCCCCGCCGGGGCCCCGGCCCCCCCCCCCCCGCCCCCGGGCCGGGGCCCCCGCCCGCCCGGCCCCCCCCGGGCCCCGCCCCCCCCCCCCCCGGGGCCCCCGCCCCCCGGCGGGCCCGCGGGCGCCCGGCCCCCGGCCCCCCCCGGCCCCCCCGGGGGCCCGCCCCCCCCCCGCAAAACCCCCCCCCCCCGGCGCCCCCCCGCCCCCCGCCCGCGGCGGTCCGGCCCGGGTTCGCGCCGGCCCGCCCCCGCTCGCTCTTCCCCCGGCACCGCCCCGCCGCCGCCCCGCCCCGTTTCCCCGTCGCGGCCCCCCCCCCCGCGGGGGCCGGCCGCCCCCCCCGCCCCCCGGGCGCCCCCGCCGCCGCCCGGCCCTCCCCCCCCGGTTCGTCCCGCCCCCTCCCCGGGCCCCGCGGCCCCCGCCCGCGCGCTCCGCCCCGTCCGCGGCCCCCCCCCGCCCGCGGTTTCCCCGTTCCCCCCGCCGGGCCGCCGCGTCCGGGCCGGCCGCCCCCCCCCCCCCCGCCCCCACGCCCCCCGCCCCCCCCCGCCCCCCGTCGGCCCCCCCCGCGCCCCCCCCCGCCCCGCGCGCCGCGCCCCCCGGCGCACCGGCCCGGTCGCCCCGTCCCCTCCCCCCGCCCCCGCCACCCGCGGTCCCCCCCCGCGCCCCCCGGGCCGGCGGCGTTCCCGCCCTCCCCCCCGCGCCCCGCCCCCCCCGGCGCCGCCCCCCGCCCCGCCGCCCCCCGCCCCGCCGGCCCCGCCCCACCCCGCGGCCCCGGCCGCCCCGCCGCCGCCCCGCCCCGCGCCGCGCGCGCCCCCCCGCCCCGGGCCCCGGCCGCCGCCCCGCCCCCGCCCCCGCCGCCGCGCCGCCGCCCCGCCCCCCCCCCCGCCCCCCGCCCCCCCGCCCCGCCCCACGCGGCCGCCCCCCCGGGGGGCCCCGCCGCCCCCCCGCCCGCCGCCCGCGCCGCGCCCCGCCGCCGCCCGGCCCCGGCGCCCCCCGCCGCCCCGCGCCCCCCCCCGGCCCGCCCCGCCGCCCCCGCCGGCGCCCCGCGCCGCCGCCCCCGCGCCCTCCCCCCGCCCCGCCCGCCGCCCGCCCCCCCGCGCGCCCCCCCCCCGCGCCCCCGGGCCCCCCCCGCCCGCGCCGGCCCGCCCGCCCGGGCCCGCCGCCCGCGCCCCCCCCCCCCGCCCCGGCCGCCCGCGGCGGCCCCGCGCCGCGCCCGCGCGCCCCCCCCCCCCCGCCCGGCCCCCCGCCCGCCGCCCGCCGCCCCCCCGGGCCGCCCCCCCGCCCCCCGCCCCGCGCCCCGCCGGCGCCGCCCCCCCGCCGCCCGGCGCTGCCGCGCCGCGCCCGCGCCCGGCGCGCCACCCGCGCCCCCCGCCCGCCCCGGCCCGCCGCGGCCGCGCCCCCCCCCGCCCCCGGCGCGCCCGCCCGCCGCCCCCGCGCGACCCCGCCCCCCCCCCGCGGCCCCCGCCCGCCCGCGCCGCCCCCGCCCCCGCCCGGCGCGCCCCGCCCCTCCCCGACCGCCCCCCGCCGCGCGCCCGCCGACCCGCCCCCGGCCCCGCCCGGCCCGCGCCCGGGCCTCCCGCCGCCGCCCGCGCCCCCCTCCGCCCGCCCCCGGCCCCCCCGGCCGCCCCCCCCGCCCGCCCCCCGCGCCCCGGCGCCCCCCCGCCGCCCCGCGGCGCCGGCGCCCCCGGGCCCCCCGCCCCCCCCGCCGCCCGCTCCCCCCGGCCCCGCCCCGCCCCCCCCGCCGCCGCCCGCCGCGCCGCGCCCGCCCCCCCCGCCGCCCGCCCGCCGCCCCCCCCGCGCCGCCCCCGCCGGCGTGCCCGGCCCGCCCCCCCCCGCGCCCCCCGCGGCGGCCCCGCGCCGCCCCCGCGCCGCCCCCGGCCCCCCCCCCCGCCACGCCCGCCCGCCCGCCGCCGCGCCCCCCGCCCCGCCCGCCACCCGCCCCCGCGGCCCCCCCCGCGCCCGCCGCCCCGCCGCCCCGCCCCCCCGCCGCCGCGCCCCCCCCGCCGGGCGGCGGCGCCCCGGCGCGCCCCGCCCGGCCCCCCCCCCGCCGCCGGCCCCCGCCGCCCCGGCGCCCCCCCGCCGCCCGGCCCCGCCCCGCCCCCCCCCGCCCGCCCCCCGCGCCGTCCCGCGCCGCGCCCCCCCCCGCCCCGCGCCCCGCCCCCCGGCGCCGGCCCGCCGCCCGCCGCCCCCCCCCGCCCGGCCCCCGCCGCCGCGCCCCGCTCCGCCCCGCGCCCGGGCGCGCCCGCCCCGCCCGCGCCCCGCCCGCCCCGGCCCGCCGCCCGCCCCGCCCGCCCGCCCCGCCCGCCGCCCCCGGCCCCCCCCCGGCGGCCCCGCCCGCCCGCCCCGGCGGCCCCCCCCCCCCCGGCGCCCCGCCGCACCCGGCCGCACGGCCCCCTCCCCCCCGCCGGCCCGCCGCGCGCGCCCCCCCGCCCCGGGCCCCCGGCCGCCGCGCCCCCCCGCGCCGCCCACGCCGCCTGCCCCCGCCCCCCGCCCCCCCGCGCCCGCGGCCCCCCCGCCCCCGCCCGCGGCCGCCCCCCGGCCGCCCCCCGCGCCCCCGCCGCCCCCCCCCGCCCGCGCGCCCGCCCCCCCGCCCCGCCCCGGCCCGCCCCGCCCGCCGCCCCCGACCCGCCCGCCCCCCCCGCGCCGGCCCGCGCCCCCGCCCGGCGCCCCGCCCCGCCCGCCCGGACCCGCCCGGCGCCCCGCCCCGCCCGCCCCCGGCGCCCGCGCCCGCCCCCCCGCCCGCGCCCCCCGCCGGCCCCCCCCCCGCCCCGCCCCCGCTCCGCCCCGCCCCCCCCCCCGGCCCGCCCCCCCCGGCCGCCGCCCGGCGCCCGCCGCGCCCGCCCGCCGCCCGCCCCCCCGGCCGCGGCCCGCCCCGCCCCCCGCCGTCCCGCCGCCCCCGCCGCCCCCGCCCCGCCCCCCCCGCCCACCCCGCCGCCGCGCCCCGCCCCCGCCCCGCCGGCCCCGCCCACGCGCCGCCCCCCGCCCGGCGCCCCCCCCCGCCCGCCCGCCCGCCCCCCCCCCCCCCGCCGCCCCGCGCCCCCCCGACCCGCGCCGCCCCCCCGCCCCCGGCCCCCGCCCGCCCGCCCCCGCCGGCCGCCGGCGCCGGCCCCCCCGGCCCCCCGGCCCCCCCCCCGCCGCCCCCCGCCCCCCCCCCGCGCCGCCCGACCCCGGGCCCCGGCCCGCGGCCGGCGCCCGCCCCGCCGCCCCCGCCCCCCCGCCCCCCGCGCGCGCCCCCCCCCCCCCCCCGCGGCGCCCCCGCCCCCGGCCCGCCCCCCGCCGCCCCCCCCGCCCCGCGGCCCGACGCCCCCCCCGCGCCGCCCGCCCGCCCGCCCCGCCGCCCGCGCCCGCCGCCGCGCGCCCCCCCCCCGCCGCCCCGCCCGCGCCCCCCGCCCCCGCCGCCCCGCTCCCCCCCCCGCCCCCCCCCGGCCCCCGGCCCGGCGCCCCGGCCCCCCCGCCCCCCCGGGCCCCGCGCCCCCCGCGCCCCCCCCGGCCGCCCCGCCGGCCCCCCGGCCCCGCCGCGCCCCCGCCCGCCCCCGCCGGCGCCCCGCCCGCCCGCCCGCCGCCCGGCCCCCCGCCCCCCCCCCCCCCGGCCGCCGCGCCCCCCGCGCCTCCCCCCGCGCCCGCGCCCCGCGCCCGCCCCCCACCCGCCCGGGCCCCCGGGCCGGCGCCCGCCCCCCCCCGCCGCCCGCGCCCCCGCCCCGGCCCCCCCGCCCCCGCCGCCCGCCGGCCGCGCCCCCCGCGCCGCCCCGCCCCGGCCGCCGCGGCCGCGCCCCGCGCCCGCGCCCCCCGCCGCCCGCCCGCCCCCCCCGCCCCCCGCGTCGCCCCCGCCGCCCCGCCCGCGCGCGCACCCCCGGCCCGCCCCCGCGCGCCCGGCCCCCCCCCGCCCGCCGGCCCCCGCCCGCCCGCCCGCCCGCCGCGCGCGCCCGGCCCGCCCCCGCGCCCCGCCCTGCCCCCCGCCGCCCCGGCCGCGCCCGCCCGCCCGCCGCCCCCGCCCCCCCCGGCCCCCGCGCGCCCCGCCCGCGCGCGCCCCGCCCCCCCCGCCGCCCCCGGCCCCCGCCCCCGCCGGCCTCCCCCCCCCCCGCCGCGGCCGCCCCGCCGCCCCCGCGCCCGCCCCCCCCGCGCCCCGCCCGCCCCCCGCGCCCCCGCCCCGACGCCCCCGCCCCCCCCGCCGCGCCCGCGCGCCCCCGCCCCTGCCCGCGCCCGCCCGGCGGCGCGCCCCGCCGCCCGGCCCCCGCCGCCCGCTGCCCGCCGCCGCCCGCCCCCCGCCCCCGCCGCCCGCCGCGCTCCGCCCCGGCCGCCCGACCCCCCCGGCCCGCCGCCCGCCCCGCCCCGCCCCCCCCCCCCGCCCCCCCCGGGCCCCGCCCCGCGCCCGCCGCCCGCCGCCCCCCGCGCCCGCCCCCGCCGCCGCCCCCGCCCGCGCCCCGCCGCGCCGCGGCGCCCCCGCGGCCCCCCCGCGCGGCCGCGCCCGCCCGGCGCCGCCCCCCCCCCCGCGCGACCCCTGCCGCGCCGCCGCCCGCCCCGCGCCGGCCCCCCGCCCCCGGCCCCGCCCCCCGCCCCCCCCGCCGCCCCCCGCCCCCCGCGGCGGCGCCCCCCCGCCGGCCCGCCGGCCGCCGCCGGCGCCGGCCCCGCCCCCCCCCGCCCCGCCCCCGCGGCCCCCCGCGCGCCCGCCCCCCCGGCCCCCCCCGCCCGCGGCGCCCCCCCCCCGCGCCCCGCCGCCGCGGCCGCCGCCGCCCGCCCGCCCGCCCCCGCCCCCCCGCCCCCGCCCCGCCGCCCCCCCGCCCCCCCCCCCCGCCGCCCCCCCGGCGTCGCCGCCCCGCCGCGGCCCGCCCGCCCCGCCCCCGCCCCGCGCGCCCCGCCCGCGCCCCCCCCCCCGCCCCGGGCCCGCGCCCCGCACCGGCCCCCCCCCGCCCGCCCCCCCCGCCGCGGCGCCCCGCCCGCCCGCACCCCCCCGCCGGCCCCCCCCCGCCCGCCCCCCCCGCGCCCCCGTCCGCCGCCGCCCCGCCCCCGCCCCCCCCGGCCGCGCCCCGCGCCGCCCGCCCCCCGCCCGGCCA
This sequence comes from Dynastes maya, assembly GCA_029619315.2. Taxonomy (NCBI): domain Eukaryota; kingdom Metazoa; phylum Arthropoda; class Insecta; order Coleoptera; family Scarabaeidae; genus Dynastes; species Dynastes maya. The sequence continues at coordinate 15,073 of JAROYE020000102.1, read as the reverse complement.
CCGCCCCGCGCCCGGCGCCCCCCGCGCCGCCGCCCCGCCCCGGCCCCCCCCCGCGGCCCGCGGGGCCCGCCCCCCCCCCCCGCCGCCCGCGCGGCGCCCGCCCGGCGCCCGCCCGCCCCCGCCCGGCCCCCCCGCCCGCCCGCGCCCCGCCCCCCCCCGCCCCGGGCCCGCCGCCGCCCCCCGCCCGCCCCGCCGCCCGCCCCGCCGCGCCGCCCCGCCCGCCCGCGCGGCCGCCCGCGCCCGCCCGCCCGCCCGCCCGCGCCGCCCCCCCGCCCCCCGCCCGGCCCCCCGCCGCCCCCCCCGCGCCGCCCGCCGCCCCCCGGCGCGCCCCCGCCCCGCCGGCCCGCCCGCCCCGCCCCCGCCGCCCGCCGCGCCCCCGCCGCCGCCCCCCGCCGCCGCCCCGCCGCGCCCGCCCCCGCGCCCCGCCCGCCCCGCCCCGCGCTCGCCCCCGCGCCCCCGCCGCGCGCCCCCGCCCCCGCCGACGCCCCGCCCCCGCCGCCCGCCCCGCCCCCGCCCCGCGCCGCCCGCCGCCCCCCGCCGGGCGCCGCGCCGCGCCCCCGCCGCGCCCCCGCCGCCCGCGCCCGCGCCCCCCCGCGGCCGCGCCCCCGCCGCGCCGCGCCCCCCGCCGCGGCCCGCCCGCCCGCGGCCCCCCGGGCCGCGCCCCCGCCCGCCCCCCCCGCGGCACCGGCCCCGCCCCCGCCCGCCGCCCCCCGCCCGCCGCCCGGGCGCCCCCCGCCGCGCCGCGACCCCCGCCGCGCCCCGCGCGCCGCCGCCCCCGCCCGCCGCCGCGCCCCCGCGGGGCGCCCGCCCCGCCCCGGCCCGCCCCCCGCCGCCGGCGCCGACCCCCGCCGCCCCGACCCCCCGCGCGGCCCCCCGCCCCGCGGCCCCCGCCCCGGCCCCCCCGCCCCGCCCCCCCCGTGCGCGGCGCCCCCGCCCGCCGCCCGCCGGCCCCCCCGGGCCCCCGCCCCCCCCCGCCGCCCCCGCCCGCGCCCCCCCCCGCCGCCCGCCCGCCCGCCCCGCCCCCGCCCGCCGCCCCCCGCGCCCCGGCCGCGCCCCCGCCGCCCGGCCGCGCCCCCCCGCCGCCCCCGCCCGCCGACCCCGGCCGCCCCCGGCCCCGGCCCGCGCCCCCCCCCCGCGCGCCCCCCCCCCGACCCGCCGGCCCCCCGCCGGCCCCCCCCCCGCCCCCGCCCCCCGGCGCCCCCTCCCGCGGCCCCGCCGGCCCGCCGCGCGCCCGCCCGCCGCCCGCGCCCCCCCCCGCCCGGCCCCGCCGCCCGCCCCCCGCCCCCGGCCCCCCCGGCCGCGGCGCCCCCGCCGCCCCCCGCCCCGCCCCCCCGCCGCCCGGCGCCGCCCCCCCGCCCGCCCCGCCGCCGCCGCCCCCCGCCCCCCCCCGCCCCCGCCCCCGCGCCCCCCCCGCGCCCGGGGCCCGCCCCGCCCGCCCCCCGCCGCCCGCCCCGCGGCCCCCGCCCCGACCCCCCCCCCGCCCCGACGCCGCGCGCCGCCCGGCGCCCCCCCCCGCCCCCGCCGCGCCGCCCCCGCCCGGCCCGCCCGCCCGCGCCCGCCGCCCCCGCCGCCCGCCCGCCCCCGCGGCCGCCGCCGCGCCCCCGCCCGCGCCCGCGCGCCGCCCGGCCGCCCCGCGCCCCGCGCCGCCGCCCCCGCGCCCGCGCCCCCCCCGGGCGCCGCGCCCGCCCGCCGGCCCCGCCCGCCCCCCCGCCCCGCCCCCCCCCCGCGGCCCCGGCGCGCCCGGCGCCGCGCCCCGCCGCCCCGCGCCCCCGGCCCGCCCCCCGCCGCCGCCCCCCGGCGCCCCGCCCCGCCCCCCCGCCCCGCCGCGCCCCCCGCCCGGCCGCCGCCCCGCCCCCCCCCCCCGCCCCCCGCCCCGCCCCCCCCGCTGCCCCCCGCCGCCCCCCCCGTCCCCCGCGCGGCCCCGCCCGGCCCCGGCCCCCCCGCCGCCGCCCGCCCGCCGCCGCGCCCCGCCGGGCCCCTCCCCCCGCCCCCCCGCCGCCCGCGCCCCCGCCGCCGCCGCCGCCGCCCCCCGCCCCGCGCGGCCCGCCGCGCGCGCCCCCCCCGCCGCGGCCCCGCCCCGCCCGCCCCCGGCCGCGCGCCCCCCGCGCCCGCCCGCCCCGCCCCCCCCCCCCCCCCCGCGCGCGCGCCCGCCGCCCCCCGCGCGCCGCGCCGGCGCCCCGCGCCGGCCCCCTGCCCGCGCCCCCCCGCCGCCCCGCGCCGCCCGCGGCCGCCGCGCCACGCCCGCGCCCCGCCCCCGCCGCCGCTCCGCGCGCCGGCGCCCGCCCGCCGCCCCCCGCCGCGGCCCCGCCCCCGCCGCCGCCCGCCCCCCGCGCCCGCCGCCCCGCCGCCGCCCGGCGCCGGCCGCCCCCGCCGCCGGCGCCGCCGCCCGCCGCGCCGCGCCCGCCCGCGCGCCCGCCCCCCCCGCCCGCCCGCCGCCCCCCCCGCGCCCCGCCGCGCCGCGCCCGCCCGGCCCCCCGGCCGCGCCGCCGCCCGCCCGCCGCCCGCGGCCCCGCCCCGCGCCCCGGCCCGCCCCCCGCGACGCCCCCCCCGCGCGCCCCGCCCCCCCCGCCCCCGCCGCCCCGCCGCGCGCCCCGCCCGCCCCGCCCGCCCGCCCGCCCCGCCCCGCCCCGCCCCCCGCCCGCCGCGCCCGCGCGCGGCCCCGGCCCCCCCCCCGCCCGACCCGCCGCGCCCCCCGCCCCCGCGCGGCCCGCCCGCCCGCCCGCCGCGGGCCCCCCCGCGCCGCCCCGCCGCCCCGCCGCCCCGCGCCCCCGGCCCGCCCCCCCGCGCGCCCCCGCGGCCCGCCGCTTCGCCCCGCGCCGGCCCCGCCGCCGCCGCGCCCGCCCGCCCGCCGCCGCGCCCCCCGCCGCGCCCCGCGCGGCCCCCGGCCGCCCGCCCCGCCCGCCCCCCGTCCGGCGCCGCGCCGCCGCCCGCCCCGCCCGCCCCCGCCCCCCCGCCCGGCGCGCCCCCCCCCCCCGCCGCCGCCCGCCGCCCGCGCCGCCCCGCGCGCCCGCGCGCCCCGCCCGCCCCGCCCCACGCCCCGGCCCGCCCCCGCGCCCCGCGCCCCCGCGCCGCCGCCCCGCGCCCCCGCGCGCCGCCGGCCGCGCGCCGCCCCCCGCGCCCGCGCGGCCAGCGCCCCGCCGCCCCCGCCCCCCGCCCCCGCGCCCGCCGCCCCGCGCGCCCCGCCCCCCGCGCCGCGCCCGCCGCCCGCCCCCGCGCCCCGCGCGCGCCCCGCCGGCGCCCCCCGCGGCCCGCCGCCCCGCCGCGCCCCCGCCCCCGCGCCCCCCGCCGCCGGCGCGCGCCCGCCCCCGACCCCCCCCGCCCCGCCCGCGCGCCGCCCCCCGCCCCGCGCCGCCCCCCCCCCCGCCGCCCCGGCCCCGGCCCCCCCCCCCGCGCGCGCGGCGCCCCGCCGCGGCCCCGGGCCCGCCGCCGCGCCCCGCCCCCGCCCGACCCCGCGCGCCCCGGGCCGCCCCCCCCGCGCCCGCCGCCGCCCCGCCGCCCGCCCCGCGCGCCCCGCCGCCCCCGCCCGCCCCCCCGCCGAGCCGCGCGCCCGCCCCGCCCGCCCGCCGCCCCGCCCGCGCGCCCGCCCGCCCGCCCCCCCCCCGCCGGCCCCGCGGCCGTCGCCCGCCCCCCGCCCGCGCCCCCCGCGCCCCCCCCCCCGGCGCGCCCCCGGCCCCGCGCCGGCCCCCGCCCCGCCCCCCCCGCCCGCCCGCCCCGCGCGCCGCCCGCGCCCCCCCCGCGCCGCCGCCCGCCGCCCCCCCCGCCCGCCGCCCCGCGCGCCCCCGCGCCGCCCGCCCGCCCCGCGCCCGCGCGCCCGCCCCCCGCGCCCCGGCCCCCCCGCCCCGCCCGCGCCCCCCCCCCCGCGCCGCCCCGCCCCCCGGCGCCGCCCCCCCGCCGCGCCCCGCCGCGCCGCCCGCGCCCCCCGCCCGCCCCCCCGCGCGCCGCCGCCGCGGCCGCCGCCGCCGCCCGCCAGCCCGCCCCCGCCCGCCCCCGCGGCCCCCCGCGCGCCGGCGCCGCGCCCCGCGCGCCCCCCCGGCCCCGCCGCCGCCCCCCGCCGCCCGCCGCCGCGCGCCCGCCCGCGCCCCGCCGCCCGGCCCGCGCCCCCCCCGCCCGCGCCGGGCCGCCCCGCCCCGCGCGGCCCCGCCCGCGCCCCCGCCCGCGCCCGCCGCCCGCCCCCGCCGCCCCGCGCCGGCCCCCGCCAGCGCCCGCGCCGCCCGCCCCCCCCCCGCCCCCGCGCACCCCCCCCGCCCCCCCCCCCCCCCCCGCCCCCCCCGCGCCCCCGCCCGGCCGCCGCCCCGCCGGCCCCGCCGGCCGCCGCCCCGCGCCCCCCGCGCGCGCCCGGCCCCCCCCCCGGGCCCCGCCGCCTGCCCCCGCGCGCCCCGCCCGCCCGCCCCCGCCGCGCCCCGGCCCCGCCCGCCCCGCCCGCCCCCGCCCGCCCGCGCCCCCGGCCGCCCCGGCCCCGCCCCCCCGGCCCGCCCGGCGCCCCCCCGCCCCGCCCGCGCCCACCCCCGCGCCCCGGCGCCGCCCCGCCCGCCGCCGCCCCCGCGCCCCCGCCCCCCCGCCGCCCCCCCCCCCCTCCCCGGCGGCCCGCCCCCCGCCCCCCCGCCGCCCGCGCCGCGCCCTGCCCCGCCCCCCCCCCCCGCCCGCCCCCGCCCCCCCCCCCCCCCCCCCCCCCCCCCGCCCCGCCCGGCCGGCCCCGGGCCCCGCCCCCCCCCCCGGCCCCCCCCCGCCCGGGCCCCCCCCCCCGCGCCCCGGCCGCCCCCCCCCCCCCCCCGGCCTCCCCCCCCCCCGGCCCCCCCCGCCCCCCCCCCCCCGGGGCCGCCCCCCCCCCCCCGCCCCCGCCCCCCGCCCGCCCGCCCCCGCCCGCCCCCGCCCCCGCGCCCCGCCCCGCCCCCCCCGCCCCCCTCCCGGCCGGCCCCGCGCCGCCCCCCCCCGCGCCGCCCCCCCCCCCCCCCCGCCGCGGGGGGCGCCCCCCCCGCGCCCCGCGCCCCCCCGCCCCCCCCGCCCCCCCCCGGCCGCCCCCGCGCGCCCCGCCCCCCCCCCCCCCGCCCCCCCCGCCCCCCCCCCCCCGCCCCGCGCCCCCCCCCGCCCCCCGCCCCGGCCCCCCCCGGCGGCCCGCCCCCGCCCCCCCGGGCCGCCCGGCGCCGCCTCGCGGCCCCACCCCCCCCCCCCCCCCCCCCCCGCCCCGCCCCCGCCGCCCGCCCCGCGCGGCGCCCCCCCCGCCCCCCGCCCCGGCCCCCCCCCCCGCCCGCCCCCGCCCCCGGCCCGCGGGCCCGCCCCCGCCCGCTCCCCCCCCCCCCCGCCCCCCGCCCCCCCCCGCCCCCGCCCCCCCCCCCCCCCCGCCCCCCCCCGCCGGCCCCCCCCCCGGCCCCCGCCCCGCCCCCCCCCCGGGCCGCCCCCGCCCCCCCCCCCCCCCCCCCCCCCCCCCCGCCCCCGCCCCGCGGCCCCGCCCCCCCGCCGCCCCGCCCCCCCGCCCCCCCCGGCCCCCCGCCCCCGCCCCCGCCCCCCCCCCCCCGCCGCCCCCCCGCCCCCCCCCGGCCGCCCCCGCCGGGCCCCCCCCCGCCCCCCCCCCCCCCCCCCCGCCCCCCCCGCCCCCCCCCCCCCCCCCCCCCCCCCCCCCCCCCCCCCCCCCCCCGCCCCCCCCCCCCCCCCCCCCCCCCCGCCCCCCCCCCCCGCCCCCCCCCCCCCCCCCCCCCCCCCCCCCCCCCCCCCCCCGGCCCCCGCCCCCGCCCCCCCCCCCCCCCGCCCCCCCCCCCCCCCCCCCCCCGCCCCCGCCCCCCCGCCCCCCCCCCCCCCCCCCGGCGCCCCCCCCCCCCCCCCGCCCCCCCGCCCCCCCGCCCCGCCCCCCCCCCGCCCCCCCCCGGCCGCCCCGGCCCCCCCGCCCCCCCCCCGGCCCCGCGCCGCCCCCCGGCCCCCCCCCCCCCCCCCCCCCCCCCCCCCCCCCCCCCCCCCCCCGCCGCGCCCCCCCCCCCCCCCCCCCCCCCCCGCCCCCCCCCCCCCCCGTCCCCCGCCCGCCCCCCCCCCCCCGCCCGCCCCCCCCCCCCCCCCCCGCCGGGCGCCCCCCCCCCCGGGCCCGGCCCCGCCCCCCCCCCCCCCCCCTCCCCCCCCCCCCCGCCCCCCCCCCCCGCCCCCCGCCCCCGCCCCCCCCCCCCCCCCCCCCCCCCGGCCCCCCCCCCGCCCCCCCCCCCCCCCGCCCCGCCGGCCCCGGCCCCCCCCCCCCCCGCCCCCCCGCCCCCCCCCCCGGCCCCCCCCCCCCCCCCCCCCCCCCCCCCCCCCCCCCCCCGCCCCCCCCCCCCCCGCCCCCCCGCCCCCCCCCCCCCCCCCCCCCCCCCCCCCCCCCCCCCCCCGCCCCCCCCCCCCCCCCCGCCCCCCCCCCCCCCCCCCCGCCCCCCCGCCCCCCCCCCCCCCGCCCCCCCCCCCCCCCGCGCCCCCCCCCCCCCCCCCCCCCCCCCCCCCGCCCCCCCCCCCCCCCCCCCCCCCCCCCCCCCCCCCCCCCCCCCCCCCCCCCCGCCCCCCCCGGCCCCCCCCCCCCCCCCCCCCCCCGCCCCCCCCCCCCCCCCCCCCCCCCCCCCCCCCCCCCCCCCCCCCCCCCCCCCGCCCCCCCCGCCCCCCCCCCCCCCCCCCCCCCCCCCCCCCCCCCCCCCCCCCCCCCCCCCCCCCCCCCGCCCCCCCCCCCCCCCCCCCCCCCCCCCCCCCCCCCCCCCCCCCCCCCCCCCCCCCCCCCCCCCCCGCCCGCCCCCCCCCCCCCCCCCCCCCCCCCCCCCCCCCCCCCCCGCCCCCCCCCCCCCCCCCCCCCCCCGCGCCCCCCCCCCCCCCCCCCCCGCCCGCCCCGCCCGGCCCCCCCCCCCGCCCCCCCCCCCCCCCCCCCGCCCCCCCGCCCCCCGCCCCCCCCCCCCCCCCGCCCCCCCCCCCCCCCCCCCCCGCCCCCCCCCCCCCCCCCCCCCCCCCCCGCCCGCCCCCCGCCCCCCCCCCCCCCCCCCCCCCCCCCCCCCCCGCCCCCCCCCCCGCCCGCCCCCCCCCCCCCCCCCCCCCCCCCCCCCCCCCCCCGCCGCCCCCGCCCCCCCCCCCCCCCGCGCCCCCGCCCCCCCCGCCGCGCCCCCCGCCCGCCCCCCCCCCCCCCCGCCGCCCCCCCCCCCCCCCCCCCCCCGCCCCCCCCCGCCCCGCCCCCCCCCCCCCGCCCCCCCCCCCCCCCCCCCGCCCCGCCCCCCCCCCCCCGGCCCCCGGGCACCCCGGCCCCCCCCCCCCCCCCCCGCCGCCCCAGCCCCCCCCCCCCCCCCCCGCCCCCCCCCCCCCCCCCCCCCCCGCCCCCCCCCCCCCGCCCCGGCCCCCCCCCGCCCCCCCCCCCCCCCCGCCCCCCCCCCCCCCGCCCCCCCCCCCCCCGGCCCCCCCCCCCCCCCCGCGGCCCCCCCCCCCCCCCCCCCCCGCCCCGCCCCCCCCGCCCCCGGCCCCGCGCCCCCCCCCCCGCCCCCCCCCCCCCCCCCCCCCCCGCCCCCCCCGCCCCCCCCCCCCCGCCCGCGCCCCGCCCCCCCCGCCCCCCCCCCCCGCCCCGGCCCCCGCCGCCCCCGCCCCCCCGCCCGCCCCCCCCCCCCGCCCCCCCCCCCCCCCCCGCGCCCCCGCCCCCCGCCCGCCCCCCCCCCGCCGGCCCCCCCCCCCGCCCCCGCCCCCCCCCCCCCCCCCCCCCCCGCCCCGGGCCCCCCCCCCCCCCCCCCCGCCCTCCCCCCCCCCCCCCCCCGGCCGCCCCCCCCCCCCCCCCCCCCCCCCCCCCCCCCCCCCCCCCCCCCCCCCGCCCGCCCCCCCCCGCCCCCGCCGCCCGCCCCGCCCCCCCCCCCCCCCCCGCCCCCCCGCGCCCCGCCCCCCGCCCCCCCCCCCCCCCCCCCGCCCCCCCCCCCCGCCCCCCCGCCCCCCCCCCCCCCCCCCCCCCCCCCGCCCCCCCCCCCCCCCCCCCCCTCCCCCCCCCCCCCCCCCCCGCGCCCCTCCCCCCCCCCCCCCCCCCCCCCGCCCGCGCCCCCCCCCCCCGCCCCCGCCCCGCCCCCCCCCCCCCCCCCGCCCCCCCCCCCCCCCCCGCCCCCCCGGCCCCCCCCGCCCCCCCCCCCCCCCCCCCCGCCCCGCCCCCCCCCCGCCCCCCCCCCCCCCCGCCCCCCCGCCCCCCCGCCCCGCCCCCCCCCGCCCCCCGCCCGCCCCCCCCCCCCCCCCCCGCCCCGCCCCCGCCCCCCCCCCCCCCCCCCCCCCCGCCGCCCCCGCCCCCCCCCCCCCCCCCCGCCCCGCCCCCCCGCCCCGCCCCCCCCCCCCGCCCCCCCGCCCCCCCGCCCCCCCCCCCCCCCCCCCCCCCCCCCGCCCCCCCCCGCCCCCGGGCCCCCCCGCCCCCCCCCCGCGGCCCCCCCGCCCCCCCCCCCCCCCCCCCCCCCCCCCCCCCCGCCCCGCCCCCCCCCCCCCCCCCCCCGCCCCCGCCCCCGCCCGCCCGCGCCCCGGCCCCCCCCCCGGGCCCCCCCGCGCCCCCCCCGCCCGCCCCCCCCCCCCCGCGCCCCCCCGCCCCCCCCTGCCCGCCCCCCCGGCCGCCCGCCCCCCCCGCCCCCCCCCCCCCCCCCCCCGCCCCCCCGCCCCCGCGCCCCCGCCCCCGGCCCCCCCCCCCCCCCCCCCCCGCCCGCCCCCCCCGCCCCCCCCCCCCGCCCCCCCGCCGCCCCCCCGCCCCCCCCCCCGCCCCCCCCCCCCCCCCCCGCCCCGCCCCCCCCCGCCCCCCCCCGCCCGCGGCGCGCGCGCCCCCCCCCCCCCCCCCCCCGCCCCCCCCCCCGCGCCGCCCCCCGCCCGCCCCCGCCCCCCCCCCCCCCCCCCCCCCCGCCGCCCCGCCCCCCCCCCCCCCCCCCCCCCCCCCCCGCCCCCCCCCGCCGCCCCGCCCCCCGCCCCCCCCCCCCCCGCCCCCCCGCCCCCCCCGCCCCGGCCGCCCCCCCCCCCCCCCCCCCCGCCCGCCCCCCCCCCCCCCCCCCCCCCGGGGCCCGCCCCCCCCGCGCCCCCCACCGCCGCGCCCCCGCCCCCCCCGCCCGCCCCCCCCGCCGCCGCCGCCCCGCGGCCCCCCCCGGCCCCCCCCCCGCGCGCCCCGGGCGCCCCCCGCCCGCCCCCCCCCCCCCCCCCCCCCCCCCCCCCGCCCCGCCCCGCGCCCCCCCCCGCCCCCGCCCCCCCCCCCGCCCCCCCGCCCGCCCCCCCCGCCCCCCCCCCCCGGCCGCCCCCCCCCCCGCCCCCCCCGCGCCGCCCCCCCCCCCCCGCCCGCGCCCCGCCCCCCCCCCCGCCCGCCCGCGCGCCCGCGCCCCCCCCCCCCGGCCGCCGCCCGCCCGCCCGGGCCCGCCGCCCCCCCCGCCCCCGCCCCCCCGCCCCGCCCCCCCCCGCGCCCCCCCCCCCCGCGCCCCGCCCCCCCCCCCCGCCCCCGCCCCCCCCGCCCCCCCCCCCCCCCGCCCGCCCCCCCCCCCCGCCCGCCCCGCCCCCCCCCGCCCCCCCCCCCCCCCCCGCCCCCCCCCCCCCCCGCCCCCGCCCCCGGCGCCCCGCCCCCCCCCCCCCGCCCCCCCGCGCCCGCCCCGCGCCCCCGCGCCCCCCCCCCGCCCGCCCCCGCCCCCCCCCCGCCGCCGCGCCCCGCCCCCGCCCCCCCGGGCCCCCCCCGCCCCCCCCCCCGCCCCCCCCCCCCCCCGCCCCTCCCCCCCCCCCCCCCCCCGCCCCGCCCCCCCCCCCCCGCCCGGCGCCGCCGCCCCCCCCCCCCCCGCGCGCCCCGCCGCCCCCGCCGCCCCCGCCCCCCCGCCCGCCCCCCCGCCCCCCGGCCCCCGCCCCCCCCCCCCCCCCCCCCCCCCGCCCGCCCCCCCCCCCCCCCCCCCGGCCCGCCCCGCCCCCGCCCCGCCCCCGGCCCGCCCCCCGCCCCCCCCCCCCGCCCCCCCGCCCCCCCCCCCCGCCCCCCCCCCCGCCCCCCCGCCGCCGCCGCCCCCCCCCCCCGCGCCCCCCCGCCCCCGGCCCGCCCCCCCGCCCCCGCCCCGCCCGCCCGCCCGCCCCTCGCCCCGCCCGCCCCCCGGCCCGCCCCGCCCCCGCCCCGCCCGGCCCCCGCGCCCCCCCGGCCCCCCCCCCGCCGCCCGCCCCCCCCGCCCCCCCCCCCCCCCCGCGCGCCCCGCCCCCCGCGCCCCCCCCGCCCCCCCCCGCGCGCCCCCCCGCCGCCCCCCCCCGCCCCGCGCCCCCCGCGCGCCCCCCCGCCCCGCCCCCGCGCCCCCCCCCCCCCCCCGCCCCCGCGCGCGCCCCCCCCCGCCCCCCCCGCGCCCCCCGGCCCCCCCCCCCGCCGCGCCCGCCCCCCGCCCCCCCGCCCCGCCCCCCCCCCCCCCCCCCCCCCCCCCGCCCCCCCCCCCCCGCCCCCCCGCCCCCCGCGCCCCCCCCCCCCCCCCCCGCCCCCCCCGCGCCCCCCCCCCCGCCCCCCCCGCCCCCCCCCCCCCCCCCCGCCCCCGCCCCGGGGGCCCCCGCGCCCCCCCGCCCCCCGCCCGCCCCCCCCCCCCCGCGCCCCCCCCCCGCCCCCCCCCGCCCCCGCCGCGCCCCGCCCCCGCCCCCCCCCGGCCCCCCCCCCCCCCCCCCCGCCGGCCCCCCCCCGCCCCCCGCGCCCCCCCCCCCCCCGCCCCCGCCCCCCCCGCCCCCCCCGCCCCCCGCCCCCCCCCGCCCGCCCCCCCCCCCGCCCCCCCCCCCCCCGCCCCCCCCCCCCCCCCGCCCCCCCGCCCGCCGCCCCCCGCTCCCCCCGCCCCCCCGCCCCCCCCGCCCGCCCGCCGCCGCCCCGCGCCCCCCGCGCCCCGCCCCCCCCCCCCCCCCCCGCCGCCGCCCCCGCGCCGCCCCCCGCCGCCCCCCGCGCCCGCCCGCGCGCCCCCCCCCCCCGCCCCGCCGCCCGCCCCCCCCGCCCGGCCCCGCCCCGCCCGCCCCCGCCGCCCCCCCGCCCCCCGCGCCCCCCCCCGCCCCCCCCCGCCGCGCCGCCCCGCCGCGCCCCCCCCCCCGCCCCCCCCGCCGCCCCCCCCGCCCCCGCCCCCCCCCCGCCGCCCCGCCCGCCGCCCCCGCCGCGGCCGCCGCCCGCCCCCCGCCCCGCCCCAGCGCCCCCGCCGCCCGCGCCCCCGCCGCCCCCGCCCCCCGCCCCCCCCCCCGCCCCCGCGCCCCGCGCCGCCGCCGCGCCCCGCCCGGCGCGGCCCCGCCCGCCCCGCGCCCGCCTGCGCCCGCCCGCCCCCCGCGCCCCGCCCCCCCCGCCCCGCCCCCCGCCCGCCCGCCCCCGCCGCCGCGCCCGCCCCCGCCCCGCCCCGCCGCCCCCGCCGCCCGCCCCGGCGCCGCCGCGCCCCCCCGCCGCGCCCGCCCCCCCCGCCCGCCCCCCGCGCGCCCCCGCCCGCCCGCCCCCGCCGCCCCGCCGACCCCCGCCCGCCGCGCCCGCCCCCGGCGCCCGCCCGCGCGCCCCGGCCCCGCGCGCCGCGCCGCCCCCCCCGCGCCCCCCGCGCCGGCCCCCCCCCCGCCGCCCCGCCCGCCGCCGCCCCCCCGCCCCCGCCCGCCCCGAGCCCCCCGCCCGGCCCCGCCGCCGCCCCCGCCGGCCCCCCCCGCCCGCGCGCCCGCCGCCCCGGCCCGCCCCCCCGCCCCGCCGCCCCGCCGCACCCCCCGCCCGGCCGCCCCCCCCCCGCGCCCGCCCCCGGCCCGCCGCCCCCCGCCCCCCCCGCCCCGCCCGCCCGCCCGCGCCCCGCCCCGCCCCCCCCCACGCCCCGCCCCGCCCCGCCCGGCCCCCCCCGCCCCGCCCGCCCCCCGCCGCCGCCGCCGCCCCCCCCGCCCGCCCGGCCGCCCGCCCCGCCCCGCCCCCCCCCCCCCCGCCGCCCCGCCGCCCCGCGCCGAGCCCGCCGCCCCGCGCGCCCCCGCCCGCCGCCCGCCGCGCCCCGCGCCGCGCCCGCCCCGCGCCCGCCCCCCCGCCGCCCCGCGCCGCCCGCCCGCCGGCCCCCGCGCGCGCCCCCCCGCCCCCGCCCGCCCCCGCGCGCCCCCCGCCGCGCCGCCCCGCCCGCCCCCCCCCGCGCCCGCCGCCCCCCCCGCGCCGCCCCCCCGCCGCCCGCCCCCCCGCCCCGCCGCCCGCCCGCCCCGCCCCCGCCGCCGCGCGCCGCCCCCCGCCGCCCCGGCCCCCGCGGCGCCCGCCCCCCCCCCCCGCGCCCGCCGCCGCCCCGCGCCCCCCGCCGCCGCCCGCCCCCCCGCCCCGCCGCCGCCCGCCGCCGCCGCGCCGCGCCCCCGCGCCGCCCCCCGGGGCCCCGCCGCGCCCCGCGCCCCGCGCCCCCCCGCCCCCCGCCCCCCGCGCCGCCCCCGCCCGACGGCCGCCCCCCGCGCGCGCCGCCCCCGCCCCGCCCCCCCCCCCCCCCCCCCGCCCCCCCCCCCCCCCGGGCCCCCCCCCCGCCCCCCCCCCCCCCCCCCCCCCCCCCCCGCCCCGCCCCCCCCCCCCCCCCCGCCCCGCCCCCGCGCCCGCCGGCCCCCCCCCCCCCCCCCCCCCCCCCCCCCCGCCCCGCCCGCCCCCCCCCGCCCCCCCCCCCCCCCCCCCCCCCCCCCCCGCCCCCCCCCCCCCCCCCCCCCCCCCCCTCCGCCCCCGGCCCCCCCCGCCCGCCCCCCCCCCCCCCCCGCCCCACCGCCCCCCCCCCCCCCGCCCGCCCCCCCCCCCGCCCCCCCCCCGCGCCCCCCCCCCCCCCCCCCCCCCCCCCCGCCCCCCCCCCCCCCCCCCGCCCCTCCCGCCCGCCCCCCCCCCCGCCCCCCCCTCCCCCCCCCCCTCCCCCCCTCCCCCCCCCCGCCCCCCCGCCCCCCCGCCGCCCCCCCCGCCCCCCCCCCCCCCGCCCCCTCCCCGCCCCCCCCCACCCGCCCCCCCGCGCCCCGCCCCCCCCCCCCCCCCCCCCCCCCCCCCCCCCCCCCCGCTCCCCCCCCCCCCCCACGCCCCCCCCCCCCCCCCCCCCCCCCTCCGCCCCCCCCCCCCCCCCCCCCCCCCGCCCCCCCCCCCCCCCCCCCCCCCCCCGCGCCCCCCCCGCCCCCCCCCCCCCCCCGCCCCCCTCCCCCCCCCCCCCGGCCCCCCCCCCCCCGCCGCCCCCGGGGGCCCCCGGGGCCCGCCCCCGCCCCCCCCGCCCCCCCCCCCCGCCCCCCCCCCCCCCCGGCCCGCGCCGCCCCCCCCCCCCGCCCCCCCCCCGTCCCCCCGCCCCCCCCCCCCCCCCGCCCCCCCCCCCCCCCCCCCCGCCCCGCCCCCCCCCCGCCGCCCCCCCACCCCCCCCCGCCCCCCCCCCGCCCCCCCCCCGGCCCCCCCCCCCCCCCCCCCCCCCCCGCCCGCCCCCCGCCCCCGCCCCCCCCCCCCCCCCCCCCCCCGCCGACCCGCCCCCCCCGCCCCTCCCGGCCCCGCCCCCCCCCCCCCCGCCCCCGCCGCGCCCCCCCCCCCCCCCCCCGCCCGCCCCCGCCCCGCCCCCCGCCCCCCCCCCCCCTCCCCCCCCCCGCCCGCCCCGCCCCCCCCCCCGCCCGCCCGCCCCCCCCCCCCCCGCCCCCCCGCCCCCCACCCCCCGCCCACGCCCGCCCCCCCCCCCGCCCGCCCCCCCGCCCCCCCCGGCCCCCCCCCCCCCCCCCCCCCCCCCCCCCGCGCCGTCCCCCCCCCCGCCCCCCCGCCCCGCGCGCCCCCGCCCCCCGCCCCCCGCCGCCCCCCGCGCCGCGCCCCGCCGCCCCCCCGCCCCGCCGCCCCCGCCCCGCCGCCCGCCCCCCCCCCCGCCCCCCCCGCCCCCCCGCCCCCCCCCCCTCCCCCGCCCCGCCCCCGCCCGCCTCCCCCCCCCCCCCCCCCCGCCCCGCCGCCCCCCCCCCCCCGCCCCCCCCGCCCGCCCCGGGCCCCCCCCGCCCCCCGCCCCCCCCCGCCCCCCCCGCGGCCCCCTCGCCCCCCGCCGCCCCCCGCCCCGCCCCCCCTCCCCCCCCCCACGCCCCCCCCGCCCCCCGCCCCCGGCGCGCCGCCCCCCCCCCCGCCGCGCCCCCCCCCCCCCCCCCGCCCCGCCCCCGCCCCCCCCGCCCCCCCCCGCCCCCCCCCCCCCCCCCCGCCCGCCCCCCCCCGCCCCCCCGCCCCCGCCCCGCCCGCCCCCCCCCGCCCGCCCCCGCCCCCCCCCCCGCCCCCCCCGCCCCCCCCCCCGCCGCGCCCCCCCCCCCCCCCCCCGCGCCCCGCCCGCCCCCCCGCCCCCCCCCCGCCGCCCCCCCCCCCCCCCCCCCGCCCCCCCCGCCCCGCCCGGCCCCCCCCCCGCCCCCGGGCCCCCCCCGGCCCGCCCCCCCCCCCCGCCGCCCCCCCGGGCCCCCCCCCGCGCTCCCCCCCCCCCCCCGCCCGCCGCCCCCCGCCCCGCCCCGCCCCGCGCGCCCCCTCCCCCCCCCCCGCCCCCGGCCCCCACCACGCCGGGCCCCCCCCCGCCCCCGCGCCCCCCCCCGCCCCCCCCCCCCCCCCCCCCCCGCCCGCGCACCCTCCCCCCCCTCCCCCGCCCCCGCCCCGCCCCCCCCCCCCCCCCCCACCCCCCGCCCCCCCGCCCCCCCCCCCGCCCCCGCCCCCCCCCCCCCCGCCCCGCCCCCCCCCCGCCCGCCCCCCGCCCGCCCCCCCACGCCCCCCGCCCCCCCCGCCCCGCGCCCCCCCCCCCCCCCCCCCCCCCCCCCCCGCCCCTGCTCCCCCCGCCCCCCCCCCGCGCCCCCGCCCCCCCCGCCCCCCCCCCCCCCCCCCCCCCCGCCGGCCCCCCCCCCCCCCGCCCCGGCCCCCCCCCCCCGCCCCCGCCCCCCCCCCCCGCGCCCGCGCCCCCCCCCCCCGCCCGCGCCCCCCGCCCCCCCCCCCCCCCCGCCCCGCCCCCCCCCCCCCGCCCCCCCGCCCGCGCACCCCCCCCCCCCCCCCCCCCCCCCACCCGCCCCGCGCCGCCCCCCCCCCGCCGCCCCCCCCCCCCCCCCCCCCGGACCCCGCCCGCCCCGGCCCCCCCCCGCCCCCCCGCCCCCCCCCCCCCCGCCCCCGCCCCCCCGCTGCCCCCCGCCCTCCCCCCCGCCCCCCCCCCCCCCGCGCCCCCCCCCCCCCCTTTCCCCGCCCGCCCCC
>JAROYE020000101.1:7813-33418 GCA_029619315.2 Dynastes maya | reverse complement strand
CGAGACGGCAGCACCAAAATCGTACTATTTTTTCTAGATCTTAACAGAAACTTGACGAGAATGGTGCGTTTACTAAGCCGCGTTAACAAGAATTGAATGAAAATCAGCGGATATTTTACAAACGGTAAATTAAATGTGTGTTTTTGCAAAGTGTTTTGTAAATTTTGTTTTGTAGATAAATAATAATCCACCAACAGTGGCGTCAGAATTAAATTTACCTTAGACTTGAGTATGGAAAATTTTACATCGTTCACAGTTGATAAACTGGCACACATAAGGATGGTCTAGTGAATCAAAATTTACCGATTCTGGAACTTTTTATTTATAGATTTTTCGATTTTTCGATCTTTCGATTTTTCGATTTTTCGACTTTTCGATTTTCGATTTCAGATTTTTCAATTTTTTCGATTTTTCGATTTTTCGATTTTCGCATTTTTCGATTTCTCGATTTTCTCGATTTTTCGATTTTTTCGATTTTTCGACTTTTTCGATTTTTTCGATTTTTCGATTTTTCGATTTTTCGATTTTTCGATTTTCGAATTTTTCGATTTTTCGATTTTTCGATTTTCGATTTTTTCGATTTTTCATTTTTCGATTTTTCGATTTTTCGATTTTTCGTTTGATTTTTCGATATTTCGATTTTCGATTTTTCGATTTTTCAATTTTTCGATTTTTTGTTTCTAGTTTTCGGATAATTTATCGTTAGCTATGCATTTCCGATTGACGAATTTGACGGGCTCCAATAGAAAGTTGTTCACTGAATCGATTGCGACCCGGCGGGACCTCCAAGCTTTTTTGGTTTAGGAGCTACAGAGCTTCAGAGTAAAACAGAAATTTTATTTTATGAGCTTTAAAAACGTCCTAGCATCGGAACGGTTTAGAGCCAGTGAGTTGAGCTTTATTAGTCTTGCGATTTTTCCATTTTTTCCATTTTTCCGTTTTTTCCATTTTTCCATTTTTCCAATTTCCATTTTTCCATTTTTCCATTTTTCCATTTTTCCCATTTTCCCATTTTTCGATTTTTCGATTTTTTCGATTTTTTTTGGATATCATATATCATATCATCATATATAATATAATATAATATAATATAGTATGATATAATATAATACAATAAAATATAATATAATATAGTACAATATAATATAATACAATAAAATATAATATAATATAGTACAATATAATCTAATATAGTAAAATATAATCTAATATATTATATATAAATCTAATATAGTATAATGTAATCTAATATAGTATAATATAATCTAATATAGTATAATATAATATAAAATAGTATAATATAATATAATATAGTATAATATATATATATAGTATAATATAATCTAATATAGTATAATATAATATAAATAGTGTAATATATATAATATAGTATAATATAATATAATATAGTACAATATAATATAATACAGTATATATAATCTAGAGTATAGTATAATATAATATATATAGTATAATCTAATCAGAAAATATTATAATCGAATATAGTAATTAATTATTCTAATACATAAATATAATCAAATATAGTATAATAAATCTAATATAGTATTAATATAATATAATCTAATACAGTATAATATATCTAATATCGTATAATATGAATCTAATATAGTACAATATAATCTAATTAGTATAATATAATTCCAATATAGTATGATATATCTAATATTAGTACAATTATAATCTAATATGTATAATATATCCAATTAGTAAGAATATATCTGATATAGTATATATAATCAATATAGTACAATATAATCTAATATAGTATAATATAATATAGTATAATATAATATAATATAATATAATTACTATAATATAATATGATCTCGTAATATAACTAATCTAAATATAATACAATCTATATAGAAAAAATCTGAAAATCGAAAAATCGAAAATCGAAAAATCGAAAAATCGAAAATCGAAAAATCCGAAAAATCGAAAAATCGAAAAATCGAAAAATCGAAAAATCGAAAAATCGAAAATCCGAAAAATCGAAAAATCGCAAAAATTCGAAAAATCAGAAAAAATCGCAATCGAAATCGAAAACAAAATCGAATATCGAAAAATCGAAAAATCGAAAAAAATCGCGCAAAATCGAAAATCGAAAAAATCGAAAAATCGAAAAATTCGAAAAAAAGTCGAAAAATCGAAAAATCGAAAAAATCAAAAAAATCAGAAACAAAAAAATCGAAAAATCGAAAACACAATCGAAAAATCGGAAAAAATCGAAAAATCGAAAAATCGAAAAATCGCAAAAATCGACATCATCGAAAAATCGAAAAATCGAAAAATCGAAAATCGTAAAAATCGACAAATCGAAAACATGCGAAAATCGAAAAATCGAACAAAATCGAAAAATCAGAAAGAAAATCGGAATAATCGAAAAACGAAAACTCGAAGACAAGATGGAAAAATCGAGAAATCGAAAAATCGAAAAATCCAATAATCCAAAAATCTTTTTTCCGATGTGGCCGTTCGCTGTTAATGGGCAAAAAAGAAATATCGCCATAATCGCATGTTTGTTATAAACACCAAAAGACCCGCGGCTATTCGAACATGCAGATCACGCTGTATCTTCCTTTTTCGGTGTGCCAACCAGCCGTTCATTAACAACAATAGCGAGTGCAAGATATTTACAACTGTATCCCGACGGCAGCAACCACATCGTACTATTTTTTCTAATCTTAACAGAAACTAGAACGAGACAAATGGTGTGCATTTAACTAAGCCGCGTTCAACAAGAAATTGATGAAATCACGGGATATTTACAAACGGCACAAATTAAAAATGTGTTGTTTTTGCAAAGTGTTGTAAATCTTTTGTTTTGTAGTAAATAAAATAAATCCACCAACAGTGGCGTCAGAATTAAATTTACCTAGACTTGAGTATGGAAAATTTTACATCGTTCACAGTTGATAAACTGCACACTAGGATGGATCTAGTGAAATTCAAAATTTACCGATTTCTTGATACTTGTATTTATAGATTTTTCGATTTTTCGATCTTCCGATTTTCGTGTTTTTCGACCTTTCGATTTTATCGATTTTATCAAATTTTTTTTCGATTTTTTCCGATTTTCGCATTTTTCGATTTTTCGATTTCTCGATTTCTCGATTTTTTCGACTTTTCGACTTTTCGCTGATTTTTTTCGTGATTTTTCGGACACATTTTTCCGATTTTTCGATTTTTTCAATTTTTCGATTTATTTTCGATTTTTTTTTCGATATTTCGATTTTTGGAGGGGGGGGGGGGAATATTTTTCGATTTTATTCGAATTTTTAAACATTTTTTTCGATTTTTTGTTTTCTAGTTTTCGATAATTTTATCGTTAGCTATAGCATTTCCCGATTGAACGAATTTTGACGGGCCTCCAATAGAAAGTTGTTCACCTGAAATCGATGCGAACCCGGCGGGACCTCCACGCTTGTTGGAGGAGGTGTAGGAGTCTAACAGAGCTTCAGAGTAAAACAGAAACTTTATTTTAGGATCTTTAAAACGTCTAGCATCGGAAAAAAAACACCCGGTTTTAGCAGTGAGATTTAAGACTTTATTAGTCCATATAGATCTGTAACATATCTTCCATTTCCATTTTTCCGTTTTTCCATTTTTCCATTTTTCCCATATTTCCATATTTTTTTTATCCATTATTTCCATTTTTCCATTTTTCCATTTTCCCTTTTTCGAATTTTCGAATTTTTCGATTTTTTATTATGGTGATATCATTATATCATATATCATCATATATAATAATAAATATAATCATAACTAGTATGATATAAATACAGTACAATAAATATAATATATATAGTAAATATTAATATATACAATAAAATATAATATAAAATACATATCAATATATCTCACATATAGTAAAATATAAATCGAATATAGTAATAAAATATAATCTAAATATAGTATAATGTAATCTAATACTCTATAATAATAATCTAAATTATAATATATATAATATAAAATAATAATATAATAATACGTTGTAAATCTAGTATAAAATATAATATAATATATTATAGTATTATACTCTAATATAGTATAATGAATAACTCTAAACATAAGTGGAATATAGATACGGAGATATAAAGTAATAATAGGTGAGTATAATATAGTATCAAAATATAAATATAATGACAGTATAATTAATCTAGTATAGATAAAATATCATATAGATTTATAGTCTAATATATAAATATAGTATCAATCTACTAGTAACATAATGTAAAATCTAATACAGGTTAAATAATCAAATATAGTATAATAATAATATAATCTAATATAGGTATATATAATCTAATATAGTATAATATAATCTAATATAGATAAAAATATAATCTAATATAAGTATAAATATAATCCAATTAATAGTATAATAATAATCTGATTATAGTTAAATTAATAATCTAATATTAGTCAATATAAATCTAATATAGTTAATATAATATAATCTAGTATAATATAAACATAAATCTAGTTCATACAGTCTAATATAAGAAAAGATACGAAAAAAAAAAAAAAAAAAAACAATTTTTTTATATGAAAATAAAAAAAAAATTTCCCCCCCGAAAAAAACAAAAAAAAAATTCGAAACAATCGAAAAATCCGAAAAACAGAAAATCGAAAACCATCGTGAAAAATTCGAAAAATCGAAAATCGAAAAATCGAAAAAATCGAAAAAATCGAAAAATCGAACAAATCGTAAAAATCGAAAATCGTGAAAATCGAAAACAATCGTGAAAACAATACGAAAAATCGAAAAATCAGAAACACAATCGAAAAAATCGTACAAAAATCGAAAAATCGAAAAAATCGAAAATCGAAAAATCGCAAAAAAATCGAAAAATCGAAAATCGCAAAAAATCGAAGAATCGAAAAATCGAAAAAATCGAAAAAATCTGAAAAATAAAAATCGTAATACAAATCGAACAAATCGAAATCGAAAAATCGTGAAGATTGAACAACATCGAGAAATCGAAAAATCGAAAATTTCCATAATCCCAAACAAATCTTTTTCGTGGGGGGGGCCGGGGGGTTCAGCGATTTTATGGGCAAAAATAGAAATATCTCCGAATCGCGTTGTTATAACACTATGGCACAAAGACGCGGCTTTCGACGCAAGAATCACACGGCGGTATGCTTACTTTTTCGAATTGCCCCAGCCGTTCACATAAAACAACAATAGCGAGTGCAAGATATTATACAACTGTTATCCGTACGGCAAGCAAAACCACATCGTACTATTTTTTCTTCTAGATCTTAACAGACAATTCTGGACTGCTGAGTGCACTTACTAGCCGCGTTTACCAAGACAATATTGTAATGAAAATCAGCGGGAAATATTTACAGAACGGTAAATTAATTGTGTGTTTTTGCAAAGTGTTTGTAAATTTTTGTTTTGTAATAAACTAATAATCCCACCAACAGTGGCGTCAGAATTAAATTACCTATAGCTTGAGTATAGGAAATTACATCGTTCACAAGTTGATAAACTGGCACAAACGGCACTAAGGATGGTCTAGTGACATCAAAATTTACCGATTCTGGAACTTTTTATTTGAACATATTTGTTCAGATTTTCGTGATCTTTCGATTTTCCGATTTTTCGACTTTTACAGTAATTTTTCGCTTTCAAAAAAAGAATTTTCGATTTTTTTCCGATTTTTCAATTTTTTTCATTTCCTTCTGATTTCCTCGATTTTTTCGATTTTTCGTGATAATCAATTTCGCACTTTATCAATTTTTCGGGGGGGGATTTTTCGACATATTTTCGATTTTTCGATTTTCGAATTTTTGAATTTTCGATTTTTCGGCATTTTTCGTGATTTTTCATGATTTTTTACGATATTTTATCGATTTTCAATTATTCGATTTTTCGATTTTTCGATATTTCGAATTTTCGCTTTTGATTCCGAATTTTTGCCGAATTTTTCACTTTTAGATTTTTTGTTTCTAGTTTTCAGGATATTTTCTCGTTAGCTATGCATTTCGCGATTGACGAATTATGACATGGCTCCAATAAGAAGTTGTTCACTGAATCGATGTGGCGACCCGGCGGGGTCCTCCCAGCTTTTTTTGGTTTAGGAGCTACATGACGCTTCACGAGTAAAGACATAGAAATTTATTTTATGAGCTTTAAAACTATCCTATCATCGAACGGTTAGAGCCAGTAGAAGTTGAAGCTTTATATTCTCTGTCATTTTTTCCATGTTTTCCCTTTTTTTCCCGTTTTTCCCAGTTTTCCTTTTTCACATTTTCCAATTTTTACCCATTTTTTCACTCCATTTTTTCCTCTATTTCTCCATTTTCCCACATTTTTTCGAATTTTTTCGATTTTTTTTGGATCTCATATATCATATACTACATCATCTTTATAATATAGATATAATATCATGTGTGTGTATGATATCAATATAATACAATAAATACTAATTATAATATAGTACAATATAAATAATAAACAAATAAAATATAATATTGAAATATAGTAAAATATACACTAATAATAGTAAAAATAATCTAATATATACATAATAATAATCTAATATAGTTAATGTAATCTTATAGTGTAATATAATCTAATAATAGTTATAATATAATATAAAATAGTAATAATATAATATAAGATAGTATAATATAAACATATATAAGTCTAATAATCATATACATAAGTAGTAATATAATATAACACTAGTAATAATATATAATACAGAGTATAATATAATATAATACATAGACAATATAATATAATACAGTATAAAATATAATCTAGTATAAGTGTATAATATAATATAATATGAAGTATCATATAATCATAAAATAAGTATAATCTAAATATAGTATAAATGTAATCTAAGCATATAATATAATCAAAATATAGTATAATATAATCTAATATAGATACACAAATAATATAATCTTAATATAGGATATAAAAATATAAATCTAATATAAGTATAAATATAATACTACATATATTTACATATAATCTAATATAGTATAATTAATCCAATTACAGTATAAGATACATAATCTGATTATAGTATAATATACAACCTACTAACAGTCAACAATATAATCTAATATAGTAATAATTAATAATATAATCTATTATAAATAATACAAACATCATCTAGTATAAATACAATCTATTAGAAAAATCGTAAAACAATCGAAAAATCGACAAATCAAAACAAAACAATCGAAAAATCGAAAATCGAAAATCGAAAAATCGAAAAAATTGACAAAATCAGAATAATATCGAAAAATCAGAAAAAAATCATGAAAAATCGAAAAAATCGAAAAATCGAAAAAATCGAAGAAATCGAAAACATATCGAAAAAAATCTAAAATCGAAAAATCAAAAATCGTGAAAATCGTAAAACATCGAAAAATCGAAAATCGAACAGATGGAAAAATCGAGAAATCGCGAAAAACATCGACACAAATCGAAAAATCGAAAATCGAAAAATCGAAAATCGAAAAATCGAACAAATCGAAAAATCGAAAAATCGAACAAATCGAAAAATATCAGAAAAATCGAAAAATCGAACAAAAATCGAAAAAATCGAACAACAAGCGAAAAATCGAAAAATCGCAAAATCGAAAGAATGGAAAAATCGGGTCGAGAAATCGAAAAATCCATTTATTCGAATTTTTCGATTTTTTCGATTTTTCGATGTTTTCTGATTTTTCGAATTTTTCGTATGTTTATTCGAATATTTCGATTTTTGCGTGATTTTTTCGATTTTTCAGATTTTTCGATTTTTCGCTTTGTCGATTTTGAGATTTTTACATGATTTTTCGTGATTTAGTTCGTAACATTTTTCGAAGTTTCTCGATTTTCCATCCATTTCGATTTTTCGTGTTTTTCGATTTTTCGATTTTTCCGATTTTTCGATTTATTTCGATTTTTCGATTCTTTCATGATTTTCGATTTTTTCTATATTTTCAGATTTTCGATTTTTCGTAATTTTTCGATTTTCGATTTTTCGATTTTTCGACTGTTTTTCGAATTTTTCGTTTTCGATTTTTCGATTTTTCGATTTTTACGATTTTTCATGATTTTTCGCGATTTTTCGATTTTTCGATTTTTACTATATTAGATTGATAATTAATACTATATTATGTTATATTATACTAGACATTATATTATACTATAACTACTTAGATTAATTAGTGTACTATAATAGATTTAATAATTATACACTTAAATCAGAATTATATTTATAACTATATTGATACATATGTGTTACTATATTATATTATATTGGTACTAATATTAGATCTATTATACATCATAGTTAAATTATATTAATACTATATTCAGATTTATATTAAATTTATACTATATTAGAATTATAATAATACACTATAAATTTGATTATATTAATACTGTATTAGAATTACATTATACTTATTAGATTATACTATTTATAGTATTTATATTATACTTTTATATTATACGTATACTTATACTATATTATATTTATACTGTATTATATTATTGTACTATAGTATATTATATTATGACTATATTATATTAATATTACACTATTTTATATTATATTAATACTATATTAGAATTACATATTACATCTATAATTAATGTTATATTACTACCTATAATAATATTATATTTACTATTTTATATATATTATACTATATTAGATTCGATTACACACTATATTAGATCTACATTATACTATATTAGATTATATTATACTATATTAGATTCTATTTTTAATACTATTAGATTATATTAGTACTATATTAATATTATATTTTTTATTGTATTACTATTATATTTGTACGACTATTAATATTTAATTTTCATTGTACATTATATTTATATCATACTATAATTATTATTATATATATTATATATGATGATATAATGCATATATGATATCCAAAAAAAATCGGAAAAATCGAAAAATGTGGAAAATGACGACAATGGAAATGGAAAATGGAAAATGGAAAATTGAAAAATGAAAAATGGAAAAACGGAAACAATGAAAAATGGAAAATCGACACTACTAATAGCTCAACTCAACTGACTCTCTAACCGTTCCGATTGCTAGGACTTTAAACTCATAAAATAAATTTCATATTTTTACTCTGAAGCTCGGTAGCTCCATAAACCAAAAAAAGCTATAGGGGTACCGCCGGTCGCCATCGATATCAGTGAACAACTTTTCTATTGAGCCACGTCAAATTGTCAATCGGAAATGCATAGCTAACGATAAAATTATCCGAAAAACCTAGAAACAAAAATCGAAACAATTGAAAAAAATCAAAAATCTAAAAAAAGCGAAAATTTCGAAATAAATCGAACAAAAATCGAAAAATCGAAAAATTGAAAATCATGAAAAATCGAAAAATCGAAAAACAATCGAAAAATCGAAATCGAAATATCAAACAAATTCGAAAAATCGAAGAAATCGAAAAATACGTCGAAAAATCGACCAAATGAAAAAGTCGAAACAAAATCGAAAAAACAACGAAAATCGAGAAATCGAGAAATCGAAAAATTTGAAAAATCGAAAAATCGAAAATGAAATAAGAGAAAATGAAAAAGTTCGAAAACAATCCGAAAAATCGAAAGATCGAAACAAATCGAAAAAATCTATAAATAAAAGTTCGTCAAGAACTCGTAAATTTGATTCGACTAGACCATCCTTATGTGCCATTTTATCAAACTGTGAACGATGTAAACAATTTTTCCATACTCACGTCTAAGGTAAATTTAATTCATAGTGACGCCACTGTTGGTGGATTATTATGTATCTACAAAACAAATGTACAACACTTTGCAGAAAACACACATTTAATTTACCGTTTGTCAAATATCCCCGCATGATTTTCATTCAATTTTTGTTAAGGGGTTTTGTAAACGCACATTCTCGTCCAAGTTTCTGTAAGCATTAGAAAAATAGTACGAGTGTGGTTGCTGCCGTCCGGGATACAGTTGTAAATATCTTGCAGCTCGCTATGTTGTATGAACGGCTGGGGCAATCGAAAAGTAAGCATACCGCCGTGATCTGCGTCGAAAGCCGCGTCTTTTGGTGTATAAACAACGCGATTCGGAGATATTTTCTATTTTTGCCCATAACTCGCGAACGGCAATCGAAAAAGATTTTTGGATTATGGATTTCCATTTTTCGATATTTCGATTTTCGATTTTTCGATTTTTTCGATTTTTCGATTTTTCGATTTTTCGATTTTTCGATTTTCGATTTTCGATTTTTCGATTTTTCGATTTTTCGTTTCGATTTTTCGATTTTTCGATATTTTTCGATTTTTCGATTTTTTCGATTTTTCGATTTTTTCGATTTTTCGATTTTCGATTGTTTCGATTTTTGATCGATTTTTTCGATATTTTCGATTTTTCGATTTTCGATTTTTCGATTTTTCGATTTTCGATTTATTCGATTTTTCGATTTTTCGATTTTTCGATTTTTCGATTTCGATTTTTCGATTTTTCGATTTTTCGATTGTTTTCGAATTTTTCCGATTTTCGATTTTTCGATTTTTCGATTTTCGATTTTCTATATTAGATTGTATTATACTAGAATTATGTTATATTATACTATTTTAATTTATTAGATTCTATATTAATTTTTTATTGTACTATATTAGATTATATGTATACTATATCAGATTATATTTACTATATTGGATTGATTATACTTATATTAGATTATATTGTACTACTATAATTAATTATACTATTTAGATTATATTATACTATATTATATTATATTATACTATACTAGATTATATTATTACTGTATTATATTATATTGTACCTATATTATATTTATATTATACTATATTATATTATATTACACTATTTTATATTATATTATACTATATTAGATTATATTATACTATATTATATTATATTATACTATATTATATTATATTATACTATTTTATATTATATTATACTATATTAGGATATATTATACTATATTAGATTACATTATACTATATTAGATTATATTATACTATATTAGATTATATTTTACTATATTAGATTATATTTTTACTATATTATATTATATTTTATTGTATTATATTATATTGTAACTATATTTATATTATATTTATTGTATTATTTATATCATACTATATTATATTATATTATATTATATATGATGATATATGATATATATCCAAAAAAATCGAAAAATCGAAAAATCGAAAAAAGGGGGAAAATGGAAAAAATGGAAAAATGGAAAAATGGAAAAAAATGGAAAAATTGGAAAAATGGAAAAATGGAAAAAAAACGGAAAAATTGAAAATGGAAAAATCGACAAGACTAATAAAGCTCAACTCACTGGCTCTACCGTTCCGATGCTGGGGACGTTTTAAAGCTCATAAAATAAAATTTCTGTTTTACTTGAAGCTCTGTAGCCTCCTAACCAAAAAAGCTTGGAGGTCCCGCCGGGCCCGCAATCGATTCAGTGAACAACTTTCTATTGGAGCCCGTCAAATTCGTCATCGGAAATGCATAGCTAACGATAAATTATCCGAAAACTAGAAACAAAAAATCGAAAAATTGAAAAATCGAAAAATCGAAAAATCGAAAAATCGAAATATCGAAAAATCGAAAAATCGAAAAATTGAAAAATCGAAAAATCGAAAAATCGAAAAATCGAAAATTCAAAAATTCGAAAAATCGAAAAATCGAAAAATCGAAAAATCGAAAAATCGAAAAATCGAAAAATCGAAAAATCGAAAAATCGAAAAATCGAGAAATCGAAAAAATCGAAAAAAAATCGAAAAATCGAAAAATCGAAAAATCGAAAAATCGAAAAATCGAAAAATCGAAAAATCGAAAAATCGAGAAATCGAAAAATCGAAAAATCTATAAATAAAAAGTTCCAGAATCGGTAAATTTTGATTCACTAGACCATCCTTAGTGTGCCAGTTTATCAACTGCGAACGATTTAAAATTTCCATACTCAAGTCTAAGGTAAATTTAATTCTGACGCCACTGTTGGTGGATTATTATTTATTACAAAACAAAATTTACCAAACACTTTGCAAAAACACACATTTAATTTACCGTTTGTAAAATATCCCGCTGATTTTCATTCAATTTCTTGTTAACGACGGCTTAGTAAACGCACCATTCTCGTCCAAGTTTCTGTTAAGATCTAGAAAAAATAGTACGATGTGGTTGCTGCCGTCCGGGATACAGTTGTAAATATCTTGCACTCGCTATTGTTGTATGAACGGCTGGGGCAATCGAAAAAGTAAGCATACCGCCGTGATCTGCGTCGAAAGCCGCGTCTTTTGGTATATAACAACGCGATTCGGAGATATTTTCTATTTTTGCCCATAACTCGCGAACGGCAATCGAAAAAGATTTTTGGATTTTTCGATTTTTCGATTTTTCGATTTTTCGATTTTTCGATTTTTCGATTTTTCGATTTTTCGATTTTTCGATTTTTCGATTTTTCGATTTTTCGATTTTTCGATTTTTCGATTTTTCGATTTTTCGATTTTTCGATTTTTCGATTTTTCGATTTTTCGATTTTTCGATTTTCGATTTTTCGATTTTTCGATTTTTTCGATTTTGTCGATTTTTCGATTTTTCGATTTTTCGATTTTTTTCGATTTTTCGATTTTCGATTTTTCGATTTTTCGATTTTTCGATTTTTCGATTTTTCGATTTTTCGATTTTTCGATTTTTCGATTTTTCGATTTTTCGATTTTCGATTTTTCGATTTTTCGATTTTTCGATTTTTCGATTTTTCGATTTTTCGATTTTTCGATTTTTCGATTTTTCTATATTAGATTGTATTATACTAGATTATGTTATATTATACTAGGTTATATTATATTATACTATATTATATTATACTATATTAGATTATATTGTACTATATTAGATTATATTATACTATATCAGATTATATTATACTATATTGGATTATATTATACTATATTAGATTAATTGTACATATTAGATTATATTACTATATTAATTTATATACTATATTAGATTATATTATATTATATATATTAGATTATATTATACTATATTGATTATATTATACTGTATTAGATACATTATACTATATTAGATTATACTATTTATATTATATTATCTATATTATATTATATTATACTATACTAGATTATATTATACTGTATTATATTATATTGTACTATATTATATTATATTATACTAATATATATTATATTACCTATTTAATTATATTATACTATATAGATTATATTATACTATATTATATTATATTATACTATATTATAATTATACTATTTATATTATTTATACTATATTAGATTATATTATACTATATTAGATTACATTATACTATATTAGATTATATTATACTATATTAGATTATATTTTACTATATTAGATTATATTGTACTATATTATATTATATTTTATTGTATTATATTATATCATACTATATTATATTATATTATATTATATATGATGATATATGATATATGATATCCAAAAAAAATCGAAAAATCGAAAAATCGAAAAAAATGGGAAAATGGAAAAAAAATGGAAAAATGGAAAAATGGAAAATGGAAAAATGGAAAAATGGAAAAAAAAACGGAAAAAAAAAAAATGGAAAAAATGGAAAAATCGACAAGACTAATAAAGCTCAACTCACTGGCTGTAACCGTTCCGATGCTAGGACGTTTTAAAGCTCATAAAATAAAATTTCTATGTTTTACTCTGAAGCTCTGTAGCTCCTAAACCAAAAAAGCTGGAGGTCCCGCCGGGTCGCAATCGATTCAGTGAACAACTTTCTATTGGAGCCCGTCAAATTCGTCAATCGGAAATGCATAGCTAACGATAAATTATCCGAAAACTAGAAACAAAAAATCGAAAAATTGAAAAATCGAAAAATCGAAAAATCGAAAAATCGAAATATCGAAAAATCGAAAAATCGAAAAATTAAAAAAATCGAAAAATCGAAAAAATCGAAAAATCGAAAATTCGAAAAATTCGAAAAATCGAAAAATCGAAAAATCGAAAAATCGAAAAATCGAAAAATCGAAAAATCGAAAAATCGAAAAATCGAAAAATCGAAAAATCGAAAAATCGAGAAATCGAAAAATCGAAAAATCGAAAAATCGAAAAATCGAAAAATTGAAAAATCGAAAAATCGAAAAGTCGAAAAATCGAAAAATCGAAAGATCGAAAAATCGAAAAATCGAAAAATCTATAAATAAAAAGTTCCAGAATCGGTAAATTTTGATTCACTAGACCATCCTTAGTGTGCCAGTTTATCAACTGTGAACGATGTAAAATTTTCCATACTCAAGTCTAAGTAAATTTAATTCTGACGCCACTGTTGGTGGATTATTATTTATCTACAAAACAAAAATTACAAACACTTTGCAAAAACACACATTTAATTTACCGTTTGTAAAATATCCCGCTGATTTTCATTCAATTTCTTGTTAACGCGGCTTAGTAAACGCACCATTCTCGTCCAAGTTTCTGTTAAGATCTAGAAAAAATAGTACGATGTTGTTTGCTTGCCGTCCGGGATACAGTTGTAAATATCTTGCACTCGCTATTGTTGTATGAACGGCTGGGGCAATCGAAAAAGTAAGCATACCGCCGTGATCTGCGTCGAAAGCCGCGTCTTTTGGTGTATAACAACGCGATTCGGAGATATTTTCTATTTTTGCCCATAACTCGCGAACGGCAATCGAAAAAGATTTTTGGATTATTGGATTTTTCGATATTTCGATTTTTCGATTTTTCGATTTTTCGATTTTTCGATTTTTCGATTTTTCGATTTTTCGATTTTTCGATTTTTCGATTTTTCGATTTTTCGATTTTTCGATTTTTCGATTTTTCGATTTTTCGATTTTTCGATTTTTCGATTTTTCGATTTTCGATTTTTCGATTTTTTCGATTTTTCGATTTTTCGATTTTTCGATTTTTCGATTTTCGATTTTTCGATTTTTCGATTTTTTCGTTTTTCGATTTTTCGATTTTTCGATTTTTCGATTTTTCGATTTTTCGATTTTTCGATTTTTCGATTTTTCTATATTAGATTGTATTATACTAGATTATGTTATATTATACTAGATTATATTATATTATACTATATTATATTATACTATATTAGATTATATTGTACTATATTAGATTATATTATACTATATCAGATTATATTATACTATATTGGATTATATTGTACTATATTAGATTTTATTATACTATATTAGATTGTATTATACTATATTAGATTATATTATATTATACTATATTAGATTATATTATACTATATTTGATTATATTATACTGTATTAGATTACATTATACTATATTAGATTATACTATTTTATATTATATTTATACTATATTATATTATATTATACTATACTAGATTATATTATACTGTATTATATTATATTGTACTATATTATATTATATTATACTATATTATATTATATTACACTATTTTATATTATATTATACTATATTAGATTATATTATACTATATTATATTATATTATACTATATTATATTATATTATACTATTTTATATTATATTATACTTTACTTTAATATAAATTTTTTGACGCATTCCAACAGTCTTCTTGAGCTGAAAACTCTTATAGCCTCCTTCAATGTGGATATAACAATAAATCAACGTACGAGAGTGTCGGCTGGTGGTGGATCCTGTATTGATAACATTTTGACAAACTTAAATGTGGAATGTTACGAAACCTTTGTTTTCGATCCGTGTCTTTCCGACCATAAAGCTCAGGCTTTGCTTGCAAATATTACTTGTAGCTATTACAACCTCCCTCACAATTGAAGCGTTGTTTTACTGATAATAATATAAAAAAATTCTCTAATTCTTTAAATGATATGGATTGGAGTTTGGTCTTCAGTGATGGTAAAAATGTTGATACGTTAAATTCAATTGCTAATTATATTGTAAATTTTTTTTTAGTAGTATTAATAAATATTTTCCTCTGAAGAAAAACCGTAAATAAAAATGCATCACCTGTTAGTTGGTACAATGCTGAGTTGAAGGGATGCGGGACACGCTGCAAACGCTGAAAATTATTTGTGATGTGCGAGGCGGTCAACTAGAAAGGGATATCTATAGAAACTATTTAGGTAATTATAGGAAAGCTATTACAGAGGCAAAGAGAAGAGCCTATGGCCGGTTTTTATCTAATTCAAACAATATTTGTAAAGATAGCTGGCGTTTAATTAGATACGAATGTAATAAACATGAAAAATGATAATCATGAAATTGAAATTAATCCCAGCGACTTTAATAATTATTTCGTTAATGTTGCTGAATATGTTATAAGATCTCTTCCTACTGTAAATAAACCATGGAATTATAAACGCCTTTACCTACAAATTCTAGCTCCATTTTCTTTAAATCTATACTGCCCCTCGATGTTGTCGAAGCTGTTATGTCCCTGAAAATTCAAATTCTGTCGATTGCTACGGTATGTCTGGTCGTTTAGTAAAGAGTTGCATCGATAAAATCGCGGTTCCCTTAGCAGCATTTTAATGATTGTATCGAACTAGGTGTTTTCCCGGATGTTTTTAAAAAAACAAGGGTAGTCCCCTATAATATAAGAAGGGAGATAAAAACAATGTAGAAAACTATCGCCCTATTTCAATAATACCAACATTTGGCAAGGTTTTGAAATAATTATAAAGAAAACACTGATAAGCTTCTTTGAATCAAAATCTTTGTTTAACGAAAAGCAATTTGGTTTTCGAAAGGGTCCGCTCTACTGCTCAGGCAGTGTGTAATTTAATATTCCGGATGGTTGAGGGTCTTGAGGATGGTTTGCGCACGAGAATTACGTTGTGTGACCTCAGCAAGGCCTTTGATTGTGTTGATCATAATGTATTGCTCGACAAACTCTTTGCATATGGGGTACGGGGAAATGTTCATACTTTACTAAGTTCTTACTTGTCTGATCGCTCGCAATTTGTGGATGTTAGGGGTAATGTTTCCAAGTCTCTTACTATTAAATATGGAGTTCCTCAGGGTTCCGTCCTCGGACCTCTCCTCTTTATCATTTATGTATAAATGACCTTTTTGAACATATTACACCCAATGCATGTGTCATGTATGCGGATGATACTACGTTGATATCATGCTAAAGACGCAGACACTCTATTTAAGATGTCGTGTGAGCTTCTGGCTGCTACTGAGGAGTGGTTTGCGGCCAATGGATTAAAATTAAATAACGAAAAGACTCAATCCTTGGATTTTGGTTTGCGTGGACATCTTAGGGTGCCCGAGACGGTGAAGCTTCTTGGTGTTACCATTGATAGCGGTTTGTCTTGGATACATCACATAAATGAGGTCTGTACAAGGTTATCTAGTACAATATATGTCCTGAGAAAACTTAAAAATTTAGTTGCACCGAATGTGGTTCTGTCGGTTTACTACTCCTTATTTCATAGCCACTTGATTTACGCAGTGATACTCTGGGGTAATTCTTCACATTCTGTTAACGTTTTTAAGTTGCAGAAACGTGCGTTGCGCATTATTGAGGGTGTTGGTTTAGGGATCACTGCAGACCAATTTTTAAACAACGTCGTATATTACCATGGCCATGTATTTACATTATTTTCAGTATTGGAGATCCATTCTAATAAAGGTAGTTTCAATACAAATTCAACAGTACATTCTATAATACTAGAATCGCACACAAGATTCGAGAACCAAGTTTTCGTTTTACTAAATCAATTAAAAATTGCTTAAATATTAAATTATATAATCATTTGCCATTGCATATTACAAAGTGAATATGAATAAATTTAAGAGAACAATTAGAACCTACCTTCTTACGCACTGTTTCTACTCTGTTGCAGAGTACTTAGACACGCACTCCTGTTATTTACATCTTTCCTAACACCTAGTTTTCTTGTGTGAGTTGTTTCTTCGTGGTCTGCTTTTGTGTTGATGTGATTCATTTGACATTGGTTTAGATACTAATTTAGATATATGACGATTGTAATACTTTTGTAAAAACATGAAATAAATCTATCTATCATCTATACTATATTAGATTATATTATACTATATTAGATTACATTATACTATATTAGATTATATTATACTATATTAGATTATATTTTACTATATTAGATTATATTGTACTATATTATATTATATTTTATTGTATTATATTATATTGTACTATATTATATTATATTTTATTGTATTATATTATATCATACTATATTATATTATATTATATTATATATGATATCATGATATGATATATGATATCCAAAAAAAATCGAAAAATCGAAAAATCGAAAAATGGGAAAATGGAAAAATGGAAAAATGGAAAAATGGAAAATTGGAAAAATGGAAAAATGGAAAAACGGAAAAATGGAAAAAAAGGGAAAAAAAATGGGACAAGACTAAAAAAGCTCAACTCACGGGCTCTATCCGTTCCGAGGGCTAGGACGTTTTAAAGCTCATAAAAAAAAATTTTCTATGTTTTACTCTGAAGCTCTGTAGCTCCTAAACCAAAAAAGCTTGGAGGTCCGCCGGGTCGCAATCGATTCAGTGAACAACTTTCTATTGGACCCCGTCAAATTCGTCAATCGGAAATGCATAGCTAACGATAAATTATCCGAAAACTAGAAACAAAAAATCGAAAAATTGAAAAATCGAAATATCGAAAAATCGAAAAATCGAAAAATCGAAAAATCGAAAAATCGAAAAATCGAAAAATCGAAAATTCAAAAATTCGAAAAATCGAAAAATCGAAAAATCGAAAAATCGAAAAATCGAAAAATCGAAAAATCGAGAAATCGAGAAATCGAAAAATCGAATAATCGAAAAATCGAAAAATCGAAAAATTGAAAAATCGAAAAATCGAAAAGTCGAAAAATCGAAAAATCGAAAGATCGAAAAATCGAAAAATCTATAAATAAAAAGTTCCAGAATCGGTAAATTTTGATTCACTAGACCATCCTTAGTGTGCCGTTTATCAACTGTGAACGATGTAAAATTTTCCATACTCAATCTAAGGTAAATTTAATTCTGACGCCACTGTTGGTGGATTATTATTTATCTACAAAAAAAAAATTTACAAACACTTTGCAAAAACACACATTTAATTTACCGTTTGTAAAATATCCCGCTGATTTTCATTAAATTTTTCTTGTTAATGCGGCTTAGTAAACGCACCTTTTCTCGTCCAAGTTTCTGTTAAGATCTAGAAAAAATAGTACGATGTGGTTGCTGCCGTCCGGGATACAGTTGTAAATATCTTGCACTCGCTATTGTTTTTGAACGGCTGGGGCAAAACGAAAAAATAAACATACCGCCGTGTCTGCGTCGAAAGCCGCGTCTTTTGGTGTATAACACGCGATTCGGAGATATTTTCTATTTTTGCCCATAACTCGCGAACGGCAATCGAAAAAGATTTTTGGATTATTGGATTTTTCGATTTTTCGATTTCTCGATTTTTCGATTTTTCGATTTTTCGATTTTTCGATTTTTCGATTTTTCGATTTTTCGATTTTTCGATTTTTCGATTTTTCGATTTTTTGATTTTTCGATTTTCGATTTTTCGATTTTTCGATTTTTCGATTTTTTGATTTTCGATTTTTTCGATTTTTCGATTTTTGATTTTCGATTTTTCGATTTTCGATTTTTCGATTTTTCGATTTTTTGATTTTTCGATTTTTCGATTTTTCGATTTTCATTTTCATTTTTCCCTTTTTTCCCTTTTTCCTTTTTCGATTTTTTCGATTTTTCGATTTTTCGATTTTTCGATTTTTCGATTTTTCGATTTTTCCCATTTTTCGATTTTCGATTTTTTGATTTTTTTGATTTTTGATTTTTTTTGATTTTTCGATTTTCGATTTTCGATTTTTTGATTTTTCGATTTTTCGATTTTTCGATTTTTTGATTTTTCGATTTTTTGATTTTTCGATTTTCGATTTTTCGATTTTCGATTTTGTTTCTTTTTTCGATTTTTCGATTTTTCGATTTTTCGATTTTTCGATTTTTCGATTTTTCGATTTTTCTATATTAGATTGTATTATACTAGATTATGTTATATTATACTAGATTATATTATATTATACTATATTATATTATACTATATTATATTATACTATATTAGATTATATTGTACTATATTAGATTATATTATACTATATCAGATTATATTATACTATATTGGATTATATTATACTATATTAGATTATATTATACTATATTAGATTATATTGTACTATATTAGATTATATATATTATAACTATATTAGATTTATATTATACTAGATTTGATTATATTATACTGTATTAGATTACATTATACTATATTAGATTATACTATTTTATATTATATTGTACTATATTATATATATTATACTATATTATATTATATTACAC
Source organism: Dynastes maya (assembly GCA_029619315.2). NCBI lineage: Eukaryota > Metazoa > Arthropoda > Insecta > Coleoptera > Scarabaeidae > Dynastes > Dynastes maya. The sequence continues at coordinate 12,959 of JAROYE020000101.1, read as the reverse complement.
TATTTTATATTATATTATACATATTAGATTATATTATACTATATTATATTATATTATACTATATTATATTATATTATACTATTTATATTATATTATACTATATTTGATTATATTATACTATATTTGATTACATTATACTATATTAGATTATATTATACTATATTAGATTAATTTTTACATATTAGATTATATTGTACTATATTATATTATATTTATTGTATTATATTATATTGTACCATTTATATTTTATTTTATTGTATTATATTATATCATACTATATTATATTTATATTTTATTAATGAATCATGATATGTATATATCCAAAAAAATGAAAAATCGAAAATCGAAAATGGGAAAATGGAAAAATGGAAAAATGGAAAAATGGAAAATTGGAAAATGGAAAAATGGAAAAACGGAAAAATGGAAAAATGGAAAAATCGACAAGACAATAAAGCTCAACTCACTGGCTCTATCCGTTCCGATGCTAGGACGTTTTAAATCATAAAATAAAATTTCCATGTTTTACTCGAAGCTCTGTAGCTCCTAAACCAAAAAAGCTTGGAGGTCCCGCCGGGGCGCAACGATTCAGTGAACAACTTTCTATTGGAGCCCGTCAAATTCGTCAATCGGGAAATGCATAGCTAAAGATAAATTTTCCGAAAACTAGAAAAAAAAATCGAAAAATTGAAAAAACGGAAAATCGAAAAATCGAAAAATCGAAAAATCGAAAAATCGAAAAATCGAAAAATCGAAAAATCGAAAAATCGAAAAATCGAAAATTCAAAAATTCGAAAAATCGAAAAATCGAAAAATCGAAAAATCGAAAAATCGAAAAATCGAGAAATCGAGAAATCGAAAAATCGAAAAATCGAAATATCGAAAAATCGAAAAATCGAAAAATCGAAAAATCGAAAAATCGAAAAATCGAAAAATCGAAAATTCAAAAATTCGAAAAATCGAAAAATCGAAAAATCGAAAAATCGAAAATTCGAAAAATCGAAAAATCGAGAAATCGAGAAATCGAAAAATCGAATAATCGAAAAATCGAAAAATCGAAAAATTGAAAAATCGAAAAATCGAAAAGTCGAAAAATCGAAAAATCTATAAATAAAAAGTTCCAGAATCGGTAAATTTTGATTCACTAGACCATCCTTAGTGTGCCAGTTTATCAACTGTGAACGATGTAAAATTTTCCATACTCAAGTCTAAGGTAAATTTAATTCTGACGCCACTGTTGGTGGATTATTATTTATCTACAAAACAAAATTTACAAACACTTTGCAAAAACACATTTAATTTACCGTTTGTAAAATATCCCGCTGATTTTCATTCAATTTCTTGTTAACGCGGCTTAGTAAACGCACCATTTCGTCCAAGTTTCTGTTAAGATCTAGAAAAAATAGTACGATGTGGTTGCTGCCGTCCGGGATACAGTTGTAAATATCTTGCACTCGCTATTGTTGTATGAACGGCTGGGGCAATCGAAAAAGTAAGCATACCGCCGTGATCTGCGTCGAAAGCGCCGTCTTTTGGTGTATAACAACGCGATTCGGAGATATTTTCTATTTTGCCATAACTCGCGAACGGCAATCGAAAAAGATTTTGGATTTTTGGATTTTTCGATTTTCGATTTTGATTTTCCATTTTTCGATTTTTCGATTTTCGATTTTCGATTTTTCGATTTTTCGATTTTTCGATTATCGATTTTTCGATTTTTCGATTTTTCGATTTTTTTTCGATTTTTTTGATTTTTCGATTTTTCGATTTTTCGATTTTCGATTTTTCGATTTTTCGATTTTCGATTTTTTGATTTTTCGATCGATTTTTCGATTTTCGAATTTTTCGATTTTTCGATTTCGATTTTTCGATTTTCGATTTTTCGATTTTTCGATTTTCGATTTTTCGATTTTTCGATTTTTCGATTTTTCGATTTTCGATTTTTTGATTTTTCGATTTTCGATTTTCGATTTTTCGATTTTTCGATTTTTCGATTTTTCGATTTTTCGATTTTCGATTTTTTTCGATTTTCGATTTTTCGATTTTCGATTTTTCGATTTTTCGATTTTTTCGATTTTTCGATTTTTCGATTTTTCGATTTTTCGATTTTTCGATTTTTCGATTTTTCGATTTTTTTTTTTCGATTTTTCGATTTTTCGATTTTTCGATTTTTCGATTTTTCGATTTTTCGATTTTTCGATTTTTCGATTTTTCTATATTAGATTGTATTATACTAGATTATGTTATATTATACTAGATTATATTATATTATACTATATTATATTATACTATATTAGATTATATTATACTATATCAGATTATATTTTAAATATATCAGATTATATTATACTATATTGGATTATATTTATACTATATTAGATTATATTGTACTATATTAGATTATATTATACTATATTAGATTATATTATACTATATTAGATTATATTATATTATACTATATTAGATTATATTATACTATATTTGATTATATTATACTGTATTAGATTACATTATACTATATTAGATTATACTATTTTATATTATATTATACTATATTATATTATATTATACTATACTAGATTATATTATACGTATTATATTATATTGTACTATATTATATTATATTATACTATATTATATTATATACACTATTTTTATAATTATACTATATTAGATATATTATACTATATTATATTATTTATACTATATTATATTATATTATACTATTTTATATTATATTATACTATATTAGATTTTATTTAAATATATTAGATTACATTATACTATATTAGATTATATTATACTATATTAGATTATATTTTACTATATTAGATTATATTGTACTATATTATATTTTATTTTATTGTATTATATTATATTGTACTAATTATATTATATTTATTGTATTATATTATATCATACTATATTATATTATATTATATTATATATGATGATATATGATATATGATATCCAAAAAAAATCGAAAAATCGAAAAAATGGAAAATGAAAATGAAAAATGGAAAAAATGAAAAATGGAAAATTGGAAAATGGAAAAATGGAAAAACGGAAAAATGGAAAAATGAAAAATCGACAAGACTAATAAAGCTCAATCACTGGCTCTAACCGTTCGATGCTAGGACGTTTTAAAGCTCATAAAATAAAATTTCTATGTTTACTCTGAAGCTCTGTAGCTCCTAAACCAAAAAAGCTTGGAGGTCCCGCCGGGTCGCAATCGATTCAGTGAACAACTTTCTATTGGAGCCCGTCAAATTCGTCAATCGAAATGCATAGCTAACGATAAATTATCCGAAAAACTAGAAACAAAAAATCGAAAATTGAAAAATCGAAAAAATCGAAAAATCGAAAAATCGAAATATCGAAAAATCGAAAAATCGAAAATTGAAAAATCGAAAAATCGAAAAATCGAAAATCGAAAATTCAAAAATTCGAAAATCGAAAGGAAAATCGAAAAATCGAAAAAAAATCGAAAAAAATCGAAAAATCGAAAAATCGAAAAATCGAAAAATCGAAAAATCGAAAAATCGAAAAATCGAAAAATCGAAAAATTGAAAAATCGAAAAATCCAAAAGTCGAAAAATCGAAAAATCGAAAAATCTATAAATAAAAAGTTCCAGAATCGGTAAATTTTGATTCACTAGACCATCCTTAGTGTGCCAGTTTATCAACTGTGAACGATGTAAAATTTTCCATACTCAAGTCTAAGGTAAATTTAATTCTGACGCCACTGTTGGTGGATTATTATTTATCTACAAACAAAATTTACAAACACTTTGCAAAAACACACATTTAATTTACCGTTTGTAAAATATCCCGCTGATTTTCATTCAATTTCTTGTTAACGCGGCTTAGAAAACGCACCATTCTCGTCCAAGTTTCTGTTAAGATCTAGAAAAAATAGTACGATGGGGTTTTGCTGCCGTCCGGGATACAGTTGTAAATATCTTGCACTCGCTATTGTTGTATGAACGGCTGGGGCAAATCGAAAAAGTAAGCATACCGCCGTGATCGGGCGTCGAAAGGCGCTTCTTTGGTGTATAACAACGCGATTCGGAGATATTTTCTATTTTTGTCCATAACTCGCGAACGGCAATCGAAAAAGATTTTTGGATTATTGGAATTTTCGATTTTTCGATTTCTCGATTTTTCCATCTTTCGATTTTTCGATTTTTCGATTTTTCGATTTTTCGATTTTTCGATTTTTCGATTTTTCGTTTTGTTTTCGTTTTTTCGTTTTTTTGTTTTTTTGATTTTTCGATTTTTCGATTTTCGATTTTTCGATTTTTCGATTTTCGATTTTTCGATTTTTTTTTCGATTTTTCGATTTTTTTGATTTTTCGATTTTCGATTTTTCGATTTTTCGATTTTCGATTTTTTGATTTTCGATTTTTTCGATTTTCGATTTTTCGATTTCGATTTTCGATTTTTCGATTTTTCGATTTTTCGATTTTTTTCGATTTTTCGATTTTTCTATATTAGTTGTATTATACAGATAGTTATTTATACTAGATTAATTATATATTTACTATATTTTTATTTTACCCATATTAGATTTTGTATTTGTATATATTAGATTATATTATCATATCAGATTATATTTATTACTATATTGGATTATATTTGCTATATTAGATTATATTGTACTATATTAGATTTATATTATACTATATTAGATTATTATACTATATAGATTATATTATATTATACTATATTAGATTAATTATACTATATTGATTATATTATACTGTATTAGATTTACATTTATACTATATTAGATTATATATTTTATATTATATTATACTATATTATATTATATTATACTATACTAGATTTTTATACTGTATTATATTATATTGTATTGATTTATATGTATATTATACTATATTATATTATATTACACTTTATATTATATTAATATATTAATTATATTATACTATATTATATTAATTATACTATATTTTATTATATATTACTTTTTATATTATATAACTATATTAGATTATATTATACATATAGATTACATTTACTATATTAGATTAATTAACTTAAATTTAAAACTTACAAAAAATTAATTGTTAAATTTTAAATTTTTGTTTTTAAAGATTAAATTAAAATTTATTTTTTTATTGA
>JAROYE020000100.1:0-33537 GCA_029619315.2 Dynastes maya | reverse complement strand
TTTTTTTCCGCAAGAGGGATTTTTAATTACCAATGAGTGGCAAACCGGGAACCTTCTCGTAAATATTGTGTCCGTAAATATTGAACATTACACTATTTCTTGACGTTGCAATGTTACTTTGTGTTTAGTTCTTATCCAACAGTTTGTTAGTTGGTATTGTCTCTCTTTGTGACCACTTGACTGTTTCCTCAAACATTGTTTGAAGAAATACATTGAATTATTATTATTATTATTTTATTATTATTATTATTATTATTATTTTTATTATTATAAAAATATTACATATTATTATTATATAAAACAAAAATTCCTCTGTAGAGCTTTGTCTGCATAAATGGGATGAAAGAGTAATAGGCTGTTGCCTAACTTTAGAAATGCCTATATGACTCATATATAACTTCTGGCCGGTGTTAATTTGCTGATTTACGTGGGTAATTTTCATGTGCGTAATTCTGGGCGGAATTGTACGTCGTGTCAAACAGCCTTATTTTCATAATTAACTATAGACACGAATTAAACTACATCGTTCAAAATGTTTATGTAAACAAATAAAATTTAATCAGAATTAAATTATAATTCAATATTAACTTAATATTGAATTAAAAAATGTTCTGTAAACCAGCGGTTTTTACTTTTAAAGCAAAATATAATGCAAAATATACTATCTACATCAATAATTATCGTTTGACAAGTAGAACGGGGTAATCGTCTCTACGATACACAGGCGTTTCACCGGAGTAACGAGCTGTGTGCAAAAATCGATTTTCGCTTTATTAGCGTCCGCTTGTTTATTTTCGTTCGGTTTAGGAAACGAGAGCGTGCGTTGTGTTTTGTATTACGTGTTATTCGTTACAAATATATAATTATTAATTTAAAATGTATAATGTGAACAAGGCCAAAAAACGACCCTTTGCTGGCATAGTACATACATAAATAAGTTTATTTGTGACTTCCGAATTTCTTCTACGACTGTGCTAAAATAATTTAGAAAGTGTGCGAGAAACATTTGGCGTGCCGGAACAAGGGGGACTGTAACAAACGCCTAAATACCGAAGAACACAGAAATAAAAAAAAGGGGCATACCAACGAGAATTCACTTTACTTTCGATCTACTTGTCATGATGATAACCTATAATTTGTCACTTCGCTTACCCGAAAAAGAACCGTTTCAGAACTTTTGGTATAAAGTACAACTCCGAGTTAAAGTTGGGGAATTACGAAAACGGCACGTAAGCATGTTTTATTTGGGCCCGATGACGTGGAAAAGAAAATCAAATCTACATTTAAAAATCACTTGCTTTGATTATGTGTTGACGAGACAACAGATTGTAAAAGAAATTCTATTCCGCGTGTACGTTTACTGAACCCTTCAGGGTAATATTTAGTACGTTAGAAAGCTTTCAAGTCTCCCCACGTCAAGGTATTGATATTTATGAACGTTGGTGCCGCGACAATGAGTTTGGTAGGCCGTTCTCTTCTTGAACACGGTTGCAAGCGTTAAATGTTACGTGTAAGGTGCTTTACATCTTGTGGCGGAAATTTTTCGACAATATTCATCCAAGGTAGATGGATTAATAGCAAGTACAAAAAAATATTTCTCAAATCTCCAAAACGTCTCCGATTATTTCACGCACAGTGTCCTGGTGTATTCGTGAACCACCACAGCCGATTCTTACACGTTGGGAAACATGGTTGCAGGCAGCTCTTTATGCTGAATATTTCAAAGAAGTAAAAGCTGTTATTCTACAATTCAATCCTACCGAAACTGCAGCTATTAAGGAGAACCAGACAACATTTCAAGATATTTCCGTTAAAAAAATAGTTACAAACTACTCGTACAAATTTTAAAGGATTACATGACGCAATAAGAACAATTACAAAATAGAGCGTTGTCGTTAGTGGAGTCACTACAAATAGTGGACGAAGTGCATACACTGCTACGACGCAAAATATAATCGCGTTTTAGAAAAATTCGAGAGTGTGTTAAAGAAAGATTCCGATTTTATCACATTAAAACAAATTTGTGATGGTGCATCGACTAATCCATTAACTGAATCCAACGAGTGTTTTAATCATGCATGTAGATGTCGAACGATCTCCTACAAAATATAAACAAATTTTTTCACCACGGCGAACATCATTCGACGAGACAAATAATGCTGCTTCTACTTTTAACATTCAGTAATTGCGATAGCGCTGCTTAAGGGGGTGAGTGTTTCACAACTTTTCAGATATTTTAATTCTTGATTGGTTCTGTTATTATTATTCGATTTATTACTTATTTTTTGATATTGCATTTCCTGAAGGAAGCTCACGCCTATGTCGTGCAGAGACATTACCTTGTTTTACTTTAAACCAGAGCATTTGCCTTATATAGGGTAAAATAACCGTCATTTTTGATTTTTTGGGTATAAAAACGCTAATATCTCACATACGTAGTTACACTAATAATACTTAGCACGGTTATTCGTACGATTAGCAAGAAAAACTACATACATCCCCCGATCACGGCAACAATAATTAATTAAAAGCTTGAGCGGACGAACGAAACGGAACGGAGAGAAATGGAAAGGGGCCCGAAATTGAAGCGTAATTGGCGAAGAGGATTAGCGAAGAGGACCAGGACGAAAAACACGGGCAATTATGCGTTTTTCGTCGTAAAAACGAAACAAAACCTAATTAATACTAATTCCGCTAATGAGGACAAGGGTTTATCGGGTTTTCGGCGGCCTACAGCTCAACGTTCGGACGTAAAGGTTCACATTCGCCAAACGGACGCGTTTAAAAATTAAAAATGACTCTAGGTATATATAAGCAGAGCTTCGCTCGTTATAGCTAGAGGGAGCTAGCTATGTGCGAGTGTAGAACATAACGGTTAATATTTACCGGTAATGAATATACGCGATTCGTAATCGAATACGTTTGGACTACACATAAATCCTTTCTTCTATAATTTTTTTTGGCGTTGGAAATTGCGAAATTGTTTCGTATATATCGTTTGCGTTCTATATACGATGACATATAATATATCAGTAACAACAGGCGGTGTCTGCCGTTCTGTTTTTTTTTTGTATTTCTGTATGTTTTATTGTTTTTCCATTACACAACGTACTGATGTATTATTGAATGCTTTTTAGTGCTTGCGTCATATGGCGCAATTTTATTATTGCCCGTCAAATAACAAATGAAGCTTTCAAATGTCAATTATGTTTCTGTTCACTACAGGGTCGTTTCGATCAAAAGCTAAACTTATTGTTAGTCATTTTCTTTCGGTAAGCATTTATCATCGAAGGCTATTTTTGTAATGGACAAAAGCAACAGAATGGGGAATTGTCTTGTTGTATGCAACTATGTATGGATGAATTTCGTTTTCGTCAACTTCCTCACAGAATTTTCGGCCGTACTTTTCAACGATTCAGAGAAACTGATTTATTTGTTGTCCCACGTAATAACACGCTAGAGAAGATAAGTAAAAAACCAAGAAAATGTAGTTGATGAAGCATTAAAACAACTCCACCCTGAGCTTAGACGAATTTCAGTGCAATTTTGTATGGCGAACAGTACATCGTGGAACAGTTTACACCTCCTATCACATTCAACGCGTCGAAGCTTTCCAAATGTCAGATCGTGCACTATTTGCAAAGATTCCACTAACGACAAAAAACCGAAGAATTTTGTAGTTTTTTCTATCGCATTCCGCTAGTCCCCACGTAATTGTTTTTGAATAATTTCCAAATCTGTTTTAAAATTGACTACCTGAAATTCAAGCGGCTTACCTTGACAGCCGCCAGCTTTCCCTTTTGGGGCGAATTCTAAAATCACGTTCTTTATATTCTCAAAATATTTAAGATAATAAAATGCAGCCTCTAACCACGTTCCCCAACGAGTAAGAATAGGTTGTGTTTTTGTATGCCGAAAACGAACGTTCTACATCTAGCGACGTTATACTTGCGTAAGTAAAATAATCTTTCAAATAACTTAACGGTCTGTTTTACGCACCTTCACAAATTTGTCTTATTGTCGCCAAAATCAGAGTTTTATCTAAAACACGCTTCAGACATTTCTAATACAAACATATCTGGCGTCTTCATCCCATAGCTTGCGTGGAACATGTTGCACTATTGCAAGATTCCCCTAACGTCACCGAAGAATTTTGTAGTTTTTCTATCGCATCCGCTAGTCCCACCTAATTGTTCTGAATAATTTCCAAATCTGTTTTAACTTGACTATCTGAAGTTTCCAGTCGAATTCTAAAATCACGTTCTTTATATTCTCAAAATATTAAGATAATAAAAATGCAGCCTCTAACCATGTTCCCCAACAGTAAGAATAGGTTGTGGTGGTTCAGGAATATCGGGGCATAGTCTATGAAATTCCCGAATACGTTTTGGGATTTTACAAACACAGCTTTTGTATGTGCTATTAGAGCGTCTACCTCGGATAACATTTTCTGATACTATCTGCTACGAGACTGAGAGTATGAATTTTACATGTAATATGCAACAAGTTTAGCATAATGTTTTTTAAGAGATCGACCTACAGCAAGTATGTTTGCGGCACCATCACTCATAAACATCAACAGTGATTTGTTGAAAGTTCAACTTTTCCAATGTATTTAACACCAACATTGAAATTACTTCGGCAGTGCATTGTTGTATTCGTCGGGAAGCTAGTAAAATTGAGGGTGACGGTCGGGGAGTGTGGTTCGAGGAAAAAAGTAATGTTTATTCCTTTTAAGCTAAAAAATGTAAATTTGGTTTGAAACATTACATGCCAAATAAAGGTAAACACAATAAAGTTTAAAATTTATTTTAATTTGTCATAATCTCGTGTGGAATTTTTTTTTAAACATGCCCTGCACTATTTACGTGCCGTAGACAATCACTTTCCGACCAACACATTAAATCTATTTTACACACTACACATTGAATTTTTGCGCCATCACACTTTAAATCAGGCATTTCTGCAATAAATTCGCTTATTGCGTCCAACTTTGGTCGTTTTCGCGACGTAGGAAACATTTTCAAAACAAACGTAGAACTACGATATAGATACGACAGCGGATGCATACACAACAGATCGGCTTTCGAGTCGCAGTTATACTGACGCTTATACCGAATTGTCCCGGCCGTGTTTATTTTGTGTAAACTTTTATGCGTCCGCCACTGGCTTTCAGCGCAGTTTGTGTTGCTCTATTTATTACTCGTTCGCAACACCGTCAAACGACTCGGAATAAATGACACAACCTCAATTAATCGTTTTTATCAGTTGCATGCTATGCGTTTAAATTTTTAGAAAAACCTTCGTGACAGAACTTAGTGACCGACTAAGTACATTCTAAAGAAGACAATCAACTCAAACAATAATATACTTAGCAATTAAGACGCTAAAATCAAGAAAAAAAATCTTTTTAATTATATTTAATTTTTGTTGTAAATATTAGCTCAATTTTTTATGGAATATAGAGATTCAAGTAGGTACATACAACAAAGCCCTATTAATTGCAAATCATCCATAGATATTTATCTATTTTACCACTAATATCCGTTAGTGTTTACCTGTTGTGTGTTCACTGAAGTATTCATCGAACCCAGTCAATAATAGTAGCGTTCTGGAACTGGAAATTGGTTATGCGTTTCCGATATCATGTGCACAGGTACCTACATTGTTTTCACGCAGCTTTGGCTTTGGGAAAATTATTTCCGTGAAACGCAATGGAATTAATCAACAAATGAACTCATTTTGGCGTACCTATTCCATGTCTGCTACCTCTGTGTTTAAATATGTTTTTTTTTTTTTGTTAAATTTACATATTGTGAATGGATGTAATTTTTTTTCAAGTTACTTGCTTATTTGCATGATGGAATGTTGCAATTTTGCCAGAGAAAATTAGATTTTCAGCAACAATGCGACATGTTAACATTTAATTAACTTTGGTGTCATATTAAGCATGTCAAATTTGCACGTACGGATATGTAAATATTATCTTATTGATTGGAAATCATTTTATTTAACACTGATACGTTTGTGAGTGTAATATACATAGCGTTCAAAATTATTTACACAAACAAGGTGGAAAATTGTTTTTACCATGATTGGTGCTGGTTTATTTCTATACAATAAATTGGCACTCCTGTAATATTCAATACGCAAGTAAATGTTGTTTATTGATTAGATATTGTTTGCGAATTTATGTGTATGATATCTGCAAATACTGGGGTACATATTCCAATGAATACTAATTGATATTCATTAATATTTATAGAGGTTTATAATTTACTTCTTTTTTGATTTCTCAATTCGTATATTGTATGAAACTATCAGATTTTTAACATTTGTTCGTTTTTTTTGTTACAGGTATGTTCTGTGTCCATTCGTCTTGTTCATTTTCACGTCATGTGAATTTTCACGAAGCAAAATGTAAGTGAATTGTAATATTTCTTTAGTGTTTATTTTTTAATTTCATGATATTCTGAGCGAACGCTTTACTAAACTTAATTAAAAACTGAACTAAGACTTGTTCACTTTTTTAAATTTCAAAACTTGGTACCTCCCAAACTGAAATATCTAGCGCATTTATAACTAGAGCAACGTAAACTGCGATGAAAGCCAGTGGCTGACGCATAAAAGTTTACACAAAATAAACACGGCCGGGACAATTCGGTATAAGCGTCAGTATAACTGCGACTCGAAAGCCGATCTGTTTGTGTATGCATCTACGCTGTCGTATCTATATCGTAGTTCTACGTTTGTTTGAAAATGTTTCCTACGTCGCGAAAAACGACCAAAGTTGGACACAATAAGAGAATTTATTGCAGAAATGCCTGATTTAAAGTGTGATAGGCGCTAAAATTCAATGTGTAGTTTGTAAAATAGATTTAATGTGTTGGTCGAAAAGTGATTGGTCTACGGCACGTAAATAGTGCAGGGCATGTTTCAAAAAAAAATTCCACACGAGATTATGATAAATTTAAATTAATTATGTGTTACCTTTATTGCATGTAATTTACCTTTCATTACTAAGGAAAGAAAGCATACGTCTCGTTTTGGAATGAATACTCGGACTTTAAGTTACCAAGTGAGAGACCATTACAGAGAGTTGTGCCGTCTGCTCGTGAGCATGTCGAGAAAAGAATTAAATCGGAGTTGCAAGATAAAAAACTGTAGTTATGTGTGGACGAAACAACAGATCGTAAAAAACATTCTGTGGTTAATGTAATGGTACGCACAATAGAACCACATCGACCGCCACCCCCAATTTTACTAGCTTCCAGACGAATACAACAATGCACTGCCGAGGTAATTTCAATGTTGGTGTTAAATATATTGGAAAAGTTTGAACTTTCAACAAATCAACTGTTAATGTTTATGAGTGATGGTGCCGCAAACATGCTTGCTGTAGGTCGATCTCTTAAAAAACATTGTGGTAACTTGTTACATATTACATGTAAAATTCATATTCTCAGTCTCGTAGCAGATAGTATCAGAAAATGTTATCCCAAGGTAGACGTTCTAATAGCACATATAAAAGCTGTTTTTGTAAAATCCCCAACACGTATTCGGGAATTTCATAGACTATGCCCCGGTATTCCTGAACCACCACAATCTATTCTTACTCGTTGGGGAACATGGTTAGAGGCTGCATTTTATTATCTTAAATATTTTGAGAATATAAAGAATGTGATTTTAGAATTCGACCTTGAAACATCAGGATAGTCAAGTTAAAACAGATTTCGAAATTATTCAGAACAATTACGTGGGACTAGCGGATGCGACAGAAAAACTACAAAATTCTTCGGTAGTGGAATCTTTGCAAATAGTGCAACATGTTCACGCACAGATATGCGCGATAGATGACGCAAGAAATGTTTGAAAGTGTTTTAGATAAAGACTCTGATTTTGGCACATTAAGACAAATTTGTGAAGGTGCGTCAACAGAACCGTTAAGTTATTTGAAAGATTATTTTACTTACGCAAATATAACGTCGCTAGATGTAGAACGTTCGTTTTCGGCATACAAAAACACTTTTTCTTCACGCCGCACTCACTTTGCCGAAACAACTTTGGAAACATATCTAATGTTACAAATATTAAATAGACATTATCCACTTTGTGATTTCATGGAGGACTCTTAAAACGGTAAGTGTTTGAGCACGTATCACGTTTAATTTATTTTCTGTAAACTTTTATGCGTCCGCCACTGGCTTTCAGCACAGTTGCGTAGCTCTATTTATAAATTTAAACGTCCATAAGATAGTCCATAAGAAGGCAACTTTTTTTTAGGTTTATTCTGCGTCGTCTAGAACTAACGGGACGATGTTTATCTTTTTGATAGGAAAGAGAATAATATGCTTTTATAGTTTTACAAATTGACCCTTTGTTTGGTTCTTCAAAAATTCCCAAAGAAAGGTACCACGCTTTCTAGACAAATTTGAGGTTTAGATTTGGTAAATTAACTACCAGCGCTTTGTTAAAGTTACATAGCACCATTTGCAAAAAAATAATATACCGGGTGTCCAAATTCAAGTTACAAGCGATATCTCCTTAGTCTGTGGGCTTCCGCGGTCGGTTTGTGGTTTCCGGGTTGGAACCGCGTCGTTGCGTTACCTACGATATACACAAGGCCTGAGCGGGGTCGTCGATCATTCACACATTCAGATCGTTTCTTGCGTTTTGAAATGGTTTATCTAAATTATATTGATTTTATTAAAAAAAATATTGTGTAGTGATATTTTCGTACTTTGTCGGTGATACCTGTAATGTTTTTCTAGTGTTGTATTAGCGATAAAACCTTTTCTGAAGCGATAAAAACGGGATAACCTAAAAACTATGGCGTCGGCTTTGTAAAAGAAGATATTATTTGTTTTTGAACAGTTACAGAATCAAGGACTGGTGAAACTGCAACTGTAAGTTATAAATATCCTAGGCTTGAAAAATATGGTATTCCAACTCGATTCTCGAACTGTCCCCTAACTGAAACTTAAAAAAGAAATGGAAAAAAAACGATTCCTTTACCGCTTACAATTAGGCTAATATCGTGCATGGCGATACAACACAAACCCAGCGTGATGTCATCGAAGAGCGCTCAGACCTTGTTATAGCGTAGGTAACGGTCGTTGTCGTAGGGCTTATTTAAAAAAATTGGTTTCGAGGGGAAGGGGGGAAAAACGTCGGCCAAACTACGACAAGGGCCCTTTCCTACGCTATAACAGGGTCTGAGCGCTCTTCCAGGACTCACGCGGGGTTTGGTGGTGTCGCCAGGAACGATATTACCCTGATTGAAAGGGGGTAAAAAATCTTTTTTTTTTCCATTTTTTTTTTTAAGTTTCGGGTTGGGGAACATTTAGAAAATCCTTTTGGGAAATAGAAACCTTTTTTCAAGCCAAATGACATTTTTAATTCCCATTTTGCAGTTTTCCCCAGTCTTAAATTCTGAAAACTTTTTCAAAAATAAATAATATCTTCTTTTAAAAAGCAAATCAAAAACCGACGCCATAGTTTTTAGGTATTCCTTTTTTATCGCTTCAGAAAAGGTTTTATCGCAAATTTAAAAACACTAAAAAAAAATTACAGGTTTCCCCGAAAAAAGTACAAAAAATATCCCCTACAAAATTATTTTTTAAAAAAAAATCAATAAAAATTTAAATTTAAACCATTTTAAAAAACGCAAAAAAACGATCTTGGAATGTGGAATGATCGACGACCCCGTTTCGGGCCCTTGTGTATAGTAGGAAACGCAACGACGGGGTTTAAAAACCCCGGAAAACCCAAAAACCGACCCGGGGAAAGGGCCCCCAACAAAACTAAAAGATATGGGCTTGAAAACCGGGAATTTGGGGGGACCCCCGGGAATTTTAATTTTTTTTTTGAAAATATGGTGCTAGGGTAATTTTTAACAAAGCCCCCCTGGTAGTTAATTTTCCAAATCAAACCCCAAAATTTTGTCAAAAAAGCGGGGGTACCTTTTTTTGGGGAAATTTTTGAAGAACCAAAAAAGGGGTCAATTTGTAAAACTTTTAAAACCCTATTATTCTAAATCCCTATCAAAAAAAAAACACGTCCCGGGTTGGGTTTTAGACCGCAGAAAAAATTTTTAAAAAAAAAGTTCCCCTTCTTTTCTAAAAGTTGGTTTTAGGGCCTTTTTAGAGTTAAAATAGAGAAAACGCAACTGCGCTAAAACCCAAGTGGGGGACGCTTTAAATTTTTACAAAAAAAATAAATTAAACGTGAAAAATGCTAAAAACACTTCCCTTTTAAAGGGCCCTCCTTGAAATCAAAAAGGGGAAAATTTCCCTATTTAACTTTTGTAACTTTATTTTAGTTTTTTCCAAATTTTGTTTCGCCACAGTGAGTGGGGCCCGGTGGAAGAAAAAGTGTTTTTTGTATGCCGAAAACGAACTTTCCTACATCTAGCGACGTTAAATTGCGTAAGTAAAAAAAAACCCCTTTGAAAAAATTTTTAAGGGTTTCCCGTTGAGGGCCCCTTTCCCCAAAAATTTTGTCTTAGTGTCCCAAAAATCAGAGCCCTTTATCAAAAACCCACCTTAAAAACCTTTTCTAAAATACAAAAATTTTTTTGCGCCCTTCTATGGGGGCGCATAGCTGTGCGTGAAAATGTTGCACTATTGCAAAGTTTCCAAAAACGAAAACCGAAAAATTTTGTAGTTTTTTTTCGCACCCGTTTAGTCCCCCTAATTTTTCCGAAAATTTGAAATCTTTTTTAATTTGGGACTACCCAAAATTTTTCAAGGTCGAATTCAAAAATCACGTTTTTTATTTTCTCAAAATTTAAATAAAAAAAGGGCACCCCCCAAGGGGAAAGAATGGGTTTTTGGTGTTGGGTTTTCGGAATAAAACCGGGGGGGCCATGTCTTAAAATTCCCGAATCTTTTTGGGGATTTTACAAACACAGCTTTTTATGTGCTTTTTAAGAGCGTTTTACCCGGGTTTAAAATTTTCCCTGATACAAATCTGCTCGTTTACTGAGAGTTTTAAATTTTTTTACATGAATATGCAACAAGTTAGCAAAATTTTTTTTAAAGGGGAACGAGCTACAGAAAAGGATGTTTGCCCCCATAAACCATAAACTTAAACGGGTTGTTTTGTTGAAAGTTAAAAATTTTTCCCCAATGTTTTTATCCCAACTTGAAATTTACTTTGGGCCCGTGCATTGTTGTATTCGTCGGGAAACCCAGTAAAATTGAGGGTAAAGGTTTCCGTTTGTGGTTCCATTGGGGCGAAATTTTACTTTTAACCAAACAGAATGTTTTTAGATCTTTTTGTTTCGTCCCACATAACTACATTTTTTTATTTTTCAACTCCGATTTAATTTTTTTCTCGACATTCAGAGCAGCGGCAAAACCCTCTTAATGTTCTCCTCATTTGGTAACTTAAATTTCCGAATTTTCACCAAACGGGGATGTACCCCTTTTTTTCCCTTAAAAAATAAAATTTGGTAAATTACATGCAAAAAAGGGTAAACATAAATTAAATTTAAAAAAAAAAAATTTGTCATAATCTCGGTGGAACTTTTTTTTTTAAAACCAGGGCCCCGCACTATTTACGTGCCGTGACAACACTTTTCGACCAACACTTTAAAATCTTTTTTAAAAAACAAAACCTTAAATTTTTAGCCCCCCTCACACTTTAAATCGGGCTTTTCCTGCAATAAATTCCCCTTATTGTGTCCAACTTTGGTCTTTTTTGCGACGAAAGGAAAACTTTTCAAACAAACTTTAGAACAAAGATTACTTACGACAGCGAAAATGCTTTACACAAGATGGTTTTTCGAGTCCCCTTTTAACTGACGCTTTTTACCCCGAATTGCCCCGGCCCGTGTTTTTTTTGTGAAAATTTTTTATGCGTCAGCCATTGGCTTTCATCCTTTTGCGTTGCTCTATTTAAAAAATGCGCTAGATATTTCATTTTGGGGAAAGGTCCCCAAGTTTTAAAATTTTTGAAAAAAGGGGAAAAAATTTTTTGTTTTTTTTTTAATTAAAGTTTAGAAAAGCTTTCGTCAGAATATCATAAAATTTAAAAAAAAAACCTAAAGAAATTTTCTTTTACATTTCACTTACATTTTGCTTCGTAAAAATTAAATTTAGGGTAAAAAATGAAAAAGGCAAGGGACACAAAACATCCCGTAACAAAAAAAACGAAAAAAATTTTTAAAAAAATTTGATAGTTTCATACAATAAAAGGGAATTTGGAAAAATTTAAAAAACAAGAAATTATAAACCTCTAAAAATTATTAAAAATATAAAATTAGTTTTCATTGGAATATTTACCCCGAAATTTGGGCAGATTTTAAAAACCCCAAAAATTTCGAAAAACAATATTTAATCAATAAAAAACCCATTTACGGGCGTTTTTAAATTTATTACGGGGAAAGGTGCCAATTTTTTGGTATAAAAAATCCCCCGCCCCAATCAGGGTAAAAAAAATTTTTCCCCACCTTGTTTTGTGTAAAAATTTTGAACGCAAATGAAAATATTAAAAATTAAACAAACGTACGTGTTAAAAAAAATGATTTCCAACAAAAAAGAAAATATTTAACATACCCTTTTTACGTCCCAAAAATTTGACTTTATTTAAATTTTTGACCCCAAAAAGTTAATTAAATGTTAACTGCGCTTTTGGGTAAAAATCTAATTTTCTCGGGAAAAATTTGGGCAAAAATTTCCTTTCATGCAAATAAGCAAAGAAATTAAAAAAAAAATTAAACTCCATTCAAAATATGAAAAATTTAACAAAAAAAAAAAAAAATTTTTTAAACACAGAGGTACGGACATGGAATGGATACGCCAAAATGATTTCATTTTTTGAAAATTCCTTTGGGGGTTCCCCCCGGAAAAAATTTTCCCAAAAGGCCAAAGCTCCCGTGAAAAAAATTGGGTACCTGTGCACAAAATATGGAAAAAGCAAACCCAATTTTCCAGTTCCAGAACGCTACTTTTAAATTAAACTGGGTTCGTAAAACTTCAGTGAACACCCAAAGGGAAAACCACAACGGATATTAGTAAAAAAATAGATAAATATCTAGGGAGTTTTGGAAAATTAAATTAGGGCTTGTGTTTTTAACGACCTATTAAATCTCTATATTCCATAAAAAAGGGAAAGAAATATTACAAAAAAAAATTAAAATATAATTAAAAAGTTTTTTTTTCTTGTTTTTAGCGTTTTAAATTTGCTAATAATTATTTTTTTGATTTGATTGTCTTTTTTGAATGACTTAGTCGGTCACTAAGTTCTGTCCGAAATTTTTTTCTAAAAATTTAAAAGCTAGCATGCAAACTGAAAAAAAACGCCAAATTAAAGGTTATGTTTTAAATCCGAGTCGTTTGAGGGGTGTTCCCGAACATAATAAGAAAGAGAAACGCAAACTGCACTAAACCCATTGGCGGACGCAAAAAATTTTAAAACAAAATAAACAGGCCGAGACAATTGGGTTAAAGCGTTCAGTAAAAAACTGCGACTCAAAAAGCCGATCTGTTGGGGTGATGACCCAAAGGGCTGTCGTATCTATATGTAGTTCACGTTTTTTTTTGGGAAAATTTTTCCTACGTCCGAAACGACCAAAAGGTTGGCCCAAAAATAAGAAAAATTTAAAATTGCAAAAAAATGCCTGATTTAAAAGTGTAAATGGCCAAAAATTCAATGTTAGTGTGTAAAAAAAAGATTAGTTTTGGGGGGGAAATGATTGTCTCCCCGGCAGTAAATAGTCCCGGGCATTTTTAAAAAAAAAATTCCCACAGATTTTTGAAAAATTTAAAATTTTTAATTTATTTTTGTTTCCCTTTAGGGCATTTTTAATTTTCCCATTTCTTTTACAAGGAAAAAAAACTTTACTCTGAACACATCACCGTCACCCTAAATTTTTAAAAATAGTTTCCCGGAAGAATACAAAAAGGGCACTGCCAAAGTAAATTTCAATTTTGGTTTTAAAATACTTTGGAAAATTTTTGAACTTTTCAAAAAATAAACTGTTGATGTTTTTTAGTGATTGGGCCCCCAAACATACTTCCCGGTAGGTCGTTTCTCAAAAAAAACCCTTTTTCAAAACTTTTTGCAATTACTTTGTAAAAATTCATATTTCTAAATCTCGTGGCGGGATTATCAAAAAAATGTATCCCGGGTAGACGCTCAAAATAGAACATAAAAAAGCTGTGTTTAAAAAAACCCCAAAAAACGTTTTTGGGTTTTTTCATAACTATCCCCCGTATTCCTAAACCCCCCAACAACCATTTTTTACTCGTTGGGGAACGGGGTTTAAGGCTGCTTTTATTATTTTTAAAATATTTTGAGAATAAAAAAGGACTTGATTTTAGAATTCGCCCCAAAGGGAAAGGGGCTGCGGCTGTAAAGGAAACCCGCTTAAAATTTCAGGATATTTCAAGTTAAAAAAATTTGGGAAAATTTATTCAAAAACAATTACGTGGGACTAGGGGAAAAATGCGATAAAAAAACTAAAAAATTTTTCGGTGTCGTTAGGGAATCTTTGAAAAATAGTGCACAAACCTCTGACATTTGGGAAATTTCAAACGCTTTAAAATGTGATAGGGGGGGAAACGGTCCACGATGTACGTTCGCCATAAAAAATTTGCACTGCAATCGTCAAAAACGCCAGGGTGGATTTGTCTTAACCCTTCACAACTACATTTTTTTTGGTTTTTTACGTTATCTTCTTAGCTTGATTTTTACGGGGGAACAACAAAAAAAATCAGTTTTCGGGAATCGTTGAAAATTTAGGGGCCGAAAATTCTGTGGGGAAAGTTGACGAAAACAAATTCATCCATACAAGTTTTTACAAAAGAAAATTTTCCCCATTTGTTGTTTTTGTCCATTACAAAAAACCCTTTCAAATGAAAAAAATGCTTCCCAAAAAGAAAATGCCCTAACAATAAGTTTTAGTTTTTGATCAAAAAAACGCCCCTTTGTGGGGAAAACAAAACCTTTAAATTGACATTTGAAACTTCTTTTGTTATTTGACGGGCAATAAAAAAAAATTGCCCCATATAACCAAGCACTAAAAAGTTTCCCAATAATACATCAAAAGGTTTGTGTAATAAAAAACAACAAAACTACAGAAATACAAAAAAAAAAACAAAACGGCGACACCCCCTGTTGTTACTGATAATTTTTGGGGCCCATCGTATAAAAAGACGAAACGTATATACAAAAAATTTCGAAATTTCCAACCCCAAAAAAAAAAATTTTAAGAAAGGATTTTATTTTGGTTTTTAGCCCAAAAGGTTTTCGATTGCAAATCGCGTATTTTTCATTCCCGGGTTAAATTTTTTAACCGTTAGTTCAAACACTCGCGCATAGCAAAGCTCCCTTTTAGTTATAACGAGGAAGTTTTTGCTTTTTTATATACCTAGAGTCATTTTTTTTTTTAAAAAACGCTTTTCCCTTTTGGCGAATGTGGACTTTTTACGTCGAAACGTTGAGCGGGTTAGGCCGCCAAAAAAACCCGAAAAAAACCCTTTGGTCCTCTTTAGGGGGAATTTTAAAGTTTTAAATTAGGTTTTTTTTTTCTTTTTTTAACACAAAAACGAAATAATTGACCGTGTTTTCGTTTTTGGCCCTTTCTTCGTAATCCTTTTCCCCAAATTCGTTTTCAAAATTTCGCCCATTTCCATTTCTCTCCCGTTCCGTTGGGTTCGCCCCGGCTAAAGGTTTTTAAATTTAATTTATTTTTTGGCCGTGTTTCGGGGGATGTATGTAGTTTTTTTTGCTAATCGTACGAAAACCGGGGCAAGTATTTTTAGTTTTTAAATTTTGTATGTGGGGATTTTAAAGGTTTTTATCCCAAAAAAAATTTCAAAAATGACGGTTATTTTCCCCTTTTATATAAGGAAAAATTTGTTTGGGGTTTAAAGTAAAACAAGGTACCCCTCTGCACGACAAGGCCGTGAGTTTCCCTTCGGGAAAAGACAAAAATCAAAAATAAGTAAAAAAACCCGAAAAAATAAAAAACAGAACCAATCAAAAATTTAAAAATTATCAAAAAATTGTAAAAACACCTCCCCTTTAAGCAGCGCAAATAAAGAAATTTTGGGGGGCTGCATCGCAATTACTGAATTTTTAAAAGTAAAGCAGCATTATTTTTTTCTCGTCAAATGATGTTCGCCGGGGTAAAAAAATTTGTTTATTTTTTGTGGGAGACTTTTCGACATTACATGCATGATTAAAACACTCTTTGGGAAATTTCAGAAAAGGGAAATTGGGTCGATGCCCCATCACAAATTTTTTTTAAGGGTGATAAAATGGGAATCTTTCTTTAACAAAACCTCTCAAATTTTTTTCAAAAAAGGTTTTTATATTTTGCGTCGTAGCAATGTAGGCCTTGTCCCTATTTTAGTGACTCCCTAACGACAACCCTATTTTTTTAATTGTTTTTGCTTTTAAATTTAACCCTTTGTAATTGTTTTACGGAGTTTGTAACTATTTTTTTAAAAAAAAAATATCTTAAAATTTTGGTTGGTTTTTCCCTTTTAAATTGGGCTGCATTTTCGGTGGGTTTTAAATTTGTAGAAAAACCGCTTTTACTTTTAAAATTTTAAAGCAAAAAGATTTGCCTGCAACCATTTTTCCCCCAACGTGTAAAAATGGGCTTTTTTGGTGGTTTTCACGAATACACCGGGGACACTGTGCGTGAAATAATCGGGGGGAACGTTTTGGAAAATTTGAGAAATATTTTTTTTTACTTGTATTAATCCACCCTCCCTTGGGGAGGGGATATTGTCAATAATTTCCGCCAAAAATTTTAAAAGCACATTACACTTAACTTTTAAAACATTTGGGCAACCGTGTTCAAGAAAAAAAAGGGCCTACCGAACTCTTGTCGCGGCACCAACTTTCATGAATATCAAACCTTCACGTGGGGAGATTGAAAGCTTTTCTAACGTACAAAAGTATTACCCGGGAAGGTCCAGTACCCCTTACACGCAATAAAATTTCTTTTAAATCTGTTTGTCTCGCCAACCATAATAAAAGCAAGTGATTTTTAAATGTAGATTTGATTTTTTTTTCCACTTCATGGGGCCCCAAAATAAAAAAAATGCTTACGTCCCGTTTTCGAAATTTCCCCCAAATTTTAAAATGGGGAAATTTTGAAATTATCCCAAAAAGTTCGAAACGGTTTTTTTTTCGGGTAAGCAAAGGGTGACAAATTATAGGTTATCATCAGGGACAAAAAAGACGAAAGAAAGGAATTCTCTTTGGTACCCCCTTTTTTTTTAAATTTCTGGTTCTTCGGAAATTTAGGCGTTTGTTACAGCCCCCCTTTTGCAGGGCCCAAATGTTTCTCGCACATTTTTCTAAAAAATTTTAGAACATTTGTAAAAAAGAAATTGGGAAAGTCAAAAAAACCCTTATTTATTTTATGTCTATCCCCGAAAAGGGGGTTTTTTGGGGCCTTGTTCACATTAAAAACTTTTTAAAAATTAAAAATTAATATTTTTTGAAAAACCGAATAACACTTTAATTTACAA
This sequence comes from Dynastes maya, assembly GCA_029619315.2. Lineage (NCBI taxonomy): Eukaryota > Metazoa > Arthropoda > Insecta > Coleoptera > Scarabaeidae > Dynastes > Dynastes maya. The sequence goes on along the minus strand of JAROYE020000100.1, from coordinate 16,042 downwards.
AACACAACGCACGCTCTCTTTTCCCTTTAAACCAAACAAAAAATAAACAACGGACGTGAAAAAGCGAAAATCGTTTTTTGGCAAAACGGGCTCGTTACCCCGGGGGGAAGCGCCTGTGTATCTTTAGAACGATTACCCGCTTACTTGTAAAAACGATAATTTTAAATGTAGATGGGATATTTTGCATTATTTTTGTTTTAAAAAAGAAAAACCCCGCCTTTTTTACAGAACTTTTTTTTAATTAAATTTTAATTTAAATATTGAATTAAAATTTTAATTTTTCTGTTTAAAAAATTTGTTTTTGTTTACATAAACATTTTGAATATGCATTTTAAATTTTCGTGTCTATAGTTTTTTATGAAAAAAAGGCTGTTTGACACGCGTACAATTCCGCCAAAATTACGCACATGAAAATTATCCCCCTAAATCAGCAAATTAACACCCCCAAAGTTTTATATATGATCATAAAGGGATTTTTTAAAGTTAGGCAACAGCCCATTATCTCTTTCCTTCCCCTTTATGCTGACAAAACTTACAAGGGAAATTTTTTTTTGTTATATAATAATAATAATAATAGGGAATAATAATAATAATTTTTAATAATAATAAAAAATAATAATTTAAATTTAAAAATAAAAAAAATAATAAATAATAAAAAATAAAATAAAAAAATAATAATACAATTTTATTTCTTCAAAAAATGTTGAGGAAACAGTAAGTGTGTACAAAAAGAACAATACTCAACTAACAAACGGGGTTTGGGTAAGAAAATAAAAACAAAAGTAACATTTCAAAAGTCAAGGGAAAAAGGTAATTTTCAATATTTTCGGACACAAAATTTTTCGAAAAAGGTTCAGGTTTTCCATCATTGGTAAATTAAATATCCCTCTTGCGGGAAAAAAGGAAATTTCCCAGTCACCATCCCCCTCTAAAAGAGGACATTTTTTATTTAAAAAATAAGTCCCCGATAACGACGATCCGTAGGGTAAAAATGGACAAATCAAATCTTCATTTAAATTTTTTTATTCACGTAATTTGGGCCAAATTCAGTGAAAACTTCCCCAAAAAAAGCAACAGCGGGAAAATTTAAACCAAAATTTTTTTGGAAATTTTTTTTTTAAACATTGTTCATCAATTAAATCTTTTATCTGAAGAGGAGAATTTTTTTGGTTTTTAAAATTGGGAAATAAAATTTTTTAAACATAGAATCCTCAAATAAACCACCTCATTTCGTCAGCATTTATTCTCGATGCTATTTGCAAAAAAATAACATTTTATTTTATCGGAAAAAGATTTAGAAAAGTTTCTTTTTTGGGTAAAAGATCGTCTTTTTCCCCGATTTAAAAAATAAGAAAAAATGAGCGGTCAAAATTTTCATCAATCATTATTTAACCTTTGGGTTTAATTAAAGTTTTTATTTTAACTCCCACCCCAAATTTAAAAATGTTCGATTGTGAAATCAAAGTAAATTTTTCAAAGAGGAAAAAAAAGGGGTTTAAAATTTCCCGAAAAAAGGCAGTTTCCGTAGGGGGTTTTTTAAAAAAGAGTGTTTTAAAAACATTGGGTTCGTTCAAATTTTAAGGTTAGTTACTTTTTAAAATTTTTAAAATTTAAAATTTTTTTTTTAAATTTAAATTTTGGGAAAATTTGTTAGGGAAAATTTCCAAAAGGGGATCCAGGGAATTTCCCCCCAACCCCACTCTAAGAATTTTCAAATTTGTTTAAGTTAGGAAAAAATTTAAAAAATTTTTCCAAAATCCCCCAAAAATTTTTTTCAAAAGTATTTTGTAGGGTGTTTGGAAAAACAGGCAGTAAAACTGTTTTCCCCAAAAAAATTAAAGTTAAAATCTTTTATTTTCAGGAGCGGATTTTCTTCCCCATGTCCTTTGGTCCTCTTGGATAGTTTTTCGCCGGTTCCAAAAAGCCCCGGGGAAATTTTAAGACTAAAACCAAACTCCCCTGGGAGGATCTTCAGGCCCTGAGCGTCGACATTTTGTTCTCAAGGGGCCTTAACTTCCCTTTTGTGAATAAAACAAAAATCGCGGATCAGGCCAGGAAACCGATAAAAAGGGAAACGTCTGAAGCTTTGGTTTTTAAAGTATATGTTTATCTTTTTGGGAAAAAAAGGCCTAAACTTGTTCCCGACCCGGTAATATCTTTCCAAAAAGGTGTTTTGTTGGGCCAATAAAGCTTTTTCCTATAAAATTTCCCCGGGATTTAAAAAGTAGGATTCCAAGGAAATTTTAAAATTCCCCCCCCACAACAAAAAATTAAACTTCGTTTTCGCTTTTTTTGGGGTTCCTCGGGAAATTTATCCCGCCAACACTCCATCCCTAAGTCGAGTGAAATGCGAACCTTCGATAAAGATGTGCTCCCCCTTTTTTTAAGAAATCCCCGGGCTACGGAGACTCTTCGGAATAGAAAGAAACAGCTCTGAATCAAAAAATGCCCAGGGGAAACGCCCCCCAAAGGGAATCGCTTCTAAAGCAATGACCCCAAAAGCTACTCTCGTGGAGGGGGGGAAAATTTAAATTTTTAATCAAATGTGCGTTAAAAAAACCCAAAAAGAGAGGGAAATTTCGAGGGGTTTCGAAAATTTTGCCCGTATTTAAAAAAAATTAAAACCCTCGTTAGCGATATATTTAAAAAATAATACTGCCCGTTTTTACAATTCTTAAACTTTTGTTTAATTTGTTTTTTTTTGGTTTTTAAAAAATTTAAAACATTGTTAAAAATTAAACAGTTAAAGTTATTTAAAAATACATGTTTTTTTTTTTAAAAAACTCCCGCCTACCACAAAAAAACCCCCAGGGATAAAATTTAAATTTTAGGGTAAAATTTAACAGCCTTAACCCAAAAAGGAAAACTAGAAAAAATGTAAAAAAAAAGAACCTCACGTTAACCGGTGAAAAACAAACCCAAAATTGATTTACAAAGTAGTTTTAAACTGTTTTTGAAATCCCATCTTCTCTCGGGAGCGGGTTTCCAAAAAACCCCCTTGAAAAAAGGCGTTATGACCCCTCGGGATTTCTTTAAAAAAAAAAAATTTTTTTTCGGTTTCATGAAAGGGAAAATTTAAAAATTATGGGCGAGGTCGGTCCCTGAAAACCCATCTAATGTAAATATTATGTATATGGGGGTAATTTGTTTCGGCCAAAAAACCCCTGCTTCACCATTAATGCAAAAGGCTCGCTTTTCGTTGGTTTATTCATTTTTGTCAAGGGTTTTGGTAAGCATATTGTTTTTTCGTTTTGTTTTCTAAAGGAAATGTAATTTTGGGGAAAAAAAGGTTGAACTTTTTTTAGGAAAAAAAAAAAATTTTACTTTGTTTTTTTATTCGAAAAAATTTAAACAATTCCAGGTGGTTTTTTTTTAAAAAATAATTTTCTTTTTTGGGGTAAAATGCAAAAAAAAAAAAAAAAAAAAAAACCAAAAAAAAAAAAGAACCGTATTTCTAAAAAAAAAGAATTATTTTTAAATTTTTTACTTTTTTGGAATATGATTTGGGGTATGTAAAATTTGCTAGATGCTAATTTTACGGGGGGGAGCGAAGGGGGGATTGAGTGAAATCCGGGTTTAATTCGAACCCCATTCTTCGCTTAGTGTTGTTTGCATCCACGCTTCTATATTTTAGAAAATTTTCTTCCCTTTTGTAATTTTTTCTTATTCGGGCAATAATTTTTGTTTCAAAATTTTATCCCTTTTTTATTAAAATTTAAAAAAGAAAAGAAAATAAGAAATTTTTTTTGATAAAATGAACCCAAAATTAAAATTTCCAAATTTCCCTATTCAAAAAATTATTTTAAATTTCCCCTTCGTTTCGTAATAAAAGCGCTTAATCTGCGAGGTCAGGGGCCAAAAATCGCATTAAAGCCCCATTTTTCCCGGCAAACCCGCCCCTGTCTTCTTAAAAAACATGCTTTTTGCGGGGTCCAAATTTTCATGGCGTTTTTTTCACAAGGCTTTCTCCTACAAAGCTTGCCAGATTTTTTAATCCAAGGGGGATTAAAATCTGGACAGAAAAATGGCAATTTTTTCATGCCTTTAAAAAAGTCGATGTTTATTCGCCTGAAGCAACATTGAATACTTTTGGCCCTTTATGAGCAAGCGCAGAGTCATGTGGGGAAGACCCAACCTGGCCCTTTGAAGTTTTACTATTTTTTCCAGGGAAACCCCCCTCTTGAAGATTGGGGACTGGTTTTTTACTCCTAGCGTAAAATTTATTCTTTTGTTTTTTGTTTTTTATATCCCGCTTTGTCATTAAAGTTCCTTCTCTGTTTTGTTGTTAAACTTTCCTCTTTAACTTTTTTTGGGTTTAACGGTATTTCTTCACTTTATCGAACCCTTTTTTTTCAATTAATTTTGTGGTTAAAGGGTTTTTTTAAATTTCAAAAAAGGTTTTTTCAAAAGTTAGCATGGGGGCGGGTTTTTCTTTGGGACCTTCGCGGGGTACAAATTAAATTGGCAATTCAGTTTACAGATTGTTTGACTCTTGATTGGGATCCCCAAAAATTTTAGCATTAATTTAATAATAGGCTTATTTAAATCCTTAATCAAACCAGAAAAAAAAAACAAAGCGCAGAAAACATCATTAATTTTCCCTTTTAGCTTTGTACGACCCCATTAAATTATAATCCCACAAATATTGATTGACCCCTTAAAATACAAACTATTAAAACTTACTTCTTTTACCCAAAATTAAATTTTAAACACATCACGACCCCCTGTATAAAATAAAAAACGTCTTTAATTTTTTTCCGCATTACCGCGGTGCCATCCGAAATGGCTACTAAAACATCGACTTTTCCAGCGCACCGGGAAAACCCACCGGGGGCGCAAATTTTAATTTGTGAAACAAAATAACAACGTTCTAAATTAATAGCTGTTTTCGAGTAACCCTTACTTCAGCCCAAAACGTCGTACTTCACCCCGAATCCCGGGGGATTTAAATTTTGGAAAAAAGTCAATTTAAAATTAAAATCTTATATACTTCGTCCGACAAAACATTCGTTTTTAAATTTGGGGTTTTTTTTTTCCCGGGACGTATGAGGAGCTGTTCGGGGAAAAAGATTTGAACGGGACGAGGTACAGCTCGTTTTCTACGGGAGGAAAAAACGACCGGATTAAATCTTTTAAAAGAAAATATGGAAAAAAAGGGTCGTGTATTAAATTTTTGAGATATCGTTAGGTTTTAGGAAAAAGGTGTACCCTAAATTGCCCGATTCATTTTTTTTTTGGGGGGGGGAAATATTAATTTTCACCCCGTGACCCCCACTTTTTTTTGGGTCTCGGTTGAAGAAGTTTAAACCCATTTTCCCGGGAATTTGTTTTTTTAAAATTTTTCTGTGAAATTTTTTCGTTTAATATGGAAGAATAGGTGATTTATATCAATTTTAAGAAATGGTAAAAAAAAATATATTTTTTTTTGAAATTGGGAAAAAAAAATATGGAAAATTTTTACACAGGGCTTTTTATTTGGAAAATTGCCCCCCTTTGAATAACCCTTTAATTTAAAAAGTTTTTCAAAAAAACACTAAGACAATCCAATTTTTTTTTGAAGGGGGACATTTGGGTAACCTTTTTTTTGGGGGCAATCAATTTTGGGGAACTTTTCCCCCCCTTTCCCCCCCGGGCCCCCCCCGCCCCCAAAATTTTTAAAAAGGCCCTACCCCATGTGGGGATATAAACATTTTTTTAAAAGGGGATAAAAATTTTAATCTTTTTTAAAAATCGGTTTAAGCGAAATTTTAAATTTCTTAAAAAAGTAATTTTAACTTCTCAGGAAAGTAAATTCCCTTTAAATTTTTAAAGATATAACGAATTTTTAAAAGATAATAATAACTAAAAAAATACTAGGCCCCAAAAGGGAAAATTTTTAAAAAAACGGGTTTTTTTGGTAAAAAAATGTTTAAATTTAAAAAATAAAATTTCAAAATTAAAAAACGAATTTAAAATCAAGTTAGTGGAGCTATTTCCTTTTTAAATTTGTTTTAGGGCCTAGGTTTTAATTTAACACCATTTTTTAATTTTTCAGTTTTACTTTTAAGAATGGTTTTACACCATATATGGGAAACCCCCCGGGCCCCCCACCAGCTTTTAAATTCAAAAACCCCGCCAAAAAAAATTTAAAAATTTTTGCACCCCCAAAGTTTATTTTTAATTTCCCTCAACCAAAACCTTAAAAAATGTTCTATTCAAATCATAAAGACTAAAAAAAAATAAATAATTTTTAAGGGGGTACCAAGGGGAAACCCCCCAATCGAGTCAGAAATTCTTAGAAAGAGGGCAATCGTTAAAAAATTCGGGGAAACCGGGCCCCATGACCTGGGAAACGCTCCAGAGCCCACGGTTTTTTTCATAAAGGCGGCTAGCATTGCATATTCGGGGTACGATCGAGAGTATTTAGTTGCTTATTGCAAAGGGGAAAAATAAAAACCCCTCAGCGGCGCCCTGGGTTTTTTTAATTTCCTTTAAAAAACTGTTTAAAAAAAAGAAAAAAAAAAAAAAAAAAAAAAAAACAAAAAAAAAACCCGGGGAAAAATTTTTAAAAAAAATTCAGCCAAAGAAAAAAAATCTATCAAGATGGGTTTTGTTTAAAAAAGCGGAAAGTAGACGCAGAATGTCGTTAAATTTCCAAAAAAAATGGCCCGAAAAATAACTTTTTTTCATGCACAGTGGTAAAAATTATGCTTTTGGGAGTGGGGGAATGAAACAAATTTTTGTTTTTAAAAAAATAAAAATAAAACGGGGATTTTCTTTCCCGGGAAACATTTTGGTCAAATAAAAATTTTCTTACGGGCCAGGTTTTTAAAAGGGTAAAAATTAAAAATTCATTACCGATTTAGGGAAACAAACAAAAAAGTTCCCTTCACAAAAATCGAAAAAAGACATTTTTTTAAAGCTAGTTTTTAGTTCGTTCCAAAAAAGGCGAAAAAATCGAAGGCTATTCTGGGGAAAAGGGTTTTTTTTAAAGAGGGCCTAGTAGATGTTGAAAAACTTTTTTGTCCGAAAAAAAAAGAGTTTTTGAAAGTGATTATGCGAAGTCAGTTTTTCGACGTTGGGGGCATGATGGGGGTAGTGATATCAAAAAAAAAAATTGGCCCATGCCCGGCTTGGTTTTTTCAAGCATTTTCCCATTGCTTGGATAAAGTAAAAATTTATCTAAAAGCCCGCCCAGTTAGCTATTTTTTTTTACGAAAGGGGGGGGGTGAAGAATTTGTAGTCACAGAGGAGTTACTGACTTTACGGCCCCTAGAAGGGACCACTAAATGGAAAAAAAATTTTTTCCCAGGGGAAAGTACTTTTGAGCAAATAAAGGGGTTTTCAGTTTAGTGAAATTAGTTGGAGTTTTGAAAGGGTGGTGGGGCCCCTTTAAGGTCGGGCCACCCCAAAAGGTTTATCGGAAATTTTAAGGAAAAACAACCGCTATGAATGTTTCAAGAAGTGATTAAATAATTCTGCAAATTTCAAATTTTCCAAAAAACCAAAAAAAAACCTTTTGCTCTAAAAACCTTCAAATGAAAAAACGTTTTTGGATGTGGGAGTAAATACCATCCCTTTTTTTTAGATCCGCGGTTTTTAACCTCGCCAGTTTAAAAGCCCTTTTGGATGAACTCTCTTTGAAAAACGATGATGTTTACATACATTGCAAGTAAGGGGGCTAAGCAAAGGCCCAAAATGCAGAAAGATTTTTTTTGACCTTAAAAAAAAAATAGCTGATTTTAAAGTAAATGAAAGAGAAAAAAAGCCGAAAAATTTTTGATCCAACTTGGCTTTGTGACTTGGCATTTCTGGTTTGACATCAAAGAAAACTTAAACGACCTGAACTTGAAGCTTTAAAAAAAAAGGGGAATTTGGGAATCAGCTTACCAAAAATCGCTTTAAAAAATTTTAAAACCCCAAAATTCGCTTTTTGGGAAAACCCAAAAGGAAAAAGTAAAAACTTTTTTCATTTGGGAACATTATCCATCACGAAAAAATGGGTTACGGTCGTATGGCTGAAAAAGAACCCACTTTTTCAGAGGGAATTCCCCTGATCGGTTTTCCCTTTTAGGGGAAAAGGATAGCGCTTTTAATATTTTTGCAAAAACCCCTTTTATGTTATGTGGAAGAAAGCTCCGCTTCACCTACAAATGGGTTTATCGAGGTTCAAGAAAGGGTCGTATTTGAAGTCTAAATTTGATGATGTGGAACTAATGAATTTTACAGAAATACCTTTCCGAAGAAAAATAAACCCCGTGAGGGGTTTTCCGCAAAAAAAAATGATTGCAAAATTCGGGAAACACGAAAAAATGTTTGGGGAAGTTTTTTTTCAAAACATGAAAATTAATAAAAATAAACATCGTAAATTTGGCTTACAGATGTTAAATTTAAAAACCCCTTTGGCCTATGTACTGGGGTTTGACCCCAATATTATCTTGTTTTCAGCCAAACTCAAGTCTCTCCTTTATTTTCCTTTTAATTTTTTATCTTTTTTTTAAAAATTTTTTTTTTATATTTTTGTTAATTTTGCTATTTAATTCCCAAAAAAAAAAAAAATGTGTGAATTTTTTGGCCTTTTTATTTACACTACTACCCCACTTATTTCTTAAAACGCCCAAAGGCCCCGAAAACCCCCCCGTAAAAATTCCCCGGATATTAACGCCCCCCCGTTAAAGTTAAGGTTGGGCCCATTTTTTGGTTTTTTTAAGTTTTTGGTTTTTTTTTGGGGCGAACAAAGTGCAACTATGACGGGAAAGGATTGTGAACACGCCCCAAACCCGGATAAGGGCCCGGGCCCGGCCAAAATTTTTTGCCCCTAAACTCGAATTACCCCTTTGACACCAAAATTTTCCCACATCTGTGCTTTTCCTAGAAAATTTTTATTTTATTTTGAGATTCCCATTCTTTTCCCAAAAAGCTAGCGTAGAAAAAATAATTTTTTTTTTAGATTATATTTGAAGTTTTTTTTTTTCAAAAAACTGGGGCCATTTTTATTAAAGCGCAATTGGGGCACGCTTTCCGGCATTTTGAAAAAGTCCTTGAAAAGGGGTTTTTTTAGGAATTTCATCGAAAGCATTTGGGGAAACTTTCCTCAAGTTTTTCAAACTTTCGAGGGGCAACCCAAAATTATCAATATTTTTTTTAACAACTCCCATAAAAAAAAACCCCAAAAGACTTTTTGTAAACCCAAAAAAGCACCAATAAAGGCGCTACAGGAAAAAGGAAAAAAAATGAAAATTTTTGAAAGGGCGAAAAACCAAAAAAAAAAGAATCTGCGAAAACAAAACACTTTTTAAAAAGGTTTTTTCAAAATAAAAATTTCGAATATATTTTTTTTAAGAATTTTAATTCCATCCTTATCCCGCAAAAAAGGTTTTCGTGAGCAATATAAACGGAAATTTTTAAATAAATTAAATTGTTGTTCTAAAGAAAGGGCTTTTCTTTCTAAAACCATTGTGAGGGCCCTCTATGACCTAAAAACTCAACAAAAAACAACATTTAAATTTTTCGGCGTAATCCTTTTAACAACTTATTCCCCGTACATCGTTGGCCCTGGAATATTGCAGTTTAAACATTTAAGCACAAACAGTAATGGGTAATCAAACTTTTCTCGCATATCATTCGAGAACTCCCCTATCCACATGCTTACGTGTTGTGTAGCTCACACACACATGCATATCCGCAATTGTTCCGCGCATTATATCCGCAGTAAATAGTGTGAAGTCATAATGTAAACAATGAAATAATTGTCACGTGTACTATAAGTTTTAAAGTTTACCCAGCGAGAGCATCGTCTAACTACGGCAGACACGCCACCGTTTCGTTTAACAAACAACAAGCGTTGTGTACTTACGGGTAAACTGAGTGTCCCAGATTCAATGTTACAAGCGATATCTTCCTTATTTGTAGAAGATATAAGATAGAGTAAAGTGTCGTCGAAAATGGCTTGCAGAATCTTAAAAGATATGCTTTTTAAATGTACCCCTAACCAAACCAGCCTCTAAGAAACCTCCCCCCAACCATTTTTTTTAATTGCATCTTTTTAACTTTATGATTAAAGTACGAAGACTTTGGAATACAACGGTATAAACGAAAATTGCGTTCAGAAAATATTTAATCCAGTTTATTCTTGAACATTAACGGGTAGCACAAATTGCGAGGTCGAAAACAACGCTGAATGCCCTTTCAAACAAGTCCACATTTCTTTATTATTATTATTATTATTATTATTATTATTATTATTATTATTATTATTATTATTATTATTATTATTATTATTATTATTATTATTAAATTGCTTTGGCGGACGCCACTGGCCAGTTACCCCAGACACCTAACAACCCGAATGAACACAGGTATCAAAAACACAGACACACTTCACACCCGGGGCCGATCGGGTGACACAAAAAAACAACACAGGTAGGCCCCATAGGGTAAAAGGTAAAACCCACAAAGGATAGAAACACATAGGAGTATCAAAGGTATATCATAATATTTTCTCTACTTAAAAATGTGAAAAGACAGAAGCTATCCTGGGCGAGAATATAATTAACGTTTAAACGGTAACTGCAATCCCATATTTAGAAGTTCTGTTACCAATCTGTCTGCACTGTGCTTCTTGCATCCTAATATGATGTGATTCATGTCTCCTATTACATTACAGCGATTGCATAAATCATTGTCGGCCAAATTTATTTTATGGAGATGCGATGGAAATCTGCCATGATTAAAAGAAAGTCTCATAATTTGTGAGAACATCTGCTTCTTAATGTATCCACCATCTTTTACTGATGACGTTCGAGTAAATTCTGTAGAAATTCGTGGGTCTATTATTATTTATTCCATCATACCTATCTTGCCAGCGTTGTTGTTGTAGCTGCCGGATTTTCAGTAAAAACTCAATATATGGAATTTGTATGCCATCTTTTGGTGTTCCATTGTAGGCACTTTTAGCTAACAAATCCACTATTTCATTATTGCGAATATCTGAGTGGCCCTTCACCCACACGTATGTAATTCTTTTACCCATCAGATGCAGCATGTAGTCCAGATGCAACATTTCTAAGATAATCGGAAATGATCTGTAGTTTGTATTGTTCAAACCAAGAAGAACGCTTTTGGAGTCGCTGAAAACAGCGTATTTACACATTTCTTTAATTCGGGTAAAAACTGCAGAAGTTATAGCAGGCTTAGTTTTACATGATTCGGCAACGCCTACTACATTTATTATTCACAATATGACAAAACGTGTTTAACCAAAGTGGTGCCTAATTAACTAAGCTTTTTAATAAAGCACTTAAAATCATTAATTCTGAAACTTTTACCGACGAATTTCAAATTTACTGTTGACCCTAACAACCGCGCCTCCCAGCGCTCACAGTTTGGAATTAAAAATATTTTAAGTAAACTTCTCTTCACCACTTTAGTTATGAAATTTTTTTCTCCCATCACTATAGGTATTGTAGTTTCCAAAATATCGCCGGCCCGTACTCTTAGTGGGATACGGTGTACATATATATATATATATATATTTTCCGGCCTGTATTGCATCTACTAGCAAAGATTATTACCTCGAAACGGACTCAAGTCGCCTATCGAGAAAGGCAGGAAGTCTAGTAAGTAAAATGGGCGTTAATGTCATTTAAACCCTATAAATCACCTGGAGGAGATGGCATCTTCCCTATGCTATTGCAGAAGGATATAGACACTCTCCTTCCAATACTTGCGAGCTTATACATAACCAGCTACAGCTTCGGCTATATACCATTATTGTGGAGAGACTTAAATGTGGTATTTATACCTAAAGGAGGAAGGCGGTCATCCGCAGACCTTAATGCGTGTAGATCCATCAGTCTCTCCTGATTCCTGCTCAAAGGAAGATCAAAGACGCAGCGAACATGCGTTTCGTTGGCCCTAACCCCTTCTGTGGTCTCCAAAAGAGCCACATAAAACAAGCAATTAAAGCATGGGAGGACAATCAAAAGTCCTCGTTCTGGGAAAACGTTCCAGGACAAAAACAGGCGAAAGCACTTATATCAGGCTCGCCAAAGCAGCAAAAATAGCGCTATCGTTCAGCAAAAGGGATCTTAGATTACTGGCAGGATTCTGACAGGCCATGTAGCCCTAAAATATTGCTTATTTAAACTAGGAAAAGCTGAAGATCAAATCTGTCGTCTATGCCAAGAAGATCTGGAGACGGCAAAACACATCCTATGTTAATGTGTTACCATTAACCACCAACATTTCAGTAGGCCATTTCTTGCGCTTACTGAACGCGCAAGAACGAACCCCCCCCCCCCCCCCCCTCCACGCCAAGCGTACAAATACCGGCGCCCACAGCAGCACAGCGCACTTCTACAGTCAACCGCTCTAGAAGAAGATGAGAGTGACCTCATCGAAACGTCGAGCTCACAACAGTCCTTCTCAGAACCAGCTCCAGACGCGGATCGACACCCGAAAGACGTACATTTCATATATATGTATATATATATATATATTGAAATGTTTTTTCTCAGGGATTTAAAAAAAAAATGGGATTTTGCAACTTAATTAAATTTTTAACTTGTTTGGGATTCGGGAGTATTTTAGATGTCAGTAAATGTAAATTAGCGAATGTGAAAATTAAAAAATGTAAATTTAAACCTTGATTTGAAGAAAATATCATATCAACACAAATGTTCCTTTTACTGGAAATCTGTCTGTTATAACCTCGAACCTTTTTCTTCTACCTTTATTCTCTAATTTCTATATCGTACATTTTAAATTGGGACCGTACCCAAAACACTAGTTAACTCGAAGAAAGTTTAACCAGGATTGATCAATTTATTGGCGCCCCTCATCTCCTTTATTTTAATCGCGGATGGCGATTGTTTCTTTCCACTGCAAATTTTAATGATATCTACCCGAAAATAATCTCACGGGGAATTATTGATGAATAAGTTATTTTTAGACGTAGCATGAAAAATGAATGTGGTAACGCTAAGAGATGACACAACTAGCGATTCTATGCTAGAAAACCCTCACGACAAATCTAAAGTTTCCAAAAAACAAAAGGCTTATCCGTGGATCTCGTAAACCGTAATTCTTTATTATCGGAGATAGAAAGACGATCATTTTTGTCTCCGATAATTTCCGAGGGGCCCCAACTAAATTGGAAAATTCAGCCTGTATATGTTTAAAAGTACAATTATTTTATTAATAGAACCTAATTAAAATTGTCATCCTAGAAGCAATAGTAATGGCTGAAAGATTGAATTAAAACATCGAAACAAAAAGAAAAATTATTAATATGCCTAGTGGTATAACGCTCTTACGCCTTTTTTTTTTTTTGCTTTTTCCATATTTTGACTGGGTCCATTTATGAATTAAAATTAGCCATCCTTTTCAACCCAAATGTCTTCTTCTTAGTAAATTAAATATGAAGCTATGCAGATGAGTTTTTGGTTTAAACTGCATATCTATGTACTTGAATATAAGCTTGCCTTCTTAGGATTTCTTTTTCTTTTCCTGTTGACACAGTATTTTGTAGACTTCCTTTTATCTCATCAAAAGGGAGTCCAATAGATATGAGATTAGATGATCTTAGATGCCAATTATAATTATTTGTAAAATTCTAGTCCCAAAAATTTCTACTTTTTGTATCTTCGCAGCAACAAATAAAAATATCGGAAAAACCCTTCCTATAAAAAATCGTTTCAACCATTAATGCACAAAAACAAACTCGTAATTGCAATTCTACACTAGCGTCGCCTCCAATAACAACAATGATAATAAGAAAGAAAGCGTCCAATTAGATCGTTTTAAAGACGAAGACGAAGTTCTTCGAATAACAACAACCCGTACATTTTATTTAAAGATTGCGTCATATACAAGAAAAGAGAAGATGCTATATATACTACGTCGCTTCGTAGACTTCAATAATTCATACGCATGGTATAGACGTCCACTACGACGTAAATGTTACTGAAATATCGAGTCCTTTTCCCAGAGTTCTAAAAAAAAAACGCGAAAAGGAAAGAAACCAGCAAAGAAGAAAAAGGGAGACGAATATAAGAGGAAAAAAGCGTTCTTTTGTGATCGTTTAGGGGATGAGAACGTGGAGAGGGGATGAAGTGATGTTAAAAAAAAGTTTACCGCCCGCGGATCTCAGAAACTCGCTGACGGTGTTTATAAATATTCTCTTTTACTGTTCTGCAGATCTCCTCCTTCCAACGAAATCCCATCATAAATTGAGAGGAATTTTGTAATCCTGAAGGGAGGGGAGGAATAGGAGAGTTGCCTACTTTGTCGAAATTTGTTTTTGAAGGATTCTGGATGAAGGAAAATGTACGCATGTATTAATATATTTTTCCTTTCTAGCTTTCGTCGGTGAATTATGAAAACCTTTAATTTCCTTGAAATTTCCTACGTAATTAGATACTTCAAAAAAGCTCGTCCTAGTAAGGAATCGAATTATCTGCCGAAATATCACGATATATTTGCAGATAAAAAACAGCCAATTAGATATTAAAATGGTCCCCGTGGTGCAGTGGTTAGCACTCCCGTTCGGCAAGCGGGGGATGTCAGGTTTACTAGGGCAAGATTTTTTTCAGGTACGAGGGATGATCGTAAAGTAAAGTTCCCATATTTTTTAAAAATAGACAGCATTCTTTATTTCCTTAACATTACACATCTTTTTAAAGTAAAAAACTTAAGCTATTTCTTGACATAATCGCCATTTCTACCCCAAGCTTTTTTGCGTACGGTGCTCCAACTTCTGTTTTCCCCATGTCGTAAAATTCTGCCGCCAGTCCTTTCAAGAATTGAATAACCTCAATTGTGGTGCTGGAAATCTCAGGAATCCGAAGAGCGAGTTGACGAATTGGTGACCCTCCGATCTTCAAGCAGTATCTCTCGACCTTTTCAACGATTTCCTCTGAAACTGATGATCTTCCGCTCCGCTCTTCATCGTGAACTTCCGTCCGACTTCCAGTGAATTCCCACACCATTCGGGGGACGTGTTTGAACAGCTATAGACTTTTCTCCATAAGCTTCGGTTAATTGACGATGAATGTCTATAAGTGAAACCCCTTTCGCGTTTAAAAACGTATCACAGCGCGAATTTCGCACCTGGCAATAGCGGCGATCGGGAGTTCCTCGAATCTCGGACGGCTGCTTAGCCAACACTGAGCAGCGTAGCGAGACGGGAGTGGTCCGTATATAGAGTGGGAGAGCTGCTGCACACGCCAATGTTGTCGGATTTCGCCTAACACGTCCCTTGTTGCTGCTGTAGGGCTTTTGGAACCTTATTTTACGATCATCTCTCGTATTTAATTACATCGAAAATTCCTAGGAAATTACAGATTTTGTGTGCATGTATGTTTGGATCGTTTAAATATCCACACTTTTTTCAAATTGCAAGGGAAGGACGCGATATGGAAAATTCAGTCTGGCAGCAGACTACGTGTCGTAGTAGATTATTTGGAGGAAGTTAATATACTGAGGTATTAAGGAATATTCTCCAGTCAGTTTTTAGAAAAAGCTAGTCAATTTTTTTTACTTGACCAAAAATAGCGATAAAACAGTTTTGAACAATATTCTGTTCTTTATTTCGAACTTCATCAGGGGCTACTATAATATCTAAAAGGAATGTCAGAAGTGATAAAAAATTGGGTCTATATTTAAAATACTGAGAAAAAAAAAATAATTTTTAAAATAATTGAACATTGGACGACACAAACAAAACAAACAAAAATTTAAATTTCAACAACGAAATGTGTCTTCACTGAAAGAATGTAAAACGGTTTATATTTTTAATTATTAGATTAGAACCCAACCAACAAAAAACATTACGATAAAAGGAAAAAAGGTAAAAGAAAGTACCCTTGATTAGAAACAAACATCTCCAGTTTTCATTTTAAGTATTTTCAGCTCGTATACATATACAATTTTTTCTTCAACGTAATGTTTTTTTATTGGTTGGCTTCTAAGTATTTTAAAATTATATATTGTAGGTAGGTTTCGCTGTATATGTAACTTTCTCATCTTCATTTTTCGTGAAGGGTCTCTGCCTTGTTTTAAA